>VXBZ01001602.1:7700-34405 GCA_013399135.1 Heliornis fulica | reverse complement strand
CTCTCTTTCTCTTTTTTTTTTTTTTGTGGGTTGCTGCTTCTCTGCTTGTTTAGATGTTGCTCCACACAAAGACCTTCCAGCTTATTCATGCTCTGGGCTCATGCAAATAGTGTGGGGTCACCTTGCCAAGCGAAGTCAGAGCTGCCTCCTGAGCTTAGACCAAACTTTTAAGTGGGGCTATCCAAAATAGCTGTGCTTATCAGGAGGGTTTTGCTTGAGAGATGGTTGAAACAGCTGCCCAGGTGTCTGCACCGGGCAGGATGCTGGACCATGATGTGATGGTGCATCTGCAATAGGTGGAGCAGTTGGAGCTCCCTGTAGTTGAGCTGTGTGGGGAATTAGGAAGCAGGAATTAGGAAGAGGAGTATGTGCCTTCCCTGCCCTTCCTTGTAGCCTGCTGCTGCCTGTCCCTGGAGCTGCCTCTTTTCTGTGCTAATTTGGCTGTCATGAAAGTTTAACTCTGCTGCAGGAGGGAAAAGACAAGTCACTGTGCCCCTGAAAATGTAAGGTGTGGACCTGGGGTCAATGTGGTTTTTTCAGCTCTGCCTTTGCCCTCGGTTTCCCTGTCCCTGGTGGGGTGCTCAGCACTTTCAGTGAACCCAGGCAGGCTCAGCCAAGCCAACTCCTGGTGCTTTAATACTTGAACTTTTCTGACTGCTCAGAAAACTGTCAAACCAAGCAGCTCTCCATCCTGTTGGCTCCCAAGTTTTCTTTCCAAGCACAAATCCAGCCCTAGGACTGAGCCTCAGTGAATAAATGCTGCTGGAGCCTGGCTCCATGCTGGTCCCAGCCCTCTGCATCCTGGGTGTGAGGGGGCAGGAGGCTCCACTTATATAGAAGAACTCTAGAAGAGTCTGGAGCAGTCTGAACTCTTGCTGCTAGACAATGAGAGTACCTATGGATGCTGTGTGTTGGGGTGGCACAGAGAGTCCCCTGTGCTCCCTTGTGTGGGGCTGTTTCACTTGCAAGATTTGTTCATCTTTGATCCCACACACCCCAGGAGGCTGCTGGCCCCAGCTCCTGACTTTAAACAGAGCAGAACAGTTTTTGCAGTTTCTTGCCTTAGAGGACAACTGCAATTTAGTTTTATTTTGCAAAATTTGACATGGCTTGAGACTGTGATTTACTGGCCTTGAAGGATATGGTATATGTAACCGTGGAGGGCGTAAGTGGCTTTTCATGGTAGAGGAGTCATAAATTGAGATGAAAAAAAATGAGGGAAACATTACTGTCCAACTTTACAAGGTAGCACTAAGAACAGGACACAGTGAAGCCATCTGTAACTGTCAAGGGTCTTTATTGTCCCCGATTGTGTGCAATAAAGCTCCTGAACGAGAGAGCTGTGGTCTCAAATAAGACAGCAACCAACTTTCCCGTGTCTGGAAAGACACAAGATGGCAATCTTTTCCAAAGGACACCCTGCAACATCTCAGGGTTAAACACTGCCAAGCTATCAGCTTTCCTTGATGGAGACCTTGGGAGAGAGGGTATGTGTCCAGCTCCCTTGGTGGCTACGAGTGAAAGAGCTGGAAGGTGTGTGGGGTGAGGTGGGCATCTCTGAGGGCATCAACACAATGAGGTGGAGATCCCTGAGGGCGTCAGTGCATGCTGGGCTGGCAGCCCTGGCTGCATGGTCTGATCCAGACGTGAGCTCAGCATCTCTCCCCTGCTCATTCATGGCACCTATGCCACGAGATGCAGTGGTTGTAGCTGGGGGTGCTTCTTCTGAGGTTCCTTTCAGCATCTGCATCCCCCTACACCTTCTGTCACTCAGACATGGATCTGGAGGGGTGCTTTGTGTGGCAAGGAGACTTCAGGCAAGCAAGAATAACCTCTTCTTCTATTTTGTTTTTTGCTTAATGCCCCAAGAATAATTTCAGAATTTGTCTCACTTAAAAAATTAATTTTCCCTAGCTGAGCAGGGGGTGGTGTGGGGTAGGTAGAGGAATTACCTCTGCTTGGTTCTCATCATTTACCCGGTGAAATTTTCCAGGCTTCTTGGTTTTACATGTTAATTTTCAGCTTAAAGGTTGCGCCGCGTTGCGATGTGGCAAGGCGACAGGGGCGGTGTGACAGTTTCCAGGCTGCTCCTGCTTGTTTTATCTGCAAATGGTTGAATTTGCAATGTGTAATGATCTCTGTAAGGCAGTTAGCAGCGAGATAAACATCAATTTTATGGCTGGGAAAACATAAGGGGTGTTGCACAGAAAAGCAGGAGGACTTGAATACTGAAAACTCCCCGACCACCTCAGCGTGGTTGGGGTTAGCTCTTGTGTCTCTGTTGGCTCTTTGGGCATCCTAACCTTTTCCAGGGGAGATGTGTGATGGGATGACATAGCACAACCTTCCCTTCAGGGCTGGGGGGTGTGTGTAGCAAGGATTTCATATTCACAGCTGAGGTGAAGAGGTTTTGCTGAAGCAGGAACAGAGTTCAGGAGGAGGTTTGAAGTTTTTTAGGGCTTGCTTTTGGCAGAGGAGCTCACACAGAAGGCTGAGTTACCATTCTGCTGCAGCTGGAGCAGGGACTTGTCTGGCACTTTGCATGGACATGCTTTGATTTCCACAAATAATAGCTTTTTGCAGCTCCATTTCTTGGTTGGCTATGATGCAGGGTGTAAAATGATTTCTTTTTTCCTTTCATTTGCCGAATGCCATTGGAACACAGTTAATGCTCGTGTCTGAGTCTCAAGAAGATGAAATGTTGTGTCTGGGAGTCACTGAACGTGGCTGTGTATGTGCAGAGGGTTGGGTGGTGGGAGGCATGGCTAGGTCCCTTGAAGCTGGGCATAACTAGATGTGGAGAATAAAGGTCCAAAAGAGTTGGTGATGACTGAAGTGTGCACAGATGTGTGGTGGTGCCGTGCTGGCTGGATCAAATCCACATGATGGTGCTAACACAGTGGCTGCGGGTGGGAGCAACTGGATCTCAGTTGCTTTAGGAGCCACCACTGTCTTCCCACTGGAGTGATCCTGGCCTGGGAAGGCCCCAGATACCACCCCCAGCTGGAACAAGGGCTCTGACCACCCCTTCCCTGAAATCTTGGCAGGAGTGATCAAGTTCATACGTTAATTAGGTGTTTTTCAGATGGAGGATGAGAGCTTTCCCCATGCTCAGCCTGCCTGGGAACCCGAGAACTTGGTTTTCCTGAGTGGCTTTAGTTTTCTCGGTCTGCAGGACATGTCATACTTTGTCAGACATATCAGATGCTGGCAGCAAGCTCAGGGATGATGTTTTCACTGTAAGGAATATTTAAAATGAGCTTTCACGTTTTACGTAGCTCATTTACTACTTGCATTTCTGCCACGCAGATGTGATGAGAGACAAGCTGGTTTAACTTCAGTTTTTTCTGACTGTCACCAGCCCTGTCAAACTCCCATGTGCTGTGACATGATGCTAAAAACATCTCCACCAAAAAAAAAAAGTGAGTATATATATATTTCACACTTCTAGGGGGTTAAAGCTCTGAGATGAACAAAGCTTCCTACTGATGCCATTTGAAACATAAATAATAATCTCTTCTCAGAACCAATTAGAAACAACATAAATCAACTGAAATAGCTTCAGGAACTGAAGCTACCTGGTTTTCTCCTTGTAGGTTGCAAAGCTTTCTGATGAGGCTTGGCTAATTATTCTCACCCATTGGGTTTGGGGAGAGGGGGGAACCTACCCATGTGTCCGGGGCCGCCAGCAGACCCCACTGCAATGTGCCAACACCCCAAAGGCATCAAGGAAAACATTTTCCACCTAATCATGTTACTGTGACAACAGCAGCGAAGCCTTTTAAAGCTGAAAAAGTGTGATTCTTCTTCTGTGTTTTAAAGAGATATTGCTCCCTTCCACGCTGCCTGACAAATGCGATCTGTGGCGTGTGCTGCTGGCTTCACTACAGTCCTCTAAGCTCGAAGGCAGGGAGCTTGGATCGCCCAGAAAGCCCTGAATCCTTTTGAAGCAGAAATTTCTCGGCTAGGAGTGACATGGATAGAGGGTTAACCTTTTCTTTCCCCCTTTCTAGCCCACCTGATCCTTTTATCTCTTTTTTTTTTTCCTTCCTTCACTTTTCATTTCCCCTCATTCTCTCTTCCTAAGAGGACTTTTCTGCTTTCTCCTTTAAGCTGGAGTCCCCCAGCCAGATGTTTTAAGCCACATTCTCTCGAAGCTTGACACAGCTGGTCATGTTTCTTGTGTTTCCTTCCAGGCATTTCCACTCATCTCAAACATGCACGTTACAAGTTGCAGCCGTTCCTTTGCGAGCCAGGCTCCCGAGTCTTCCTCGTGACCCAAATCCCACCCGGTTTGGCTGGCTGCAGCAGCCTGAGGAGCTGGGGCTGCTCTCAGCATCTTCCTGCAGTGCTGGTTGAGCCCTTGCAGGTTCCCTGTATAAATGTGTGTGGTTGCTAGAAAACAGGTTGGAAACATCCCACAGTCACCTCTTGGCTAGAAACCTATTAACAGTCAGCAGCAAAATTAAACTATAATATATATAGTTTATATATATTGAACTATATGTATATTTACATGTTAAAGCCCATGATGCTCGTGGCCTCTAGGGATATTTTTCTAGCTTTCCTGAGAGATCTGATCTGTCCTTATTTTGTT
Organism: Heliornis fulica; assembly: GCA_013399135.1. Taxonomy (NCBI): domain Eukaryota; kingdom Metazoa; phylum Chordata; class Aves; order Gruiformes; family Heliornithidae; genus Heliornis; species Heliornis fulica. The sequence goes on along the minus strand of VXBZ01001602.1, from coordinate 29,808 downwards.
CAAGCCAAAATTTTGTAGGGCAGCTGTGAAACACGTAGGAGATGCTGAATTCAGTTCTGCAGAAGCAGCTTGGCGACACAAAGACGGCTCTTCCCTGGTTTGTGTTTCTTCTGAGCAGGCTCTCAGCTGAGTGCCAAGGGTTTGGGCTTTTTTTTTTCTGAAACCTTGAATTCTGCAGAGACCCAGAGATTATTTCTTAGGATCCCCAGGGAAAATGTCTATTTCTTAGGATCCCCAGGGAAAATGTCTTACTGTCCCAGCAGGGTGCAAATTTCAAGTTCTGAAGCAATAATATATGTGTTCTTCCATCATCATGAAAATAGGGGGTTTTCTGACAGTGCCACTGCAATGTAAAGGTTGCGCTCCCGGCAGCGGATCCCAAATCAATTGGTGCTGCCGTGTCGTGGCAGAGGTAACTCAGAGGAAATTTCCCAGAGAAAGCTGGGACTGTGAAGGTGCAGAAAGGGGAAAAAGGGAGAGAAAAAAGCTGATATTCTGCCAGTCATCCCATGTTCGTCTGTGCTGTGACCTGGTGCTCACATTGCACATGTGGAGGCTTTGGGGCGTTAGGAAGCCATGTGCGTTTTCCCTGGAGAAGGGGGATGAGGTGGCACATCCCTGGGCTGCTGCATTGAAGATGTTTGTTGTCACATCTTCCTCTTGCTGTGCTTTTTTGGTGCCATTTGCTTTAATTTACTCTTTCTTTTCTTTTTTTTTAGGTGTTTTTTTTATGTTGTTGTTTTTTGGTTTTTTTTTTTGTTTTTAAGGAGAGGGTCTCCAGGCAGGAATTCCCAGCTGCATATGGAGTGGGGCCATGCTGGCACCATATGACCTCAGATGACAAAGTGCCGGGGCGAAGCCCAGCTTCATCCTGCCCAAATTCTGTCCGAGGCTGATGGGACAGATGTTAATGCTTGAGCCGTGGCTGGGTCTGGATTAAACCAACAGCTCAATGGGTTTTATTTATTATTTGGGAAGTGTGAGGATGTATAGAGGAGGATACTTACCTCATGGAGTCAAAACCCCCCACAGGAGAAACAGACAGCATTTTTGGAGCTTGGAGGGCTGCATGGTACATCTTGGATGAAAGGAGACCCAAATGATGGCTAAGGTGACCCTCAGGGGTGCAAACAGCAGCGCAAATCCCCCCCGGCAGCCAGCGAGCAACCATGGGGGTCAGTCTGGGGCGGAGGAGTGGAGGCTGCCCTTTGTCCCCCCCGGCAGCCCATGTGGCAGTGGACTTTGGCAGCGGCACCCAGGGAGCGGAAGAAGGGCCCCGGCGGGCTCCGAGCAGGTGTGTGCGGCTGCCGGGGGGGGTGGATGGTGGTGGGAACTCCCAGATGCAGTTTAGGGGGAGCCCTTGGTAGGACCAAAGTGATGGGTGTCTGGATGCTTGTGCCCAGGGGTTATTTAGGGGGAGGATTTAACCCTGATTTCACCTAGAAGAGGGACTCTCAAACTGTGCTGCCTCTGTTCAGACCTGAATGTCTTTCCCCAGCCCTAAAAAGACCCCAAAATGCCTTAATTGTTGAGTGTGAGAAGGGTGACAAGCGGCCCAGACAGGAACTGGTGATTCATCTGCATTACAGAGGTTTGTGAGCTCTTGTGAGGGCAGTTTGGGTACCAATGCTGCCATAGATGTGTGGGGGGCTCAAGGGTGGTATCCCCCCAGAAGCTGGGGCTTTGCCCACTGTTGTCCTGGGGTCATCTTAGGGTTTGCTCTTCTGCCTGGGACCATCATAATGAAATCTGGTGTCCACTTGAGCTGCGGTGTTCTTGCTGGGGCCGAAGGGCAGGAGGAAATCCCTGTTTCCACCCCATCTCACCACTCACACCAGCACTTCTCCATTCCTCCCTGCCTCCGATTAACATCCTTGAGAACAGCTCTCCTTGTCCTGCTGGTAACTTGGCCAGTGTCACTTCCCCTGTCACGTATAAAATGGGGTTTCACTGCCTACTCTGAGGTGAAGCCAGTTTGTCACCTGACTTGGGGAGCCTGTGAGCAGTGGTGCTTTGCAGGGCTGGTGGGAGTGGAGGAGGATGCTCCCACTGCTCTCAGAGGATCTGGATCCCTGCTTCTTTACAAAGCCAGAGCATTTCAACCTGGAGTTCCAGGCTTAGGCAGATGTAGAGATGGCTTTTCCTTGCATCTGGGCATTGTGAAAGGATGCTGAGCTTCCAGCAGGCTCCCAAAAGCAGAGTGTAGATGGCAACAGGCTTCATGGGAAGCTTCAAGTGGAGGGAGGGTGGAAGCTGCTGATCAAATACACTGTGCCTTATTTCATTGCTTGCAGGCTGCTGGTTACCTAAAATCGGAGAGGATCTCGCTGGCGAGCTTGTGATGGACCCCTGGGTCCCTGCCCAGCCGCCCCAGCCCTGGGAGAAGCAGGCAGCCCGGGGCGCATGGGGAGAGGTGCACCGCGGCCCCCCAGCTCAGCCCAGGCGGCACCTCCTCCGTGTGGGTCCCCCACCTCGTCCTGGCTCCTGGGATGGGAGCCACCTTCCTGGCCGTCCCTGGGACGATGGCCACCTTCCCCGGAGGGACACCCGCAGACCCATGTCTGGGGCCGAGTACTTCGAAGGCAGCTACCCCAGCAGGCCGTACTCCAGGTGAGAGCTGACCAACCTTGTGGTGGTCCTGCTGTGAGCCCCCCTCCTTGGGAAAACCTTCTTAAAATCAAATCAGCCCGTTTCACCCCTCGTGTGACTTGGGTCCTGCCCTCATCAGCGTGTGGGGAAGCAGCAAGCAGGCTGGAGCAGGCACTGCGCGCGGTTAGGCCATGTCCAGCCACCACAGCAGCCAGTGATGTGTCTACTTGGGGTTCTGTAGCAGTTGCAGCTCCACCTTCTCCTTACAGCTGTGGCTTTGGCGGCTGCTGCTTTACAGGCTCTGTCTCCATCCCAAGGTGTGTTTTTCCTGGGGGGGGTGTGATTAAATGTGGTTCTCTTTCGCTAAGTGTGAGGAGAACAATAAAGAATAAGTGGTAATATAGGAGTGAAAGGGAGTTTGCAAGCTCAGCTGCTGAAGCAGCGGAGGGCGGAGGGATGAAACGCGGCCTGGAGGATGTGCTGAGGGGGAGCTCTGGCAGGTTTGGGCTGATGTGACTGAGTTATTGCCCTCGGTGAGTTACAGTGTGGATACACACTCTGGGTTTGTGCTGAGGTTGTATGGTTTCCACTGGGAAAGGAAGAGGAGGGGGAGGGAAGAGGGGGGAGTTGCATGGGGCTGGCCAAACCCCTGTGTAAATTGTGAAGGGTTAAGGTGTGTGAGCGCTGGGCTGGAGAGACCTGAGCTGTGCGGTCGACACAGCAGCTCCAGAGCTCAGTAGAGAAGATGAGGCTCCCACCTCTCCTAAAATGTAGGTGGGAGTTGACCTCCATGGTAGGTCCACTGCACGGAGCTGAAATTTCCTCCTGAAAGAGCAGAGCACAGCGTCCCCATTGATAGGGGTGGGGAAGGATCCAAACCTCCTGCTGTTCCTTCATGGTGTGATGTGGGACTGGTTCCTAGCCCTGCTGTTAGGCAGGGCACCTGGCTTTACTTTCATCACCATTTCTGCCCCCAGAGACCCTGTCCCAGGACTATGTCTAACCCTAGATGTGGTCCTGCACCTGCAGTGCTGCCCCTTTGCTCCCAGATGAATTATGTTGTGTTGTGTTTCAGGCAAGGGTATGAAGACGCCCACTGGCAGCATCCAGCTGCTGGCTATGGGGATGACTACACCTACCAAAGCCACCAGTGGCAGCCGGTGCCCCGGCAGGATGACAGAGGTATGGGCTCCTTCTGGGAATGGAGGCAACTTGCTGCTTGGAGAAGAGGCCATACTAGGATGGGTTGTTCTCCCAGGTCTTGTGCATCTCCAGGGCTTGTTCCCGGGCCATCGATGCTGTTCTCCCTGTCCAACGCTGCCCTGAGCTTGCATTTGGGAGATGTGAGCAAGATCTCAGTGTACCCAAGGGAATGTTTAACCTTCATTTGTGTGGCTGACAACTCATGATGTTCCTGGTTTCAGGCTGAACTCAATGGTGCTGTGTGACCAGGGTGGCTGGGCCCGTGGTATTGCTGTTTCTGGAGCCTCCTGGGCTGAAGGAAAAGGGGAGGGAGGGAAGAGCAAGGGACATCCGTGTTGTGTTGGCAGACACGTACAAGGCTTTGTTGTACCTCAAATGTGCCAGGTTAATTGGGAAGCAAATGGGGTGTGCATGGCAAATTGCCTGACTCATCGCTTTTCTCCTGCAACTTCATTATGGGTTGTTGCTCTGGATGGGGCAACGCTGAATCTCGATTCTTGCTTCAGACCGGAGACAGGGAGAGCCTTACAGCAAGAGTACCAACTACTGGGATCAGCACTACTACAGGGGCTACCACCCCAACCTGGCCACACCTGCTCCAGGGCAGGACAGGTAAGGGTGGGGGGTCTGGACATCACCTGGTGTGAGTGTCTACTGGAAAATTAGTGAGTTTGTGGCTGGTTCCAAAAATCTCTGACCTCCTGGCATCTCCTTTTGTTCTCGTCTGCAGGACGCAGACCTACGACTCCTATGAGGAGAGATACATCTCAGCGGCCCGGCCTGAGCGGGCAGGGGGAGAAACCCTTGGCAGTGATTCAGGGGAGGCTGGTGGCCAGCCCCAAGAGGTAACCTCAAGAAGGGCAGGGATGGAGGACAAAAGTCTTAGGGATCTTCCAGAGCTTTTGGGAGTAATCCATGTGTCCCTCCTCCAGCTGGGAAGGAGGCTGAGGAGAAGGCTGCTTTGCCATGTTTTGCTCAGTGATTAGGTCTCTGGGGATTATTACAGTGGGTTATTAGTATTTATGAACTCTGTTTGCCAGGTTGTTGTTCCCTCAGGTCAGGGGCTTTGTGTCACTCCTGAATGGGGCCAAGAGAAAAACAGAAATCCAGGCTTGGTGGGATGCTCTCCTGTGTCCTCCCTAGGTGGTGTGTTGCTCTCAGCTCTAGTCACCAAGGTGTGCTCCATCACGTTTGTGGCAGATTGCTGGGTTTCCAGAAAGCAATCGAGAAAGGTCAAGTCAAAGCTGCTCTGGTGGTTCCTCAGTAGAGTTTTTTTTGTATTCCCAAGCACTGTTGGCCAATTGTGTTGGGGATTCTGCCTTAGGGCTGGGAGAGCAGTTGGGCTGGACCAGTACCTGATGTAAGTTACTCTAAAAGCCATTGGATATGTGGGGATGTGCCAGGATCAACTGGAGATGCTGAAGAGTTGCTCAGATGGGAATCTGCTGTGCTGTTCTTGCTGGGTGCTTTGGGAGCAGCACAGCCTGTCCCTCCCCCACCCTGGGAGCAGACAGAGCATAGTCCTGTTCCTCAGCCAGGATTTCCTCCTTCCCTTGCAGCCCCCAGGCCAGCCCAGCCTGCTCCTGCAGTACCGGGAGTCGGGGCTCAGCGCCAGCGGCTATGAGCTCAGCCAGTACATCCATGACAGTGCTGACCACCATGACTTCATGCTTTCAGGGACCTGGAGCCCAGGACAAGCAGGTGAGGTGTGATGGAGCTCTGGCCCCTTCTGACAAGGGGAGAACAAGGAAATAAATGGCTGGTGTTAGGAGATAGTCTCACAGCTTGGTCCTCTCCTGGAGGAGGTTCTACAGACACAAGGTGTAACTGGAGGGCTGTGGGGTGGGTGCATGGTTTGAAGGCCCAATCTGGTACCAGGTTCAGGAGCTGACATGTTTTTTGCCACTTGGGCTGGTTCTTTGCAGTTGGGTCAATGAAGAGTTACTTAAGATGGGACAATGGAACCTGGTAACATCCTCCATAGAGGTGGTGGTGTGGGGTCTGGGTGAGTGGATTCATGGTGGCCTGTCTGTTGTTGCAGAGGGACCTTTGGTGTCCACTCCAGCCCTGGTGGTACCCCACAAGTTCCTGGTGCCTCATGTGGTGGTGTGCTTTGGAGCTGGAGGCCAGCTGGTGTTGGTGTGTCCCAACCGACCTGTCGAAGGGCAGCCAGCCCATGTTGAGATACACAGCCTCGAGGTACCCCAGACCACCTTTGGCTTCCTCCCTGGAGCAGCCCTTTCTGCCACAAGCAGTGTGAACACCATCTGTCACCACCACAGCCTCCTTAGCTGCCTTTCTGTTCCCTGCTGCCATCTCTTCTCCCGCCCACGTGACATGTTGAGTCTGCACTGCACCAGCCCATGCCTGAGCACTGCTTTCAGCTTTTGGGTCTCATGTCCTGATCCTGCAGCTCCTTAACCCTCTGAACTGGTTCCCAGCAAACCCCTCTGTTGGGGACAGATGTGGTCCATGCCTATCTGAAGGATGGATCTGCTCACCTTTCCGAGTTGCTCTGACACAGACCGTATCTATGCCCTGAGCCAATCACAGCATTTCCTTCTCCTCTTTTACTTCCCAAAGGGGGCAGGTGCCATCTCAGCAGGCATTTCTTTCCTTGACCTCAGCATTGAAGTCCCTGTCACTCATTTCAGTGACCCCCATGTGCTCTGGGGTTACCTTAAGATGACACAGCATCCCTAGCACAGAGTTGAACCCTTGACCATGGATGTGACTTCCAGCTAGCCCAGCCAGGGCTGGCCTGATGGTTGGAGTCCAGTTACTACTCTTGTTTTTAGGCAATTCTTCAGGACACAAAAGAGCTGGAGGAGCTAAAAGCCTTTCCAGGGCCCCTGGCCAGGTATGTTGCATGGGCAGGTCCAGGAGCTGCTTCATCCTGGCTGTCCTGGCACGGCTGTTCTTGGAACATCTCTGTCCTGAGATGTGAGCTCAAGCCAGACCTGAGAGTTGCCATGGGTTTGGGAGATGTCTGCCAAGGCCAAGTCTGGTCTCATGTGAGGAGCCCAAACTCCTTGCTTGGCGTGTGGGGTTTTGAATATTCATAGGGTGTGGGTTGTGTGGTTTGTGTGTCTGGCTGTATTTTGTATCCGTGTCCTGGAAAACTGATTTCTGGGAGGTCTCTTTGAATGTCTGCAGCTCTGAGGTGACCTGTGGTTTAGCTCTTCTGAAGGTTTTTGTCCCTGGAGGATGTAGAGCACAGCAGGGTCAGGCTCAGTAAGCACCTTCCTCTGTGTGAGCCTGGGAATGAATCATGGCGTATCGCGTCAGGTTGGCTCTGTATCGTACCAGTTACACCAGATGTCTTCTGGTCCCTTGGAACCAAAGCAGGGGGAGAAAAAGACTGTGCAGGAGGAGGAGAACCATTTATTTGTCAATGCAGACAGCAGTTCTGCCTGGTTTGCACATAGCTCAATGGTTTCTGCCTCTGCTTCCAACCCAACGGGTTGGTCCTGCAACCTTGTGCACCCACATCCATAACAGTGCTGCAGATAAACAAAACTGAGGTCATTTGTGAGTGGATGGGTGAAAATGACCATCAGGAGGGCAGAGAAGAGAGGGTTTGAGGTGCTTTCTGAGAGCCTGAGACGGATATCTGCAAAGATCCATGATAATGAGCCAGTTTAAGAGTGAGTTGGTGTGGCCAGGGTGATGTGGTTGCTGGTGCTGGGGATCTTCCATCTCTCTTTGGCATCCCCATCAGTGAGCCTGGAGACACTTTGAGCCTGAATGATGTCCTAGATCACTTTGCCTTGTGTTTCTGTTGATGCCCTTCTTTGCTGCCATAGGGAAGATCTGCACAAGGTGGATGTGATGACGTTTTGCCAGCAGAAGATAGCTACAAGCTGTGATCTCTCAACACAGAGAGGCAGAGATTCAGCTCTTCTGTGGAAGCTCTTGGTCCTCCTCTGCCGGCAAAATGGGGTAGGTGTCCCATGGGAAGGGGCTGAGCCTTTTGATCTTAGAAGTGAGACAAGGTATGTGTCCTTTATGTCCTTCTCTATCCAGCTCTTCGGGGTTTTTTTAGTGGGTGCACTTTAAAAGCATCACGTTCCCACAGTACCATCAATCAGGTCGGTCTGGCCTGGATGCTTGGGGTGAACCCTTCTCCTGGATGGCTTTTCATCCTTGTGAACTCCCACCAACCCAATGCTATAGCAGCTCTGAGAGGTTCTGTTGCCACCTTCATTGAGGAGCCAACATTTGTGCTTAAAAGAGGATTTCTCCCTCAGACCAATGAAATCCACCCAATCTAATCTGTGGCTGCTTGTTGGGAGGAGATGATGATCTTCAGAGCAAGTGCTGTGAAGGTCTTGATGGTTATGCTAAATTCTTTGTCCTCCAAAGCTGTGTGCTAGTGTGCAAGGTCTTGCTGGGAAGATGTGCTAGGATGAGGGTGGGGTTGTGTCTGACTAGAAGTGCCTTTGCTTATGGGGTGGCCTCCATGGGCCTTGCTCTTCACCTTCCCTTTCACAGTCCATGGTGGGCTCGGACACGGCTGAGCTGCTGATGCAAGATTGCAAGCATCAGAAGTACAAGAGGCAAACCCCTGCAGCAAACCTGATTGGCCAGACAGATGATGAGTTGGTGTCACATCAGACAGGAACACTGGACCTCATCACGGGGGAGGTGCCTCCCATTGTGGAGACGCAGGCACAGATAGTGGAGAAGTTCACCAAACTCCTCTACTACGGCAGGAAGAAAGTAAGTGGTGAGTGGGATCCAGGACACAGGGCTGACTCCTCTTGGACTCTGGCCTCTTCAGGTTTTAAAAGGAAGAGTGGTCAACAAATGACTTGTGGTTGTGGCACCAGCCCTTCAAAATGTTCAATTGGTTGTGGCAGTGATGGCCCACCATCGGGTACTGGGATGGGGCCCTGAGTAAAGACAAGATGTGGAGGCTTTTACTGGCACTGTGGGTTTAGTTGCAGCTGTGTCATCTCAAGGGGTACCACAGGCACAGGGACAGAGTGGAGGGTTGGACACAGGGCAGTGTGGGTGCCCAGGCTGGTGGGCACAGTTATGGTATCCAGAGCTACCAGGCAGCACAGACCTTGTCAATCCAGGGAAGGCTATGCTATGGTGGTCCCAGTTCTTGTCATCATGCAAAGGAGAAACATCAAGGGGTCGTTGTGAACGTGGAAGAGGGTTTTCCTGAGAATATTGGTTAAAGTCAGAGTCAGTAGAGCTCATCTCTGAGCTGGGTGAGCAGAAGGTCCCCTGGCCGAAGAGAAAGTGGAGTTAGTGCAAACCCTTTTCCTTTTCTGCCTTGGCTGCAGGATGCTCTGGTCTGGGCCATGAGAAACCAGCTGTGGGGCCATGCTCTCTTCCTCTCCAGCAAGATGGACGCTCGGACCTACAGCTGGGTGCTCACTGGGTACGTTGGAGAAGCTAAAGCCAAGTATACTGCTTCATGAAGCCTGGTATCCCTTCAGGTACCCTCAGTCCAACTGCATGGAAAGAAAAGAGCTTTGATTTCATCTGGAGTCTTCCAGAGGGTGTGAACAGGAGAAGGCATCCATCTGGATGGGCCTGAGTCCTCCTGGCTCCCTGATGGACAGTAGAAACTAAACATGGGCTGGAAAGCAGAAGGGAAGACATTCCCTGGACATGGGATTTATTGATTTGCAAAGGCTGCTGTGGGGGCAGAGGGACCTGAGCTCTTGTCATTATGATCCAGCCTGGTCTGACCTGTGCATTCCACTTCTATGAACGTTTTCTGGTGGGATTCATGTACTTAGTTTGGATCAGACCCATCTCTTCAGGGAGGGTTAGACAGAAACTTTCTGGTCATGCAATCCAAATCCTTTCAAGGTGGTTTTATCCAACACTGTCTGAGAGACTTGCCTGCTCTGGAGGTAATGCAGATGATCATCCGCCTGTTGGGCTGATGGTCCTTTCTGCCTTCTCCAGGAAGCGCCTCAGAATACTTATTTCTTGGGGCATCTGGGAGGTGCCCTTGTAGGTGAATGAGGGTTTTGGGGTCTTGACAGAGCAGTTCTATCTCTGCTGTCTCCTTGCAGGTTCACCAGCACACTGACCACCAATGACCCCCTGCAGACCCTGTTCCAGCTCATGTCAGGAAGGATCCCTCAAGCAGCCCTGGTCTGTGAGCAAGATGTTGACACTGGTGTACATACCACTGTGCTGTCACCCACCTGTGGTGACCACTTCTGCTCACCTCTCCTCTCCTTATTTCCCTCTAGTGCTGTGGGGATGCCACATGGGGAGACTGGAGGCCTCACCTGGCTGTGATGTTGTCCAACAAGGTTGGAGACATGGAGCTGAACCACCGAGCCATTGTCACCTTGGGAGACACTTTGGGTGAGCTGAGGCTGTTGTGAGTGGTTGTGTTCCTCTTGTCTTGTTGGGTGGATGCCTGAAGAGTCACTGTGCATGTCCACGCTGGCATGGAACCAGGTTGGTGCTCAAGTGGGGGGGTGTGCCTGCACCTCCAGAACTGCAGTGTGTGCGTGGCAGGCTCAGGGTTTGAATGGGCAGGGAGGAAAAGGGGGGAGCTGGGGGCTTCCAAAAACCATCCTAGGACCTCTCTCAGGACTATTTGTCCTTTTTTTTCCCTCCCATGCAGCTGGCAAGGGAGCTGTTGAAGCAGCTCATTTCTGCTACCTGATGGTCGAGACTCCTTTCAGCTACTTCGGGGCCAAAACAGACCGCATGGCTCTTCTGGGCAGCAGCCACCGGTGAGGGAGCCCAGGCAGGTGGTGGTGCCCTTGCCAGGGTGATGTGTCCCACCTTCTCCCCATCATCTCATTTCTGTGCAAGAACACACCCGTTAGTGGGTTTCTTTCTGCTCTGATTGTGAGGTTTGCTCTGGACTTCTCTCTTGTGGGTTGGCACAGTGGTGGAGCTGTGAATCTGGGATGGGGTGGGGGGATATCTGGGGTAGAGCTTGGCTCCTGTTTGCTGAGCACTACCACTCTCTGCTGCAGGCAGACATTCGCCCAGTTTGCCAGGACAGAGGTCATCCAGCGGATGGAGGTCTTAGAGTACTGCCAGCAGCTGCGACAGCCCAAATCCTTCTTGCTCCCTTTCCAGGTAGTGGAAAGAAGCACATCTGATGCAGATGTGCACCCAAATTCATGCACCCACCCCCATGAAGCCAGGGATTCAGGCTGATCTACAAAGCTTGTCTTCTCCTGGGTTTGGGGAGCAATGGGGAGGCTGTATTGGCTGAAGGGCTCCTCCAGGACAGGGCTTTGGGGCATGATGGGTTTGATGGATACTTGACACACAGAATCACACAGACTGGTCTGGGTTGGAAGAGACCCCAAGGATCATTGAGTTCCAACCCCCCTGACACAGGCAGGGCCACCAAACTCCAGGCCTGCAGCTAGACAAGGTTGCCCAGGGCCCCATCCAACCTGGCCTTGAACACCTCCAGGCTTGGGGCATCCCCCACCTCTCTGGGCAGCCCCTTCCAGCACCTCACCACTCTCTCTGTGAAGAACTTCCCACTGATCTCTAACCTGACCCTTCCCTCCTCCAGCTTCAATCCATCCCCTTGTTCCACCACTCCCTGCCCTTGTGAAAGCCCAATTTCCTGTCCATATGCTCCCTTTAAGTCCTGGGGGGCTGCAGTGAGGTGCCCCACAGTCTTCTCCAGGATGACCCAGCCCAGCTCCCTCAGCCTGTCCTCACAGGAGAGGTGCTCCAGTCCCTGATCATCTCCATGGCCTCCTCTGAACCCTCTCCAACAGCTCCACATCTCTCTTGAATTGGGAGCCCCAGGTCTGGACACAGAACTGCAGAAGGGGCCTCAGGAGGGCAGAGTAGAGAGGGACAATCCCCTCCCTGTCCCTGCTGCCACGCCCCTGCTGATGGAGCCCAGGAGACCAGTGGCCTTCTGAGGTGCAAGAGCACACTGTTGGCTCTAGAGCACACTGCTTCCTCAGGTCTGTGTCCCCTCCTGCTCCCTGGGCAATGGACAGATTTTTCCTATGGCAGATACATCCCTGGCTGCTGCTGCCTGGGGTGCTGCATGGATCTGGTGGACAGATGAAGGTGGTGACCCGGTGTGGTCCCTGTCTGTTGACCAGCTCAGTGCTGTTCCGGCCTTGCAGCAGCACCGTGGTTGTGGAGTGTGGCTGGGCTGCCCCGCAGGCATGAGCCAGGTTCTCCCCGATTTGTAGGTGACCTCTAGGTGCTGAGACCCGTGCCCCAGGGTGCTCAGAGTCATGTTGGGATGATGTGGCAGGATAAGAGGGGACTTGTGGCCACTGGCATCTCCTCACTATCTCACACCTGCTCTGCTTCCCTCTCCTGAGGTGTACAAGCTCCTCTACGCCTCTCGCCTGGCTGACCACGGGCTCCCAGCGCAGGCCCTGCAGTACTGCGAGCAGATCGCCACCGCGCTCCTGGGCCAGGATCCGGCCAGCCACCCCGTGCTGGCACAGCAAGTGATGAAGGTGAGCCTTGTAGCCCTGTGTTTCTGCCAGGGCTGTACCCACTCAGGGCTGGGAGCCTTGGGGAGCATCCTCGGGGTTTTCCCATGTCTGGGGGTGCCTGGCAGCTCTGAGCAGCTCCACTCTGGGCTCGCTGCCTGGCATGTGCTGAGCACAGCAGAGCCGACACCTCCGCAGGGTCTCTAATACCCACGGATTTAGGGTAGAAAACAAAGGAATTGCATCGACTGCCAATTAGGAGCCGGGTTATTTGGAAGCAAAGGATGTTTTTGATTCTGGAGGGGCTTTTTGAACTTTGAAATGGAGCAGACTTAAGAAGCTGAAGTTGAGTGCTTGACATCTCCCTTTCGGCACATCATCCCACGGTTGTGTTCACCTGCCAAAGGCTCTTTTGAGGAGATGGTGAACAGCAGCGTGTCCCACCTTGTACCCCTAAACCTAGCTGGGTGCTGGGGCAGGGAGGGGAGAAGAACAGTGCCCCACATCCCCAAACAGTCTGGGTGCTCAGGTGAGCGCCTCTTCCCACTCCACATGCAGCACAGAGGCTGCTCAAAGCCTTCCCCCTTTGGGAAGGGGGCAAAAGCCGTGGTGCTGTGAGACGAGGGGCAGTGAGGGTGCCTGCCTGAAGCAGGTGCTGTAGAGATTCCCCCAAAACTCAGCTGGCACAGCCCCCCCATCCCACCCCATCGACAAAACCTATTTACTGTCTAACAGCCTCTCAGATCCGCCGTTCTGCTGGGGATAATGCTTCTCCTGGGAGAAAACACTTTCATCTGAAAAACTGGTGCATTCGGAGACGCTCTTGTCTTTGATGTGTTAGACTGTGTTACAAATTATGATACACATTAGTGTTTGATTAAGACTTCCCCTCTTTTGAAGCTGGGGACGATATACGACCAGGTGCTGGCTCATTAATATTGGATCAAAGTGCACATTAGCTTTTGGATTAAACATTCCCCCCGTTTAGGAGTAATCACGCTTATAATTTCCTCTTTCCTGCGATTGATTTGGGATGAGCGCGCGTGTGCTTGCGAGGAGACGGGGCAGTGGGTCTGTGGGTAGCACCAGCTCCTGGCTGGGGGCTGGGCTACTCCCTTCTCTGTGGCCAGCCCCTGGCCCAGGCTGGGCTCTGGCTGTGGCTTGATGTAACCCCCCGGAGTGGGGAAGTGTGTTTTGAGCTGGTTTGGATTTGGGAATAGGAGGAAATGGATGATGGGGACTGATTGGGGTGGGAAGGGCTGCAACCCCTGTGGCTGCAGAGAGTGGCTGAGCTTCCAAGTCACCTCTGGGTGGCTTTTGGTGGCCCTTGATGCAGCAGCCTCGTAACAAAGTATAGAAGATAAATGAGTGCAGAGGAGCTGGGAGGGAGCTCGATAAATCCCCATGAAGTGGGTCGATACCAGTAAGAGGCAATTCAGTAAATACTCAGAGTGGGGCTCTGAGTGTCATCTCCCCTCGTCTCAAAACTGGACCCTTGTCTAGGCAACTTCTCCAGACTGGGATTTAGCTCTGCAGGGAGCCCTCCATCTCACCTTTGGGCTGGTGGGATGGGTCACCCCAGCAGAACCCCTTGCTCAGCTGACAGCAGCTGAAGCCCCATGTTGTTGAGATGGCTACAGCCAGAGCAGCACAGACCCCTCTCTTACCAGAGAAATTCAATACACAGCAGCAATACTGCAGAGAGGGACCTGGGGGAGATAGTGGAGCATGGAAAACATACCAAGCAGCAACATAATAGGATGCTGTTGCAGGGAGGGATTAAAAAAAAAAAAGCCAATTTTCTAATGTTATTCTGGGCTGTGAGAGCAAGAACTGCATGTGTGAGACAAGGAGGTGATAAACTCCCTGTGCTCCGGGTCTTGAGGGTCTTGGCTGGGGCACTGCACCCCATTTGGGATGCTGGGCTCTGAGATGGGGCCAAACTGGAGCAAGTGCAGGGGTGATAAGAGACTGGGGGGTGGTGGAAATGACCTCTGAGGAAGGCCTCAGGGTTATTTTTTCCAGGGGAAGATATGCTGGGGGAGGAAGGGGTGTGGGGGATACGATAACGGCCCTCTGGCTTGCAGGGGGCCCCTCTGCTGGGGACGGTGCCTGGTTGTCCCCGCGGCTTCTGCAGGAGCAGGAATGGAGAGGCTTAACTCGCAGCAGGGAAGATTTCACTTAGATATTCAGGAAAAAAAAACCACCAAAAAACCCACAACTTCTTTAGCTCTAAGGACTTTAAACACCAGGACAGGCCTGGGAGGCTGCAAAATCTTCTCCTGGGAGATTTGTAAGCACAAATCAGGCAGACACGGGCTGGTGTGAGTGCTCAGGGTTTTCTGGGGTGTTGGCAGAGGGATCAGGTAACCTCAGAGGGTCCCTCCCAGCCCTGCACTTGTTTTCTTTGTGGTTATTAGTGATAGTGATGCTTGCTGCAAAGCTGGGTGAGGAAGCAGCTGGATGAGCCCTTAGCTCAAACCCTCTCCCATCCCTCCTCGTGGGGTGGGTACGGGGCTGGTGCCCAGCCCGGGGAGCTGGGTTTGTCCTGCAGTTCCTGCTGGGGTGACCAGCAAACCCACTGCTGCCCCAGGGGCTGGCTGTCAGGTGGGAGTGAAGGGACTCACTTAGCTCCAGGGAGGGATGGATGGTAAACAGGCACCTGCCTCTGATGTCAAGAGCGTCTATGATGTGGGTACCTGGACATCTCTGTGGAGATGGCAGATATAGGCTCCTTATGGAACATGGGATGGGTCAGGACTTCTCAGCAAAGCAGGGGAGGGAATAGATCCTGCACATGAGACTGACATTGCCTTAACCCCCATATTATGCAAAAATGCAGCTCTGGTGCTGTTTCTTCCCCCTGCTTGTGTGCTCTGCTACATGCCACTGCTGCAGTGGAGCTGTGTGATGAGCCTTGTTGTCCTCCTGGCCCTGCAGCTCGCTGAGCAGCTGAAGTTCTCTGACCCACTGCTCATGGACATGCCGGAGCAGGACCAGACGCTGGAGCCTGACTGGCTGGTGCAACTGCGAGCCTGCTGCCAGGAGTGGGAGGTGAGGAGGAGGAGGGATGCTGCAGGGCAGCTGGTGGTGGTTTGTCTGCTGAAGCACCTTCCCATCCCTCTACCCTGATTCCGAGGGGACAGGTATGGAGGTGTGAAGGCTGTTGTTACCTGGGCACCTTTCCCCTTGGCTTGTGAGCTCAGGGATGTGGTCTCTGCTGTGGACCTGCAGCTTCAGCAGGAGTGGGGTGGGGGGTGTAGCACCCGAGGGTGTGAGCAGTGAGGGAGCAAAATGCTCCTCACTTTAGCTCAAGGAGGGCAATCAGGGGCTGATGGGTGAATGATGATCCTCTCTGGTGAGGATGTTGGAGGACACCGGTGGGGCATCACCTTGCTCTGGGACCCCTTAAGAGTGTCCTGATCCTTGAAGTAATGCTGTCTGTTCAGACTTCAAGTCTGCTTTTGGCTTTGTGCCCTTCCCTGTCTCCTGCCTCCCCTCCTGCCCACCCTCAGCAGGGTGGTGGTGCTGCAGCCCCTGTCACTCGCTGGGAAGGAGCTGTGATGGTGCTGGTATGGGTCTTGTCTGCAACCTGGGCTCCTACAGCCTGTGGTGGGTCGTGAGCCCCAGACCCACCAGCACCACACCTTCCTTCACATGTGTTTCATGGTTTTCTTAGGCTTCACCTGGTGCCATCCCTTTTTCCACTTGTTTTATCATGCTTTCCCCTGGATTTCTTGCAGGCAGAAAATGAACTCCCTTCGGAGGTAGTACCTGCTCAGCTGGGGCTCTCCTGGACCGCTGCATCAACAGCAGGTAAAGAAAATGAAGCAGAAGGTTGTAGTAACCCCAACAGGTTTCTCTGCATGTGGAGTCTTGCTATGGTGGGCTGGGGAGGAGGGGGGGGCAGCTCCCTGCTCTGAGCATTTCTCAGCAGCTGCTCCTTGCTTCTTTCCCGCCCCCAGAGCTCAAACTTTGAATCCCGCCGGCGTGGGGCTGCTGGGGATGGGCTTCAAACAGAGGGGTTGATGCTTGAGTCCTTCCTATGAAGCCTGAGTAACTGAGCCTAATTACTGCAGCTTCAGGAGTCCCTGTGGGAGCTGTGGGAGGAAGAGGGGGGCAGGATGAAGCATGTGCCTCCTGGCCAAGCCTCAAGGGAGCTGGCCTGGTTCCCAGGCAAACTGGAGCTGAACTAAGGGGATTTCACACCTGCAGAGCAGAAGATTTGGGAAGGAGCTGGTCATTCCATGACAGGCTACAGCCTGTTGGTGAAGCCTCTGTGTTTTCCCTTTCCTGCTTGCCTCTTCCATCCCTTTCTTTCACCTCTTGGCGATCCCATGAGTGCTCTTCAGCAACAGTCCATGCAGAGTGCCAAGAGACATCCATGAGGGATGTGAGCCTCCCCTGGCTGTCAACAGAAGGGCCAGAAAGGTTTCCTTCACTCAAAAAGGAAGAAGTCAGTGGCTGGTGACCCATAGCTGTGGATTCACAGCCATCTCCATCAGCAGGACATGTGGCACAGCCCATGGCTCACCACCGCTCCTCACTGATCTTGTGTTGTGGGAACACCGGCCCCGATGGGTGGAGAATAAAGGCTGGTGCAGGCAGGATAAAACATGATGAATTCCTCCAAGCTGTTTCTTCCTATCAGCTTTCCCTGCTGCTGCCAAACTTCTCATCAAAGAGCTCTCCCAGGCAGATAAAATCAATCCTGACTGCCTTCTGCTGCTATCATGGCTGAGGCCATGGTCATCCTTCCCTGGAAATAAGTCACAGGTATGATGAGAGGACTTCTCCGAGCAGCCAGCTCTGCTCCATGTGGTCTCCTCAGAGTGTTTTTTGAGTCTTGATCCTTTTCTTCCTTGAGGCCATCCAGAGCTGCCATCTGAGAAACCTGCATGCAGAGAAAGCTGGCTTGGTGCTGAATTCATCCATCTTGGAAAGACAAAGCATAAATCAGTGTGCCAAGCTGGGATCCATGTGGTCACAGCAACCTTCTCTGTCCTTAGAGCTTGGGCTGTCCTCCCTGACTTTTTTCAGCTTATCTTCATCTTCCTCCCTGTGGACCTCAAACACCTCCAGGCTGTGTGGGAGCAGCTCATGGATTCCAAGCCAACCCTTGACTGGGATGGAAGAGATGCCTGCAGGCAAAGCGAAGGGTTTTGTAGCACTGCATCCAAGAGTTGTCATAGTCTGTCCCATGGCACCCCTCTATGGGCTCCAGGTCCTGCCTGGCCATGTCTCATGATGATGGGAGAGAAACCTTCCAGTGACCAGCATGTTTGTGGCTGGAGGCTGTGGAGCTGGAACAAGCAGGGCACACAGCTGGGACAGACAGCAGCACACTGCCCACACAGTGCCTAACATCAGACAGAGCAACATGTGTGTGTTAAATAAAACAAACTCCGCTCACCTCACCTGCCTTTCAAACAAAAAAACCCCAAACCATCCTGGAATAAACCTGCCTAAAGCAAGAACCCCATCTGTGGGTGCTCCTGCAGAGCAGGAATGAAGGCTGTGGCTTCCTGGTGAATTTTCTTTCCTGCTTGGGGAGTGCAGCTGGAGTGGAAGAAGAGGCTGGAGGCTCCAGGCTCCTTTGAACTGCTGGGTGCCTGTGCTTGTGCTCTTGGCTCCCACAGCATTCCTTTCTGAGGTCATTCACAACCTCCAGCGCATTCCCAGGAGGATTCACCCTGTCTTTCACAGCCCACCTTCCTCAAAGGCTCTGAAAGGTCCCTGCTGCCTCCTCCTGTGTGTAGTCCCTGGGGTTCCTCCCCGCCGGCTCCTGCTGATGGATAGAGAAAGAGAAGTCTGTGCAGCAGCCAGACAAAACTATAAACAACGGGGTAATCTTGAGGTCTGTTATTTGTGCAGATGGAAAGCCCAGCCATGAGCTTCCCCAGAGTGAAGGCTACCAGTATGACCAGTGGCATCAGCCCGTGCCACCCCAGGGACCCAGCTCTCATGAGGATGTGTCTCTCCAGCCCCCGGTACCTGCTCAGGTCACAGCATCACTGCCCCTCGGTGTTGGGCAAGAGCTGCAGCCCCCCACACTCGGCATTGGCCCCACTGCTGCTCCCCCAGAGAGGGCTTGTCCTGAGCCCCTTCCCCAGGTGGTGTCACCAGCAGGTAAGAGCTCAAGCCCTGTTTCTCTGCAGAAGATGCCTGTCCCCCCAGTTAACAGGGGTGGGGTGTACCTCCAACCTTGCCCAGGTGTGGACTATGCTTGTCCTGGTGCTGTGCTCATGGACTGTGTCCACAAGACCTAACTAACATGGGCAGGAGGGCCTTCATTTTTGGAGGGCCTTGCCCAAAGCAGGGAGGGAGGGCAGATGTGGGTCAGCGACAACGCTGCCGTGTCCCTGCTGGATGGGAAAACCAGCTTCCCATCCAGCAGCAGGTTTTGAGATGCACTGCTGTGGCCTTGCTGCTGGTGCTGCTGGTGCTGGCATGGACAGGGTCCAGAATGGGCTTTGCATCTCCTAGGGGGACATCTTGGCCACATAACCCTGCTCAGGGGCAGGATGGTAGAAGCACTGCAAATATCTCTGATAGATGATAGACATGGCAGAAGATCCTCAGGCCAAACCCTGCATGTGTCCTTCCCTCTGTTCCACAGGAGAGGCTGGGGAGCCCCAGGGTACACCCCTGTCCCCAGATGGGGAGCAGCCATCCCTCCTGGCAGAGCAGGTGAGTTGGGGAGACCACCCCACTGCAGGCCCTGGGGGGAATTGGGACTCGATGGCTTATCCTTCCTGGTACTTAACTTGCACAGAAATGCCATCATGGTGCAGGTGGCCCTTTGGGGACCTGACATGTTAGGGTAGTCCGCTCCCATCCCTGGGACACTGGGCTGCCCACAGCACCGCACTGTGGGTGCTGTCACTCCCCACTTGCTGTGTAAGGCACATGGGGTCCCCAGGGGTACTATGTTGGAGGAGTCCTGGGGACACTGGTCACACTTGGGGTGGCTCCTCGGGGAACACTGAGCAGCAGCTCTGCTCTCTAATGGTAGGAGGATTTAAAGGGAAGGGCTCAGACCAACTCAGAGAGCTCCACGGTCTCATCAGAAGATGGCAGCCATCACTCCTCAGAGAGCACAGACGAAGACACGGACCAAGAGCCGGCAGAGGTGGTGAAGCCTCATGAAGATAAGGTGAGTGTGCCAGAGCCAATGTAAAGCCTTGTGCTCTGAGCTTGCCTGTCCCTGATGTCTGCAGTTCCTGCTCCCAGCCAGTGTTGGGAACATCTTGGGTAGCCACTGTGACATCCTCCCTTTCTCCCTCATTTCTGTTGGTGACAATGTCCGTTTCCCAGAGCTCTGGATTCCGGTGGTTTGGTTGGTTTCGGTCGAAGCCCACCAAGGAAACATCTCCCAAAGCTGCTTCTGAGACTGGCTCGGATCCCCCCTCACCGGGACTGCAGGTAGGGGATGAAGAGCTGTCCTGTCCCTGGATGATGCCCGGGGTTACAGCTGTGGGGACAGGTGACACATCTCCCCCTACATCCAGTATTTCTCCCTCTGTGCTGGGCCATGCCCTTGCACAGCTGCTTCATGGCTGTAGGTGCTCGGTGTGGGGACAGAGCAGGACTGGGAGCCCTTTCAGCCTGGAAGTGAATCCTCAGTGAACAATAATGTTGGATTTATAAAGCCTCTTGGATGCAGGAGGCTCTCTGAGCACTCTGCGGGGATTGCTTGTGCTCAGGTGCAGAGCAGGAAGAGCAGCTGAGATGGGGAGGCAGCAGAGAAGGTTGAAGACTGGTCCCCCCCAGTGCTGGCTGAGTCCCTGGGGTGTCACATCGCCAGGTGCAGTCTTGGGGACAAGAAGTTGGAGTGAGGTCCTCCCCTGGAAGCTTTCTTCTGGTGAGAAGGACCTACAGCCCCAGAGCAGGAAATTAGGGGGTGTTTTTCCAAAGGATGAGGAGCAGAGTGCCCTGGTGGCCCCTTACACTTTACACAGCCTGGTGCCCAACCTCCTGCCTAATTCTAAGCTCTCTGGGTGGTTGAGCTCTGTGGTGGGTGGATGCTTGCCCTGACCCCACAGCCCCTCCTCAGCTTGTTCGCCAGCAGCTCTCGGGGCTCCCCTCCAGCAGGTTGGGGGTCAGAGCAGTACTCCAGAAGAGTGGCATGTGGTGCAGAGGTCTTCTCACCACACAAGGACCTCCTGCTCTAAAGGGCTGGGTGTGATTTCAGGAACGGACGTCACCATCCCCACCTGATGGTCCTCTTGAGGCTGGGACAAACCCTTTGGCTCAGTCTCCATCCAAAACAGCCAGTAAGTGCTGTGTGGGTCCCCTCACCCCTCAGCCTTTTAGAAGCTGCTGCCTCCAACTTCAAGTGGTTTCTTGTTTGTGTTGCGTGTCCAGGAGGAACACAAGGTGACAGTGCCTTTCCTGTCACTCCAGTGTCCATCGAGGTGAAAGGCCCGTGGGAGCCCTCAGGAGAGCAGGTGAGGGGGGAGGTGTCCCTGTGTGATGGGGGAGAATCTGTGTCTGAAATGGGGGCGCAGCTGATAAGTTTCTGTCCCTTCGGTCCCTCCAGATGGGGTCCCACGGATCTCTCCCACCGGTGAGGACAGTCCCCCTCTTCAACCCTGCCCAAGTGTCTCAGGTGAGTGGGACCCTCCTGGGGTGTTGCTGGACGTTTGGGTTGGGGGTGGCTCCTGGTGTGGGGGACACGGGGGCGACCAGCCCTCGGCTCTAAGTCTGGCGCTTATAAATCACAGGAGAACGGGTGGAGGAGGGGATGTGGTTGCGGGGAGCTCCCCCGTTCCGGGGTATAGCCCTCCCTCACGCCACCTCTCTCTGCCCCCCAGCTCGCCGCCGCCCGCCCCAGCCAGCCCCGGCTGCTCGCCCAGCGCCGCTACCCCTCACACCCGCTGTGAGCCAGCCCGGAGCCCGAGGGACGAGGGAGCTGCGACTCCGCGAAGACTCTGGGGGATGGGTTTTGCTTGACTAAAGCCGTGTTTGTGCAGTCGTCCGCCCGCTGCCCCCTTTGCTTCGGGGGCGGCGGGAATCGGAGAGCAGTAAAGAGCGGGGCCACAAAAGGTGTCCGGGGGAGAGTAGTCTGAATTGGGTTGTAGGGCGCTGCCCCACCTCACCCATTGGACTCAGCGATCGCCGGCCGTGAGTCTGTCTCAAAGCACCGCGGAGGCCACGGGCATCCACCGGGGCTCCGCCGCCGCGGCGGAACGGAGCCGGGCGCGGCTTCTCCTGCCCGAAGGTTGCTACGAGCCTCGGCCGAGCGCGGCGCCCCCCCTTGCTGGTGGCTCACCCGCCCCTTCGCGGGCGGGGCTCTGCTGGAGCCGCGGGCGGCCCTTCCCTCAGACCTTCCCCGAGGCGGGGCTCGGGTGACGCGCACCCCGTGCGTGACCTCGGCAGTGAGCTTCCCCCGGACGCAATAGGCACCACCGCGCCTGCTCTATATAGACCCGCATCGCCCTCCGCTTGCAGCTCAGGGCGAGCAGCTACCCGGCGTGCACTGCGCCGCATGCTAATTTGGACCCGCCTCCGGGCGGTGCCGAGGCTGGGCGGGTGTATGGGGGGGTATCGTGACTGGGGGGTTGAGGCCCACCTGTGGCCGTGGCAGGCCGGGGGGTATTGGCTACTCAGGGCAGGGGGTTTCCCCCTGGGGCCAGGCTTGTGGTGGAAGGTCAGCCCTGTGTGCTCTTGGGGAGGCGCAGCACTGGGGCTTTTGCGGGGTGGCTCCTGCAAGAAGCAGCTAGAAGCTTCTCCAAGGTCTGACAGAGTCAGTACCAGCCGGACTTTAAGGCCAAGCGCCTCTGTGGACAAGGCCGAGTCCATCAGCACCAGTCACAGCCCCTCTGGGAATGACATTTTGGAGAAATAAAACGCAAACAGCCGCATTTCCCCACCAGAGAAGGGAGTGAGAAGAT
>VXBZ01001601.1:128711-157528 GCA_013399135.1 Heliornis fulica | reverse complement strand
CGGGCGAGGGCGGCGGCGGCAGGGGACCCCGGGGCGGGCGGCGCCTCCGAAGAGGCGTTCCTCACCTTCTACAACGAGGTACCGGCGCCTCAGCGCCACCGGGCTGGCGGGCCGCCTCCACCCGTGCTCCGGGCCCTGCCTGCCCATAGTCGGCGGCTCGCGCCTCCTCCTTCCAGGGTCGAGGCCTGGCGGGCCGCGCGGCGCCTGTCTCGGCGGGCGAGCCGTGCCGGGGGGTAAGAGTCAGATGTTCAGCCCCCGTCTCGCTCCCTCGGATAAGGCCGGTGGGAGTTGTGCGGTCCATGGCCTTTGAACAGAACCCAGCGCTGCACTGCTTGGGCTGTTCGGGGACAGACTCGCTATGGAGGGGGCGAGGGGCCGCTGTCCCGCGGCCTGTGCCAGTCTCTGTGCGCAGGTTGGATGTGACTGCCTGAGCCTGCCCGCAGAGAGGCAGCTGCAGCTTGGTGTGGATGCTTCAGTGTGTGGTGTGGTTTGGTACCGCAAAGGGCTAAAAGTAAACTGAACTAAATATTCTGTGGTCAGAATGAAGTGGGTTTGTGTACTCACACGGGTGGTAGTTAATGTGTTTAATGGACTATCCCAACAACCGTGGGATTCCAAGGGGTCATGGTGATAGTGCTGGTGTAGAAGCAAGGGGAGGGGAAAAGCCACAGCTGTTGAGCAGGCTATACAAGAGACAGGCACAAGTGCTTTCTAGTTGTGTGTTTGGTTTTTTTTAATAGTTAAAACGCTATGTTAAAGTACTGCCATGCTGTAGAAAGGGCTGAAAAATGTGCTCTGCTAGTGCTGAGTTATTTGAATTGTGGTGTGGGGTGATAATGACTGGTGTAGTAAGCACATGGGACAACACCAAAGTGCACTGTGATGACAGTTAATATGGGTCTCTCTTGTTCTTCAGGTAAAACAAATTGAAAAACGAGACTCTGTTTTAACATCAAAAAATCAAATTGACAGGCTGACTCGACCTGGATCTTCCTATTTCAACCTGAACCCTTTTGAGGTTAGTTTGAATGTTTTATCCTCCCTTCTAACTTGGTATAGCAGCTTCCAGATTTACTGAGTATTTATTTCAGTGCAAAAAACCCCAAACATAAAAAAAACAACTACATGCATATTACTGTGCAGAAAGTTTACAGAAGTGTGGTGATATATATGCTTGCTCCCTTTTTCACTTTCTTGTGGCAGGCATAAACTATTCTTTTGATATGTTTCCCTTGTGCAGCTGGAGGATTTGGCAGATTAATACTACCTACTTTCCGGATGTCCTGAACTTGGTGTCTCTTAAAATGTTTCTGTTTTACTAGCTGAAAATTAATGTCCTGAAGCAGTTCCCTCAAGGGGGAGCGTTCTGGTGTTGTGCCTGCATGCCAGCAAACCAGTTTGCTGCCAGGAACCTGGAACATGGGGAGGAGTATCATCAAACATGCTGCCCTCCTTTGGTCTCTTTCAGGTGCTGCAGATGGATCCTGAAGCCACAGACGAAGAGATAAAAAAAAGATTCCGGCAGGTATTTGGCTTTTGCACTTGAAGCCTCTGGAAGGAAACTAGAACTAGGAAGCTCTGTAGAGATTGTGTAGCTGTGCTTGGGAACAAGAAAAGTGGTGGTAAAGCTGTATCTGGGTGGAGGAGTAGCCATTTTGGGAAGAAAGGCATAGAATGATCTTTGTATCAACAAGGGGAGAGCTGCAGAAGTGTCCCTGGTCTATGTGTGGTATGTTTCTTTGCCTATAAAGTGTGTGATGGGGCTATTGCAAACTGATATGCCCATGTATAATCAGCTTGGTGAACTTCAGCTCAAAGAGAAGGGCAAAATTTGTCAGAAGAACTGAGGAAAGATATTCTACTTGGAGACATAGGCTTGGTTCTGGAAGTATATTTTCTCTGAGGTTTCTTTAAGAATGTCAGTGATCATTTTTGATGGCTGGGTTACCTGGAACAGCAGCACATCTGCTCACTGCAATGCAGGAAATATTATCTTGCTCTGTTAGCAGATCTGCAGGAGAAATTTGAGTTTAATCAGTGCCTGTAGCAAATAAATAGTATTTGGAGAGCTGTGGCTTCCCACCTGAATCAGTGGTATGAACATCAAGAGCTCTCTTTAGGCAGGAAGCTAGCTGACATGAATGTGCCTGCCAAGTTTGTGATATGGACAACTTGGGGCAGGGGGGAAGCAGGAGCATAATATTTTAATCTGTACCCAGTTCTGAAAATCAGTAAACTGACTGTCATAGGTTTGGGCCAGGAGAATAGTAACAGAGAAAGTTTTTGGAGTCAATGTGATGAAATGAAAAAACATGTGCAGTGTGTCGAAGAAGTCATGTGCCAAAATACACAGTGTGGAGCTGCCAGCAGAAAGGAAAAGACACTAGCAAATCACAGTCAGTCAGCAGCACACTGCTGTTCAGGACCAGAAGGCAAACCTTTTTCCTGTCAGCTGGAGTGTGCTATCTGTAGAGATCAGGAAGTAATTATTCTGCATCCTTCAGCACTGATGCAATTTCAGTTACCACACTGTGACTGCTTTTGAAAGGTATGCTATGAAAGGTGCAGATAAATTAGACATTCAGAGAGCAACAGCAAAAAATGGTCTGAAAAAAACACTATATGGGAACTTTCTCTTTCTTTGGAAGAGACAGGTGGAGGACATGTGCTCCTCAACCCATTTAAGGTTGCCCCAAATGTGGTAGTGGTCAGTGTCCCATTTCTGCTGGATAGAGAGCACAGGAAGGAGCTTTATTAATTTTCAGTAAAGGAAAAAACCCCATTCTTTTAAATAGTTTAATATTTGATCAACCTTCGGGATACTGGAGAACTTCTTGGGAGATTCGTGAGTACATGGTAAACTTAGGTTGAGGATGATCTTCATAGGTTTGTTTCTTCTTAAGACCAATTGTACAAAACTTGTGTGTCCAAGGGGTTCATATCAGCCCCAGGCACTGCAGCTGAAGGATGTTTATATTGTTCTGCATATCCTCAGCTATGCCTTTCCTCAGCTGGTTTATTACAGGGGCTGGATTTGATACACAAGCGTTTACTGATGCATACTTACAAATGTTGTTAGCTGATTTGTCTGAAAGGAATGTGATCACCTGTGATTCCTTCTATCCTAGACAGAATCCTATCTCACAAAATCCTTCCTCTCACAAAAATCTCTGAACTTCTCTTCATGTTTTATCATGATAAATAAACAAATCTCAATAGCAAGATACTTTGTCTTACAGTTGTCAATACTGGTGCATCCAGACAAAAATCAGGATGATGCAGATAGAGCCCAGAAGGCATTTGAAGGTAATGCTCTCCTCCTTTTTTTCCTGGGCTGGGGTGTGATAGCAGTTGGACTGCTTTTTTTTTTGGTAGCTGTTTATTGTGAGCCGAGGCCCCGCTGACAGCAGAACTGCGGGTAGAGGCCCTTCAGGGAGCAGCTGATGCGTGGGGTGGGGTGTCAGCAGGAAATGTCACTAGGTGGCGGTAATTGCATCCTCACAGGGACAAACATTGCAGCAGGGACAAACTCATCAGCAGGGTTTGGAGGTTGTGCAAGAAAAACTGTTTAATTCAGTGCGAAGGTCTTTGAATAACACGTAGCACAGAATTTGATTTGATGGGTTTAGGTGTCAAGCTTAGCTCATGCCTATAACAGAATCACTGGTAGGACTGATTTGGACCCAGAGTTTCACTCTGCTTTCTCTAAAAGGTATTTGACATTACTGTGCCCAAATATCATGATATCATTAACATGATGTGTTTAAAAAAAAAAAATTCACAAAAACCAAAATAACCCAAGCGAAACCCAGCCAAACAACCACCTGCAGATCCTAGGGAGCAAAAAACCCCACGGTCAGCAAGTAGCAACCTTGTGATGCCTGGTGTATGTGACTGCTGGTGCTATTAATGTTCATGATTTTTGTTAGCTGTAGATAAAGCGTACAAGTTGCTGCTAGATCAGGAGCAAAAGAAGAGGGCCTTGGATGTGATACAGGCAGGAAAAGAATACGTGGAACACACTGTAAGTATTCCACAGGAACATCCAGGGGTATGGGGACTGGTAATCAGTTGCTCATGATTTTCTTTTTGGTGTAACTGCTGTGTGTTGAAGTTGTCAGAAGGTGAGCTGAGCAGACCTGGTAATGGAGCTGTGCAGGTGGACCCTGAGGGCTTCATGGCATGACCATCTATGCCTTGTCCGAGGGTGCTCGGTGCACGATAATTCAGTGAAATTCAGCACTTGAAATAATTAGGTCAGACCACGTGATCTGACCTCAATTCTTTTTTCAAGTCTCTGAATGAGTGATGTGGTTCAGATGTGTGTAGGTAGAAGAAAATAGGTGATGACAGCAGGAGATTGGGAAATTTTGGGGGAAATGACCTATAAGATAAGGAGCTTGGATTGCATTGGCCAAGAAGTTAGTTGAGTGATGTGGGTGGACTAAAACATAAGCAGCTTGAGAAAGCAAATGATAGAAGAGAATTCGGATACCTTAAAACCAGGGAACACTTTATGCTCTGCTTCTTGTTAGTCTTTTGAGTATTGCAAAGCAAAATAAACTTCCTGCTGGTTTGGTTGGTGTGTATTGAATATGAATATATCTTCAAATAAAAAAAAACTAAAAAACATTGTGATGAATGACTAGTATCTAACATAGGACTAATAGTTGCTGTAGCTCATATGATAGTGATCTTGTATGTGTTTATCTAGACCTAGGGCCAGGAGGCTTTGCTCTAAACTGAAGCATCGATCCAAATCGAGAGCTTGTCTCCAGAGTTCTTTCCACAAAGTGGAGGAGGAATGCAGAACTATTTGGATACAATTATATAAACACTATAAAACTTTCATCTCTTATGTTTGTTTTTAATCTACAGGTGAAAGAAAAAAAGAAGCAACTGAAGAAGGATGGAAAACCTCCCATTGTAGAAGAGGATGATCCTGAAGTTGTAAGTCATAGTGTTCAGAGAAACTGGGAATAAAAGATGTGTTTCAAGTAATTTAAGAGTCAAGCCAGTACAGTAAACTTACTGGTCTTGTAAATGCTTGCACTTACAGAAGAGTGAATTCTGATAAGCCACTGTAGAGTACCATGTGTTGGCTAATACCTTGTATGTTTTAGAAAATAGTGTAAAGAGTAAATACATCATGAGATTATATAGATCAAAATGCCCCCTTCTTTTAGTGGAGCATGTCTGTGCTGCTTGCACATTTATGCAGTCTTTTTTTAATTAAATGGTTGCTGTACTCAGGATGCTGGAACTGTGATGTTCCTGCTGTCAGCAGGAGCATGTGTAGAACCCTCTGCAGTGTGTCTAAAATTTGCTCTTAGTGTCATTTTGTAGTTTGAACTGTTTCTTCATGGCATGACTTAGTTGTTCTTACCTGGTTTCTAGTCTGAAAAAGTGATACTAGAGGCTTTAACAGAATGACAGATGAATTTCAAATGCTTATGTCATCATTCCTACTGTTGTCACTTCCCCCTCTTCCTCCTCCCCCCCACCCCATCATAGTGACATGTTCTTCTTGGTATCACCTCACTAACCTCATAACCATTGTATTTTCCACCAATTGTTAGAAATTCCTGGCTGTTCTTAAATACCAGTTTTAATCTTCAGTTTTAAGACTGAAGTGCCAGTGCAGGACTTTTACAGTACATCAAGATGATCTTCTGGGAAATTGACCAAGGGACCATTTTGCCCTGTTTTTTGGCAAATACACACTGCAAGGTTTAACAGAGAAACAAGAGAGCTCGAAATGGACAGTCCCCTTGAGGCACAACTTTGTGAATACAAATGAAAATTCAACTAATGTGAGGTTAACAAGTAGCTTTGTTTCCTGGTGTTTGGGCCAGAATTTAATCAGCAGTGGTTTGGACCTTTTCCTGCTGCTGCTGCTCTCAGGCAGGACATGGGTTGCGTGCGTGTGCGTATGCTTCACGTTTTTTCCCTGCTTATTACACTCTTATGTAGAGCAGAGTTCTCCAAGTGTGTTAATGGGCATTACAGTAATACTGGATTTGTGTTTTACAGTTCAAACAAGCTGTATACAAACAGACAATGAAGCTGTTTGCTGAACTGGAAATTAAAAGGAAAGAAAGAGAAGCTAAAGAGATGCATGAAAGGTATGAGCAGCATTGTGCTTCTGTATTCAGACTCTTCTTTCCCCTTGTGCTTCCTTGGAGAAGATAAGAAATCATGCACTCTTAAAGAAGTTTAAATCAGAACAGACCTCTGGATATTATCTGTTCCAATGTCCTGGGGAGAGCTGGACCTTGGATTAGATTAACAGGGTCCCTGCCAAGCCTACTTGTGGGCAAACTGTGGGTTGTAGAGCTTCACACCTGAGACATACAGACAGGAAACCTGCTCTCCAGTAATAGACATTGATATATTCAGTATGCTTATCTACTCCTACATGTAACCATGGAGGGACAGCCAAAGCAGTGAAGCAGTGACACACTTCTGCATGTTGTTAGCATGCAAAGAATTGAGTTTTTAGTGCCAGAAATAGCTGAGTGTGGCATGTGCAATCCTGAACTATTTTAGGTGTTGTAATGGCACACTGCCAGTGCTGTGGATGCACTTGACAGAGCAGGATTTCTGCACTGCTCAGTGGGGCAGTCTGGAGGTGGGGGCAGGGTGCTACTTTCGATTATGCATAAAAATTAAGGGGGAATCTTACTTTGGATGCTCAGGTGTTTATTAACTTCTCCAAAGCTGTTCTCAGCAGTTTTAGAGGCTTGTCACTAGAGTTATGAAGGAGTCCAGCTTGTTTTGCCAAGCAAGAGAAGCTGACTCACTAGGTACAATACCAGGTGCATCTCAGTGGTGCCAAACCACCCCAGCTCACTGCTCTTCCAGGTTTGAAATAAAAATTTATTTGCCATATAAATATGGTGTGCATATTTATCTCTTCTAATAAGCTCTTTAATCTGCCAAGAAATCAGAGGAGCTTTCTGAGGTGTTTTGAAAGTGTTATTGTATTTCTGTAAAAGCCTGTGACTTCATACTTTGTGGCTCCCCTTCCAGGAAGCGGCAGAGGGAAGAGGAAATTGAGGCACAAGAGAAAGCAAAACGTGAGCGAGAATGGCAGAAGAACTTTGAGGTAATGAGCAGTTAACTTACAGGATGGGTCTTGGACATGCTTGGCCACACTGCAGGGTATTTCCCCAGAGAGGAGAGACTTGTAGTCTGCAGGTGCACAAGCCTGGGTTTTGCCCTAGTGTGGGGAGCAGAGCCCAGTGACAGGGCTTTGGCGTCACCTTTCCAGAAACGGGTCTGGTACGTTCAGGTCGGGTGTTTCTCAGCTCTGTCAGTTGTTCATTCTTTTCCCTCATCAGAAATTTGAATTGCTTTTTTAGCCCAGGATACTGGTGACCACTAAGATTTAATGCCACAGCTGTTCCACCACTGGTGTGGACTGGTTTTGGTGATTTTCAGTCTGTTTCCTAACCTTTGTGGAACCTGTATCTACCGTGAATATCAGAGACCCGAATGACAGTTGCTTTTCTTTCCACACTGTGTTCAGGGTTTAGGCATGCCAGAAGTACCTTTGTGGTTGTTGTGCTGCTATTTTAAGGGTCAGGCCTACAGTCTGCCAAAATATTTGATCTAGTCTCTTAACTCTTCCCTCGTTGCACACCAGATGTTGAAGTTTTGTGATGTGGGGGATGGCGGGCAGGAAGGGAATTGGTAACGGTGTGCAGGACCTTATGAACAGATGAGCTAGATTGTTGATTTAATCCAAAGCCAGATCCCAGTCTGTGTTCAACAGGACTTTAGAAAAGAAGGGTACCTGTGACAGAAGCATATGAGCTTGACTGGCACCCTGTAGAAGGACAATTAGAATGCTCTGGAGACTCATCGGGGAAGAGTTCATGTCAGTTTGATCTGTAATATGAATATAAGAGGTTGAATATTCTGGAAAATCCATCTGCTGCTGCTGTGTTGAGTCTGCTGTGGGTTTTGTCATGTAGTGCCAGAGAGATATGCTGGTATGTTACTGGATGATACTGCTGACAGAACTTCAGTGTTGTCAGGCGAGAATGGCCACAGAATTGAGGTGTCATTGCTAGAAGGATACAGCAAAGCATAGCAGGCAGGGAAATGTCAGCAGGTATTACAAGTAAATGATGGTGGACCAAACAGGGGAGTTGCAAAACTGTTGATATTGCAGCTCTGAGTATGTCCTCAGCCATGCTAGGAGAGCTGAAGCTCTGCTCTTGTCCAGCCCTGCTGGTGACCGTTAACCCGTGTGCAAGGGCAGTGTCAAAGCTGGCTGTTGATGCTGCAAATGGATCAGTGGGATACACAGGAATAAGCAGCTTTTTTGTGCTAGTGGCTGTCATTGAGAGAGGGTTGGAGATAACACAGGAGGTCTCAGCTGCTCCTGTATGTGTGCTAATCCAGTGGCTGCCTTTAAAATATATCTGAAAGGAATATCAAATTCTAATTAAGCCAAAAGGAAAAAAAACCACCCCTTAATTTGGTATTCTGCAATTTGGATCCTGTCTGAGTTTCAAAAAAAAAAAAAAGAGAAAAAAAAGCCCAACCCAAAAAAGTATTTAAAGGGATTTAAACTTTTAAAGTGCCCATGTTGTACCTCTGCATTGCTCTTCTGGGATTTCCTGCTCTTGGTTATTGCAATCCATGCTTTCAGAGATGAATTATATTTGGATATATTTTAGAAGGAGCAGGTTGGAACATCTCCTTTCTCCCACCCTCTAAATTCACTTTCATAGTAATTCAAGGATAGATTCCATCAACAAACTGTAAGAAACAATGTTAGAACAGAAGTTGCCATACAGCCTTATCCCTAGCAGAAGTGTGATCAGGGAATCATTGAGGTTGGAGAGGGCCTCTAGGGTCCATCTGGCCCATGCTCCTGCTCAAGCAGGACAACGTAAGGAAATGGTGCATGGGTGACAGATTAGGAACATCCACTGGAGATGAGGCTTCTTGTTGTCTTTGCACATCATAGCATTGAGTAGCATAGTCAGGACTGCACATCCCAAGCTGGCTGCTTCTGAAACAAGAAACCAGCAGTGTGTATACTGGTGTTCCACTGGGCTGTGTCTGTGCTCTGGCTCTTCACAGTGTTTGTATGTCCTGGCTGCCAGGGTGTTACATGCTGGGTAAGGGGGAAATTGCTCTTGATCTCTTGGAACTGGTGTGTGCTGCCTGTTCCCAGGCTCTTGCCCTTCTTAACTCTCCATTTCCTCTCTGTTGTTCCCAGGAAAGTCGGGATGGTCGGGTGGACAGCTGGAGGAATTTCCAGGCAAATACAAAGGGGAAGAAAGAAAAGAAAAACAGGACCTTCCTGAGACCCCCCAAAGTAAAAATGGAGCAGCGGGAATGATCCTGGACCCACTGCCCAAGTGCAGCTCCTCAGTCCCCTCCCTGCTTTTAAGGACTCATTGGCACCTAGAGTAAGAATTGCTTTTTAGTAGACAGTTTGTTTCCAGTACAATTAATTATTGGTCAAAGTATTTTTTGTACTCTGTCCATTTGAACTAGGGCCATAGTATGAACTCAGCCAGGAACCTGCTACATGTAGAACACTTAGGAGGGCCCCCACCATTATTGCTGTCCTGTTTGCTGCCCTGTAACTCGATGTTTTGTACTTCACAGAGGTTGTGTTGTTTCACCACTTCCATTTTTTAGTTTGAGAGCTGAACAAAATACTAGAAAGGCATCTGTACCTTTCCAGGCATCATCTTTCTCAGCAGGTTCAGCTTTGGAAAGGTCTGAACTGTCAGGGAATATGCTTCCAGCACTGTGCAGTGCAGCTGACCTGCAGTTCAAGTCCTGCAGCTCCTTGCTGAATGGATCAGTGCTTCTGGATCACCCTTCCCCCAAAATCTGATTTCCAAACTAAAATCCCAGCTCTCAGGCTTAGATTTCTGTTAATCTCAGACCAGCTGGTCGCTTCTGTAAAGGAAAAATAACTTCTCTTGTTTAATAGTTAAGTTGCAATGGTCTGTATGTAAAATAAATTTTTACCCAAGTTACCAGGGTTTTTTTTCTTGGTATTCTTCAAAGATACAATTGCAGGGGGTGAGTTGAGTGCTGGCCACTCACATGTTGCTGCTTTCCAGCATCTCCACTTTCCCTCTAAGAGTCTGCTGTCATCCCAATGTCTGCTCTGGCAGAAGTTTTGAAGTGACAGTCCTGCAGCGTGGCACCCAGGAGGACAGGAGGAAGAGTGTCTCTCCCTGGGCTGCTGCTCTGCTCGGGGTGATGCAGGTATGTGAGTCCCTGCTGGAAGGGGAGGTTGTGGCCCACCTCTGGGGAGCGTGGATGGGTTGGGAGGCCGTGGGCACCTCTTGGGGTGTAGCTCCTCAGAGCCATAGGGTGAGCTCAAGTGAGGAATTTTGATTTTTAAATTCATACCTTATGTATGTTTTCTAAGTTTTTAGAAATTCTCAACTGCTGAGGCATTCAAAATGAAACATGTGACAGATCCACATATGCCTGTCAGACTCCTCTGGAGACCTTTCCACGAACCCTTTCCACTTGACTTGAGGGACAACCCCACGCCTGGCACCCTGGGGGTGCCTCTATGAAGATACTGCTCTTCCTACTCCCCTCCCTTAGCCAGCTCCTTTCCCTTGGACTTGTTATGTGCCCTCATCTTCGAATGAGTGCCATTCTTTGTGCCTTGGGCGTGGGCAAGGTCCCTCTTCAGACAGACTGGTTCTGCTGCCCTGAACAGATCATCTCCTGGTGTTATTTGTCTTCTATTTCTGCCTGCTACAGAGGATTGACATGGTCAAGTTGTGTTACCAAACAGCTTTCTGCAGAAAAAGGAGAAGGTGGTGCTTTCTGACCAGGTACATGGGCAAGTGCTGAGAGCTGGCTGGTGCTCTCCACTCACCACTGCTTCTTCCCTTCCTTTCTTGCACTGTATGACCAGATGTAAAGTGAAACATCCTTCCCTAATAAAGCCACGGATTTTTAGCTCTTAGAGCAGTACAATACAGTTCCTAGTTTCTGTATAAACACAGGAATAGTTTCTTTGCTATAGTTGTCCTGCTAGATAAATAGCTTGAGCTGAACCTCAAAGGACAAAACAGCACTTAGCAAATAACATGTTAGTGGTGGCTGGGTGGCTCTCATCATTAGCTAGCAGCAGAGTATGGTGTGCTGGCAGGGCTGGGAGACACTGGCATGGGCAGTTCCTTTTTGTTCCCAGGGCCTGATCTGATTAGCTGGGAATGCACTGGGAGGACACAGCTTCCTGGTCAAGGAAGATTTGCCACAGTTGTTCTGGGAAAAGGTCAGTTACCTTCTGTGGTGCTGTTTCTCAGATGCAATGCTGGGTAGTCTCTCAGATGATGAGAGTATTCCAAAGTGTGGTCTCTTGCCTGGAAGACATGCTGTCCTCTAACTTGTCTCCCTCTTGTTTCCCTGTCAAAGTATTTCCAGCTTGGAGATCTGGCCTAGTCACTGTCCCAGAATCGTTCCTTTCGACACCAAAAGATGCCTTTCCCTTGAGACTGTGCAGTGTCTTTGCTGCCCAGTGACAGTCACCTTTCACATCTGTTCATTCTTTTTGCAGGTAACTCAGGGTGAGTCCTGTGAAATCCTGAAATGTTTCTAAGACCCATGTTCTGCTTCCCTGCCCAGCAGAGTGACTTACCAGTGGGTCTAAGGAGTGCAGCCCATGGTCAGAGCTACTGATGTACCAGCTTCTGGACCCATGAGCCTCTGCAGAGTTTGGGTTTTTTCACTGACCATGACTTGTTTTGCTGCCCCAGTGGTGTGGCTTACAACAGTGCTGTTCCACACATTTGAGCTGTTCCTGTTTCTTTTCTTTCTGTCCTGTCTATGATACACTTCTATGTCTGAATATGCATTATTTCTCCTCTCTTACCTGCTGGAGCAGGTCCATCTGCCAGGCAGGCTTCAGCAGCAGTGAAGTGCTGGTCCTTTGCTAGATATTTCTCTGTGCTGTTGGTGGGAGACTGGAAGGTTAAGTTTGATCCTTGAATCCAAGCTTTGTAAAGGCAAACTGGTTTGAATTGCCTGGGTGGAAATGAACAAATGCCCAATGTGGATTCCTGCAGATGCAGGCTGGGCTGTTGCCTGGCATCTGCAACACATGCCAAGGCAGTGGGCTGGATTGAATGAAACATGTCAAGAGGTAGAGATGTAGGGGGAGGGGTTTCTAGGCCTCCTTCCTTTTTTGAGCTCTTTTTGGGTTGGTGGTCCTTGTATTAAAATATTTGTCCTTGATATATAGATCAAGGAAATATATTGGTGGGAATAAGGATCATTTTTTTCCCTCTCTTGGAAGAAGAGGTACAAGCTAGCTATAGAAGCCTCTTTCTGTTTTCTGTGGAAATAACTTGTCTTCTGTGTCCAATTCCCACAAAACATCAACAGAGGCCTGCCAGAGTCCAGCTCAGTTCCTTGCTGCTTTCAGGGAGTCCAGAGCTGGCTCCTGAAGCTCTCAGCTCCCTTCTGAGGCAGGGAGCTTGCCTTCTCCTTCATCAGCAGTCCATAAAGGTCTATCTCCTGGTCAGCAGCAGTGGGATGGGAAGGGGCCTTTGCATGTCACTCTGTTTCTTGTTCCTAAAGAGAAGAAAGGGAAACTGCAACAGAACCTACTCACCTGGGGGTTAGAGGGGACAGTGCAGGGCCTTACTCTGGGCTGCTGTGTGATACAGGGGTGAGGGTGGAGGATCCCCAGAGCACGTAGACAAGCCAAGGTCTAGATTTCACAAGATGTTCAACAGCTTGACTAGATGTCACCTGGCAGAAGGTTTGATAAAGACTAGACCGAGTTGTGGCAGCTATGGGAAGCCAGAGATGAAAATTCCTGCTAAGTGTGGAGGCTCAGCACCAGGCACTGGCTGCTCAGCACCCCCCTGCCCTGTCCAGGCAGGAGGAGAATTGAAGGAACGAGGTAAAACTGGTGAGATGGGATAAGGACAGTTTCCCAGGACAGCAAGGGGAGAGGGAAAGGACAGCCACAGTGCCTGTCACAGCACAGACAGGTGGGTGATGCACTGTGTGCTCTCCCCTGGAAGCCTGGCCCGTGTGGTGCAGCCCCTCCCCAGCCAGCCCCCTCCGTGCTGAGCATGAGCCTGGTGCTATGGGACAGCCCTTTGGGTCTCCAGTCCCATCCCTGCTGCTGGTGAAAATTAACTCTGGCTTAGTCTAAACGAGGTCAGTAAGACATAAACCAGTGTGTTACTTCACATTTATCTCCATTTGGCAGACAGCAAGGTGCTGAAAATGAGCTGTGCACTCCTCTTCCTCAGGCAGTAACAACTATTTTGTGGTGTGCAATTTGCATTTCATGAGCATAAACTAGTTCTGGGAGATGAACTACAGCCAGTGTAGTGTTGAATAGAGGAACCCAGGGGAGAAAGATCAAGGGCTTCTGCTTTCCTCTTCTTCCAGGTGAGGGTTTCTCTTGCCAGTCCTTCCCTGCCCTCTTAAAACAACTGGACACAGGAGACAAACCCTTAAGAGATCAGCCTGAAAGTCAGGAGCTTCCCTCAGAAACAGTTGAGCAATTGCAGGGTGTTATCTAGCACCAATGGGTGTCTTGGCTTCCTTTTCCTCTTGCAAGCTGCAGTGTGGGCAAGACCTGCCCTGCTTGGGCAGCTGTGCCCTACAATTCACAGCTGTTTGTGGGGCAGCAGCACAGCGTGCCCAGCCCCGATGGTGTGCAGGGCTCTGCTCAAAACCTCCTTGGTTTTGCCTCCTGTAAATCCTGCTGCCAGTGCAGCTCCTGGGCCTGGGGGATGTCCTGCCTTCAGCTCCAGGGGTGGCTCCTCCTGCTCTCTGAAAGGTGAAGCTTTCACAGCCATGGCTCCTGTTGTGCCATGTCTGGGAGTGTTGCTCCCCTGGGCTGTGGTCCTGTCTTTCCCACCTCCCCCCTCAGCGAGCTCCAGGTGTGCTTGAGGTACTTCTAGGAGCCTCCACTGAGGCTCAGCAGGACAAGACACAGGAAGCCACCCCTGGATTGTCACTGAAGCAAAGAAGGATATAACCTGAAAATAATCACTTGGTGTCACCCATCTTCTCAGGTCTGGAAGAGACCAGTGTGTGCACCCCTCTCAAATGTGGGCAGTCTCTGACTGGGCACTTTTGGAAGAGCTTTTCTGGGTGGAAAAATGTGTTCAGGAGTGCATTGGGATGGTCTGGAGAGCACTGGGAAGGAAAGTGACACTGGTGCACATGCCAGTGCAGTTGTTGCAGTTCAGATCACAGAACTGAGATGTTTTGGGGAAGGACCTCTGTAGGTCTTTGCTTTGGCCTTGTGTTTGGAGTGGCTGTCACTGGTGCTAGGAGAGGTGAGCTGTGGCTTTATCTGGCCAGTGCTGAGGATGAGAGCCCCAGCCTCTGGGCTCCTATCCAGGCAGGCACAGCCTTTCTAGTGAAACATTTCATAGAATACTGGAATCTGAGCTGGAAGGGACCCACGAGGGTCCTCAGCCCAGCTCCTGGCTCCACACAGCCCAGCCCAGTCAGAGCAGGGCACTGAGAGCATCATCATCCAGATGCTGCTTGAGCTCAGCCCAGCTGGGTGCTGGGACCACTTCCCTGGGGAGCCTGTGCCAGTGCCCGACCCCCCTCTCAGGACAGAGCCTCTTCCTGACCCCCAGCCTGACCCTCCCCTGGCGCAGCTTCATGCCGTTCCCTCGGCTTCTGTCCCTGGTCCCCACAGAGAGGAGATCGGCGCCTGCCCCTTCACTGCCCTCGGCAGGGAGCCACAGACCCCATGAGGCCTCCCCTCAGCCTCCTCTTCCCCAGGCTCAACACACCCAGGGACTTCAGCCTCTCCTCTTCAGACTTTCCCCCTCCCAGACCCTTCCCCATCCGCATCACCCTACTTTTCCCCACTAAACAGCTGAGAGGGAATTCCCCTGCTGTCCCCAGAACAAACCTTCCCTGTTCGAGAGCACCAAAACGCTTCGTTCCCACAAAATCGAAGCAGGACTTCAGGCACCACAGCAACCGTCAGTGTCAGGTCAAACGGAAGCAGAAGGTTCAGAAAGTCACTCCTGACTGTCCTGCTCCCCAGTCTGTGGCTGTTGCCCCTTGTCACACCATTTGCCTTTGCTGAGGAGAGTTTGCTTCCATCCCACTGCCAGCAGCAGGTAGTGACCCGACAGTCCCTCAGCGTGGGGCTGTCCCATGCTGGCTGCTTCGTGGGACATGCCCAGAGCTCAGAGGCAGCTCTCTGCTGGTCCCTCTCCGGTTCTCCACATCCCATTCCCACTGCTCACACAGTTTCAGGT
Source organism: Heliornis fulica (assembly GCA_013399135.1). NCBI lineage: Eukaryota > Metazoa > Chordata > Aves > Gruiformes > Heliornithidae > Heliornis > Heliornis fulica. Next base: position 142,268 of record VXBZ01001601.1, on the reverse strand, counting down.
GGCAGCATCACAAGTGCTCAGCAGAGGGGTATTAACTTGTCCTCATGGTGGGGGCAGTACTCCTGGTGCAGCCGAGTTTTCCTTGTTCACCAGGAGACGCCGGCAGCCTCCTCTGTCAGGAAGGGCTGTAAAGTGCCTGCACCATAAACTGACACAGCTCTTCTCTGTGGCTGGGGAGTCGGGTGCTTGCTGCAGCTCCACGTTCTGGCAGGCTTCGATGGGAGGACTGCAGGACAGCAGGACACAGCCAGCCAGGTCCTTCCAGTAGCGGTGCAGGCTGTGAGTCTGCCCCGAGGGGCTTTCAGCGTGCACCCACCGGGTGTGACTGGCCCTGCACCTCACCTCCTCTCCTTGCAGCCACCAGTGCCAGCTCCTAACAGCAGAGGAAACATTTTGCTGTTGAACAGCTCATGGTGAATGAAGAGAGCACCGAAATACATGTGAGTTCTTGTGTAACACGAGTGACTCAGCGGATGCTACACCTGTGACCACGTGAGAGCAGAGCGGAGCCATGCTGGAGCTGCTGTCCTGGGACTGCACATCCCCATCCATCCATTCACCCATTCTTCCCAAGCTGGAGGAGCACAAGAACCGAGTGGGGGTTTTCATGCTGAGGAGAGGGCAGGAAAGCAGCTGCCAGAGCCTGGAATATTCTTCTGGCTCGTGTTTCCCCCACGCAGTAAAATGTTCTTCTCCTGACGCTCTGCTGCGCTGCAGCGAGTCTCCACCTCCCATGAAGTGTTGGAACAAGCACTCGTGGCTGTGCTGCTCCTGGTCCCGGGACTGGGAAGGAAATCAGAAGCCCAGAGGTCAGATCTGCCAAGGGCGCGGGCTTCCCTCTGTGATCCTTGCCCGGATAGGGAGCAGCCCTGGCCTGGAGCTGCGGCCGGGTTGGACAACCCACCTCAGGCCAGCGAGGCACCGGGGGACATGGGGCACCACAAACCCCTGGCCAGCACAGAGCTTCTCTTGCTGCTTCCTGACTGCTCGAGGAAGGGCTGCGAGAGTCCGTGTGGAGCTCAGGGCGCAGCCGGGCTCATCTGAGCCGTGTCGCAAGTGCCAGGAGGGAAGTGAGTCACTCACCTGCGAGCGGGTTCCTTCCCGTCCCGGGTCCGAGCCTCTTCCCAGGCAGGAGCACGCCGGTGGCTCAGCCCCGCTGGTGGATCTGCTTGCCGGGACTGCTGAGCCGAGGACTCCATGGCCCTAAGGTAAGACGCTCCTCTCCCTCCCGCTTGCTCTCTCCCAGGGAGCTGCTCTCTCTCCCCAAGCTCCACGGCTGCTTTGGGGTCTGGGTGTCTCAGGTTACAGACTGGCTTTGCATCTGCCCGAGCAGTGGCCTCTCAGACAGCTCCAGGGGCTTCGGAGTCACCCTTGTCCTCCCTCCCCAACCAGGCTGCAAGCAGTTACGGCAGTGTGAGTCACGCCAGGGCTGCCAGGGCCGCCAGGGCCAGGGGTTGCCCTCGCCTGGGTCCTGTCCCACCCCCGGGGGGCTGTAAAGCAATGTGAGGGGCCCTGCATTGGACCTTCCCACGAGGAAGAGGAAGCAGTGGTCAGAGCATCCCAAGGAACCCAGAACCCTGTCCCCGAGGGTGCGTGGCCAGGGCAGGGGACGGGGCAGTTCGCCCAGGGTGGAGGACCGACAGCTGCTGTCCGGAGGTAACGCTCTGCAGCCTGTTTACAGCATCACAGCGACAGAGCCGTGGGCAGCTCGGGATTCTCCCTCTGGCAGAGCTACACAGCCTGGGGCAGCAGGGTAGGAACCCTGCGGGTGGTGCCCACCCCTCCACTCTGCGCGGCACGGCTGGGCCGGGGCTCCACCTGCCAGAACCAGCCCAAGTCTGCCCTGCTCCCCGCTTCGCCCGGCAGTGACATTTCCTGCCGGGCTGGGTTATCCCAGTGGCACCCAGCAAGCAGAACGCGGTGCCCTCCCTCGGCAGCTGTCAAGTGACTACCAGGAAGCCTCTGGCCCCTCCGGTGGCCGCTGGGGTGGGTGCATTTCCCTGCTGAGCAACCCAAGCTCCGGGGCACATTCCTACAGAATTGGTAATAAGGTGGGGACACCTTTTGCTGGGCTCAAAGGGGAAAGCTACAGAGGCTGTTTAGCGTTTCTCACCTGCAACAAGCATGAGGAAATTTTGCAGTTTGTGAGATGAGCAGTGGAAACTCACAGGAGGTCGCTTAGCATCAGATCATCAGCCACTCTGGCTCAAAAGGGACTTCATGACCTTTCAAAGACCTGTCCTGGCATTCCAGAACATGTCCTGGCATTCCAGAACATGTCCTGGCCTCAGGCACTGGCAGGGATCACCTTGTGCCAGTCCTGCACGCTGCCTGCACCACACTGCTCTAAGCCAGTGGTGGCAGCTGGGGCTCCCCCACGCTGTGTGCTGGTGTTTCATCTCCTCCTCGTCCACCGCTCTTGTCACGGAACAGGGCAGCCAGCTGCACACAGAGCCTGCCAGCTACAGCACTGCTCCTGTCTGACTCCAAGGAGAGCTCTTCTCCACTGACACAGTGCTGCTTTGCTCCTGGGAGGAGATCCCTGGGTATTTGCTTATATATTTTCAAAACCAAAAGTTGGGTACCTGAAAAATGTCGATCTGGTCATCAGAAGCAGGTGCTTTGCTAACGGTCTCCATCTCAGAAGGAAATGGCCAGAGGCAGCCAGTGTGTACATGGCAGCAGCGTGTGTTTGCTCTTAGTGTGCTGACACGGTGCCAGAGCGAAGGGCAACAACTGGCTGCGTCCAAGCCAGCATGAGGTCACCACCAGAAGACATCACTTGGAAGATCTGCTCCAGGATCCAGCATCCTGCCAACCCGCAGCACAATTAGTGCTCGTTAACAGCATCACCCAGCAATCAGCCACAGGAGAAGCAGCGGTGCTTATCTTCTATTTCCTGGCAAGTTTGACTGATAAAAGTAAAGGTGTGGTGAAGATTTAATTGTTTTTAACTTGGCCTTGCATGGCACTCAGACATGGTGTCCATCCCCCACACAGGAGGAGTGGTCACCAACAGTGAGGAGGAGACAGTCACAAACTGCCAGGCCACCACAAACACATCGTGTCTGAGTACTGGATTCCAAAGGACACACTGGGGACAGGGAGCAGCCCCTGGCGAGTGGGACACGGGATCTCAGGCTGGAGGAGATGCAAGCAGGGAGTGTGGGCTGTGGCTGCTGCGTGGGGTAACGGGACCTGTCAGGCAGAGCAGACAGGAGGCAGCAGGAGTGACTCCTCTCGGGGGCTCAGGGCTCTTCCAGCCACAGGAAAACGCCTTTCCCTAGGGCGGTGGCACTGGGAGTGCTGGATCCGGGTGCCCTTGGCTGTCCAGGCTTCAAATGTAACAGCTGAAAATGGAGATGATGAGGAAGGGAACTCCCCAACTGATTAAGAGGATGACAAGTGTGAGCCCAGCAAGAGGCCAAACCCTTGCTGGAGGGATTTCTGTGACTCTCAATAGCTGGAGGCCCAACCTGAGCATAGAGCTCAAAGAGTCTGGAGGGCACGGAGGAGCCACAGGCCAGCACAGAGTGGCCAGGTCCTGGCCCAGCACAGTGAGAGGTGTCCTGGCTGCAGTGGGAGTGCTAACAGCAGAGAGCAAAGCTTGAGCTTCCACCCATCAGGTCTTTTACCACTGAACTTGGAGGTTTTGTTGTTCGGTTCTCTGGCTTTTACAGACCATCTTCTTGCAGAAAGTGGGTGACGTGTGTGTGCCCCAGCAGCGGCAGAGTCATCTTGGGGCCGAGCAGAGGAAGGATGAAGATTTCTGATGAATGTTCTTCCCCAGACCAAAACCTCCTGGGCTTTCATTTCCCTAAGAACTTGGCTGCAGCAGGACAGCAAGCTTTGTTTGGCCGTTGCTACAGCCTTTGCTGGCACTCCCCTTCCCTCCGGGCCCGGGCTGCTCTTCCCCGAGGCGTGGGCTGGCTGCCCGCCCACCTCGTTAGCGTTACTTGGCTGTTAACTTCAGCTCCCAGAAGCACGAGTGGGGCTCTGTCCAGTCTGTGAAGGGTCAGGCTGCAGCTGGTAGTGGGGGGAAGGAACCCTCTTCAGGCTCCATCCGTGGCAGCACAGGGCAGAGCTGGGTTGCTCACCCCCCTGCAAGGCTCCCTCCACTGCAGGAGTTGGGTCCCCTCAGCTCAGGTGGCTTTCACGTGCTTTGGACACCCTGTGCTGCTGCTCTGGAGGACAAGGGTGACTCTACAGCAGCTCAGGACATGGCCAGCTTGGTGCCACTGTGGCCTCCCTGCACCTCTGGGGGTTTTGGAGCTTCCTCCAAGCAAGGCCCTGAGCAGCAGCACATCCTGGGTTGCACAGCAGTTCTTTCACAACACCCTGCCAGGCTGGCAGCTCAGATGGGGCTGCTGGTCACTGCCAGGGACCAGGGTTGACAGCCTGGATCTGTGGCCACACAAGGTGCTCCCCTCCATAAACCCCTGGGAAAGGTCACCTGCACCCTCTGGAGAAGAGCCCAGGAAGAGCTGACCCAGGCAGAGAAGGCCATATCAGCACTGGGCTTTTCCTGCCCTTGTCTGGGGACATCCAGCCACTGTGTGGGCAGAGGGTGGGTTCTGGCTCCCTGATGCTGCACAGTCCATTGCCTCAAGATGCCTGAGGCCAGGCAAGCCCAAAGTCAGCATCTGGCCAGAGCAACGTTGCAGTGGTCCAACTCACCCCTCTGTCAGTGCCCCATCTCCCTGGCTGCGAGGAGGTCACTGTCTCTTGGCTTGAGGCCAGAGCTCCCCAGCCCAACAGAAAAAGGATGACTGTAAGGTCCCAGAGTCTGTGCCAGCTCATGGCTTTTGGAGAAGGTTGGCTGGTGACCTCAGCTGCTGTGGTTCAGGGGACCCAACCCTCAGGGGACCCAACCCTCAAGGGACACAACCATGGTGTCTCTCTCTCTCTCATGGCACCACACCATGGGGGTCTCTGGAGCACCCCAGAGCATGGAGATGTGAAGGACCTGGGCAGGCTGCCCAGGGGAGCACCCATGTGGACTGGCCTCTTCTGCTTATACTTGGCCAGTGTTGTTCCTCAGCAGCCTCATTGCACTTCAGGCACCTCATTTCGTGCTGGTGAAGGGCTCTGTGGCTCCATTCCTACGTGTTACACACAGAGACCAGGCACCAGACTTGGTGTTACAGTGCTGGTAGGTGTCCACAGGGGTGAGGTTTGTGCAGGACATGGTGCAGGACATGGTGCAGGTGCTCCAAGCTCACATGTGCATCGTATGCAGGGGTAAAAGCAGGTTCCCCATGGAGGGCAGGTTGCCCATGGAGGGCAGGTTCCCCATCTTCGTGGGATCAGCACCTGGGGATTGACCAGCTTTGCTTTCCCTGCTGCTCCCTGAGCATGCCACCAATCCACATCACTGTGATGAAGGATCTCCAGGCTGCCCATCTTCAGGGTGGGCTGGGTGAAAACCTGCCATGCTGTGGTGCTTCAGTGTCTGCTGAAGGTCCCTTAGATAAAAGCAGACTTGGACTCCTGTGCCTGTTTAGCTCCAACACAAGTGTGAAGGAGACTCTGCTGGGGGATTAGTCTGTCCATGGGATAGAAGTTTCCTGACACTTCCTTTCCTCCAAGTTACTAAGTGAAAGTTCTTCTGGCTTCTGCTGTTGATCCTTTTGGAAGAAGGATGCTCAAATACTGTCTAACTCCAGATCTAACCAGGGACATGGAGTCAATTCCTATCCTGCCTTACAGGAAAATCCCTACCTTGCCTTCTTCCAGGATGATCAGAAGCAGGTACTTGAGGAAACAGTTTAAAGGACTTTCCAGATCTTTGCTGTGGTTAACTGCCTTTCCTCTTCAGTTTATTTTATTTCTCATTTCCTTTGAGCTGATGTCACACATTTCCTCTTCTCAAGTGACTCTGCAATCATGTTCCACTTGCTCCCATTCTGGTGTCCTGCTCTTGAGAGCTGCCTGCGTGGAGACCTCCCAGCCCCAACCCAGAGAAAGTAACATTTGGAAGAAGTCAAACACCCCAGTAAAACCCCATCACTGCTGTACTGCAGCTGAAGATGGACACAACGTGCTGAATCCTTGGACTCTGGTAAGCACAAAATATACTTATCAGATTCTCTTGCTGACCGTGAAGATGGAGTGGAACATCTTCCTTATAAGGACAGGCTGAGGGAGCTGGGTCTCTTGAGCTTGGAAGAGACCAAGAGGTGACCTCATTAACATTTATAAATGTGTAAAGGGTGAGTGTCAGGAGGATGGAGCCAGGCTCTTCTCAGTGATGGCCAGTGACAGGACAAGGAGCAACAGGTCCAAGCTGGAGCAGAGGAGGTTCCATGGGAATGTAAGGAAAACTTTTTCCCTGTGAGGGTGACAGAGCCCTGGGCCAGGCTGCCCAGAGAGGTTGTGGAGTCTCCTTCTCTGGAGACATTCAGGACCGATCTGGACACGTTCCTGTGTGACCTGCTCTGGGTGATTCTGCTCTGGCAGGGGGGTGGACTGGATGATCTTCTGAGATCCCTTCTAACTCCTCACATTCTGTGGTTCTGTCTGACTCTGTAGCTGGTATTAACATGGTCTTTGCCTCTTGTATCCATGAGCCAGTAAATCCTTAAAGGAAAAGCACAGCCCACGGGAGAGAACGTAGCCGGGGAGCCGAGTCTGCAGCTGCCCCGGCCACGCCGTGCGCAGACGCTCCCACCGCAGCTCCGCGGATGAGCTGCGGGGGATCAGCGGCCGCTGCTCGTGTGGGAGGCGGTGGTCGGGCCCGGGCTGCCGGGGTGGCGGAGGAGCCCGAGCACCCTGAGCACGGGCCCGTCCTCCTCCCGCTGCACCGGAGCAGTTAGCGGGTTTCTGCAGACCAGCACCCCAGAGGGGAGGGCGGCACTCCCGAGCCCGGGACACCTCACCAGGAGGTGAAGCTCGGGTGCCTCAGGCTGAGGAGGGGTGGGGTGTGCGTGGGGATGGTGCCGGGCTCGCTGGTAGCTGCGGTTGTAGAATACTCTGTTTTAACGAGGGAGGAGCAGGTCTGGTGCTTCCCCGCGGGACTCCGGCGCGGCAGTGGCACAGCAGAGCCCACCAGAGCGGAGGCTGAGCGCCACCGAGCGCTGCGGGGCCGGGAGGTGACACTGCCATCTCCACAGCCCACCTGTGACAGGGATTTCTAGCAGACATGAGGACGTGGAGCATCTCTCCAGGTCAGAGCACAGTCCCTTGCTCAAACCTGTCTTCCTTGCAGGGCTTTGTGGTGGAGAGGGACGTGCCCGTCTGCTCTCCCTTCCAGCCATCTGCTGACTGGCGGGCGGTGGGCAGGCCTGGAGACCTGTCCCACCAGTGAAGCACAGCAGAGCTCCTGGGGGAGGTCTGAGGCTGCCATGGCCATGCCATGGCCACTGCCCTGTGGTGGGGTCTGCAGGGACCTGGTGAAGAACACTGTGCTGATGTAGTGGATGTGGGCACTTCTCTCCTTGTGAGTTCTGCTGGTGGGACACATCTCCCTCACCCTCCCCGTGCACACACCTACACTCTGGGTATACCCAGGTCTGGTGCTACCGTGACAGAGCAGCTTTCACTGCCCAGTTCCAGCCCCAAACACCAGAACTGGTTGCAGACAGAAGAGTGTTGTGGATGCAATTTTAGGGAAAAAAAACCCCCAAACCCCACACTTTAATTTCTCTCATGATCTTAGGTAATTAGGACTTTCAAATAAATTATTTATTCTCAGATCACAGTAGTGCATCAAACACAAAACTCCTCACTAGTTGCTGTTGCCTCTGCACAGCCTCACTCCTGCCACAGAGTCTGCACTGGCCTTCCCAGCACCTGCCCTATGTTACTACTTTTGATCCATAGATGAGGATGTGGAAACAGACCCATGAGAGGACTGCTTGGAATTCTTCTTGGTTAGGGTGGGGAGGCCCTGGCACAGGTTTCCCAGCGGAGCTGTGGCTGCCCCTGGATCACTGGCAGGGTTCAAGTCCAGGTTGGATGGGGCTTGGGACACCCTGGGCTGGTGGGGGGTGTCCCTGCCCATGGCAGGGGGTAGCACTGGGGGAGTCTCTGAGGTCTCTTCAACCCAAATCTGTTTGTGTTTTGATGTCTTGCCTTGGGTGCTGCAGGAATTAAAGGTAGGACAGGGAACAGTGTGGGCCCCTGTTTGCACTGGGGCTCTTTGTAGGGCAGCAGGGTGTGACACGGGACTCCTCAGGGATGTGCCAGACTCCCACGGGCAGACCACGAGGTGTCACTAGCCCAGAGCATCCTCACCTCCTCCTGCATTTAGAGATCAGTGGGTTCTCGGCAGGGTGGCAGAGATCAAAGTGAGAGAGGACAGATACTTATGTCACCTTGCCAAGTATCAGTACTGCCACAGCTACTTGTTAACTCACCCAAACGTGGCTGAAGGATTGAGTCTAAAGACACTCAACCTCCAGTGCTGCCCAGCAAGGAGCAGCAGGTGAAGGTCCAAGGACAAGCTGTGGATATCTGTGGTTGTTCTGTCCTTAGGGGACCTGTGGCAGGACAGGAGGGACAGGCTTGGAGCGATGGCTGTTGCCTTCCTCTCCTGACCACTGGAAAGAAGTACCAAGGGGTTTGCAGAGTCTTCTGAACAGGAGAGCTCTCTCCAGCTAAAGCCAACTTCCCCATTTGCAGAAGATAACTGCAAACGTGTGAAAGAGGAACCAGCAGCACTTGGGCACAGTGACTCAACTCAGAGAGGCTGAGATGGGAGCTCATGGCAGTGTCTGTTGCTGAGGAAGGTCCAGAGGCAGCAGTCCTTGGGGGTAATGCACCCCACCTTCGGGGCTGGCAGAGGTGCTCCGAGCACACTGCAGCACCCAGGGCCGGCACTTTACTACAGCTCACTCGCTCTCAAGGAAAACCATCACGTTCTGCAAGGGCTGAAAGCTTCCAGTCAGCACAGACAGTGTCCTTGCTGGTGGCACTCCAACTGCTTTAGCTGTCTTTCCACAAGGGAAGAGAAAACCGAGCAGGACTGTGTCATGGTGGGGTGGTGCCTGCCCAGAGGCAGACAGGGAGATGGCACGGGAGCCACGGATGGGCACACGTGTCCTCTGGCCTGTAAGAGCAGATTAAAGAGTACAAGGGCTTAGACCAAATCCAAGACAAGAACACTCACAGTATTGATGCTGCAGGTGTTCACTATGTCAAAACTGCAGGCAAGATTTGGAAAACACCGAGATGGGGATCTGGAGGCTTCTCTTTAAGCATTGTGTTTGTCACCAGCAACGCTGGAAAGTACAGAATTGCTGCTGCTGAGACTTGCAGAAACAGTAGGGGAAAACAGAGCCAAATTGGCTTGATGATAACTTGAAATCAAACTGATGACACAATAGACAACAGCCAGGATTTTAAGAGAGATAAACTGTAGATAAAATCAACTGTGTACCACAAAACATCACCCTTTAGATTAGTGACTTATCTTTCACATCATTGCCCAAGTAAAAAAATTGAGAGGTCTGGTGGCCCACAAAGTGACTGTGAGATCCTACAGTGCCTACAATAGTAAACAACTACAGCCTTCACAAGAGGGAAGGAAAATGTCAGGAAACAAGTAGAGGGAGACTCTGGAGATGGCACTGGTGAGACAGTTTTACCAGATATTGTTCCACTTCTGGAATTTCTAGGTTAAAATAAAGGTAGGCAAGCTAGAAAGAAGTCAGAACCACAGAGAAAAAGAAAGATACCCAAAAAACCCATTTGATACGGTAAAATCATTGACATAGTAAAAAAAGATTAAGAAGCTTGAGATGGAGCAAAGAAACAGATGATTTTATCTAAGAATCCTCATGCACAAAAAGTCTGTTGAGATGAGAGATTAGAGATCTGAGACCCACACTGCAGCAAACGGCGCTGTATGAAGATGTAACAGCTAGTATGGTGTGGAAATGGGATCAAAGAGAGGACCAAGGGGACAGGGCAGGACTCCCAGGGTCACAAACAGCTGAAAATAAAAGGTAGGGTTTGGCTTAGCAATGGCACCATACCAATCAGCTCATTTTATGCTTTGAATTTTTAGGTAAGAAGAAAAGCTACAGCAGGAGATTCTGCTTCAGACGTGCCCACGCAGCACCACGATGTCTGAAAAGGGTAAAGGTGGTGCTGAAGGTGGTGCCAACACCTACTTTCCATGTCACATAGACTCTGAGTTTCGCTACAACCTCTTCACTGTTTTCTACAGCATCATTTTCATCCTTGGCTTTGTTGCCAACTGCTACGTGCTCTGGATTTTCAGCCGTATTTACCCCACCAAGAAGCTGAACGAAATCAAGATATTCATGGTGAACCTGACAGTAGCTGACCTGCTCTTCCTGGTTACGATGCCCATGTGGATTGTCTACTACCACCACCATGGAGACTGGATCATGCCCGAGTTCCTCTGTAACGTGGCTGGCTGTCTGTTTTTCGTTAACACCTACTCTTCTGTCGCCTTCCTGATGGTCATCACATACAACCGTTACCAAGCCGTGACGAATCCTATCAAAGCCGCCCAGTTTACCACCCAGCGAAGGGGCATCTACTTATCAGCAGCCATCTGGATCATAATAGTGGGCAGCTCTTTGTATTACCTGTTTGACAGTAACACTAACCAGCAGGTGACCAATCTGAAGAATTTCACGCGGTGCTTTGAGCACTATGACACTGCTGGCAGTGTTTCAGCTGTCCTCGCCATTCACGTCATCATCTGCGTCCTCTTCTATGTCATTTTCCTTTTCATACTGGGCTGGAACATCGTCATTATCAGAACGCTCTTCTCCAAGTCAGTGCGGCCCCGGAGGAGCGCTCACGTCAAGCAGAGGGCGCTCTGGATGGTCTGCACCGTGCTGGCTGTGTTCATCGTCAGCTTCGTGCCCCACCACATCGTGCACCTGCCCTGGACCCTGACCGTTCTGGAGCAGTGGAAGAGGGAGGACTGCCAGCTGCGCCAACAGCTCAACGATGCTCACCAGGTGACTCTGTGCCTCTTGAGTACAAACTGTGTGTTGGACCCAATCATCTACTGCTTCCTCACCAAGAAGTTCCAGAAGCATCTGTCAGAAAACCTGAAAAGCATGAAAGGGAGTCGCAAGTGCTCCAGGCAAACCACAGACACAATGATTGAGGGCACCGTTCACCAAGAGGATGCCATCAGGATCTAGGCCAGCTCTGCTCACACTGCAGACTGAGACGCAGGAGGCTCTTGCTCAAAGGGTACTGAGGATGTAATGGAGGACCAGGGTGTATTTCCTTCTCCCCATTAGACAGAACAGATGCTCATTTGTTCCATCATGTGCAACTGGCAGAACTGGAACCCGTAATTATCTGACAGAAAAGCACCTTCTGTCTGGGCTGATGTTCTCGTGGGCACTGAAAACTGCTTTTACAGGAAATAAGTGTGACACTGGGTCTCTGCAGGGAGCAGCTAGAAGCTACCTGCACTGCAGTTTTCCATTGTGTCAGCCCATCCAGCACCATCCCTGGTCCTCTGCCCATTTACCACGAAGACTCATGTCAAAGACTTCTAAAAGACCTGGAAAAACACATCATCAAGGGACTTTTCTAAGCATCTTGCATGGTTCTGTCAAGAGACCGAAGTGAAGAAGCTCTAAAGTTGCTAGAAGTGATGTAGTTCAAGCAGTCGCTCAAATGCCACCAAAGGAGAGATCTACACCTCTGATCCCTACTTACCTACTCTCATGGTGTGTTGAAGTCCTTATGTGACAAAAGTCTGGGAGCAGCTATTACAAACTTTGGCCTTTGCTCCTAGATCTTGAATCAGTGAAGTATCTGGACTAGTAGGCAAGAAAAGAAGATAAATCGGCAGTGTCTCAGCCCCCACCCCCAACTCAGCACTGTGTCAGAAAGGAACTGTTGTTTATCCTGGCTTCTTGTGTGATAGTAGAACTGGCAAACCAGTTTAGTAAATTTTGTCTGACTGTATGTGTTTGTGGAGATCCAATCTCGCTTTGAGGGCTCCAGAAAACAGATGATTGTCAGCATGGGCATTATGAGCAGATGAAAAAAAACCAAACAAAACCCACTTTAAAAACATATCACTATATTTTTATTAAAATTAGGGCTGTATTAAGTAACTGTACTTATTCTTTTTCCCCAGCCTTTCTGTTTCTGCTGCAAAGAAATGAAGCTGACTAATTCTAGATATCCTACCATAAGTGAAATACTAGGGCAGGTCACAGCCACTAAAGTTAAGCAGGGCTGACGAGACTGGAGACTCCTCACTCAGGGCTGACTGCTGTTGGTTGGGGCCCAGGGCAAACTGGTTTTCTAGGGGTGCTGAGCTCTGTTACCAATCATGAGACACAATTGCTCAATCAAGCACAGGAAATTGGGCTGAGAAGGGAAATTACTTGGTTTCACAACAGTTTTTTGGTTCCCTAAACTACACAGAAGAATCTAGTGGCCAGAAAATTGTATCTGAACTGTGACACCTATTATTCGCGTGCATGAACTCCCTGCACCCACCAGAGAACGTGAAAGATAAGCTCAAGTCTTCCCAAAGATAGGACCAAAGTCTGTATCAGACTTTGCCTAAACTCAGTGGAGACAGGGCTCCTTCAGGTGTATTTCCTGAAGAGCCTCAGGCGTGAATAAGCATAAGAACTAAGTGGTTTCTTTTCCTGATGCCATCTGCCAGGGCCAGCCATGCACTCCAAGCCCAGTGCCAGGCAGAGGCAGGAATCTGATCATAATGTGGATGCATTTCCCTTCTGGTCCTGGACTTGGCTCTAGCCTTCCAAGCCACAGCACAGTGTAATTAAAGTCTCAAAAAAAAAACCCTAAATCCTTCTTGTGGAGGAGTCTGCCTTTATTTCTGCCCTCCTCAGATGGCGCATGCTGGCTGAGGAGCTCTTGCAGCTGGCAGATGGGATGGAGCTTCCCCCTTCTCCCCTTGCCACCCCACACACAGTAGAGCTCTCTTGCTTCACAGCCCCTAAAGCAACGAACAGCTGGAGTTTGGCAACTCTTAGAGGAAATGGGTAGGGATTTTATGCGGAGATCTCCTGAACGAACGTTCTTCTAGTGATTCCCGGAAAGCTTGCAACAGAAAGCTTAGTGTTACCCTCTCAATCTACTTACTGTGGGTAAATAACATGCTTTACTTCTCCAAATACAGCTGGAAGGGCAGCTGGGGCTCAGAGAACAAATGCAAACTTCCATTCAAGGGAAAGGGTAACTGGAGGGAAAGGCCCCGAGGGCACTCCAGGAGGGCACAGTAATTCAGTGACAAAACCAGCCTGAGCTTTCCCTGCTGTTCCTGGAACTGCCTTCCCGGTTCGGCAGCAGCGCCGCGACTCTCCGCTCCGCCGGTCCTACGAAGCGCCCTCACAGGTTCTGTTAAATAAACCGTGTTGCCCAAGCGCTTCGCCTCCCGGTTTCCCGCACCTCAGCTTCCCGCGTTCATCCTGGCGGGGAAAGCCCCGGCCCCGCGCTGACACACCCGGCGGCCCATGGCGAAACGAACGGCTCAGCCGAGCCCCTGCCCGGCCGCTCGGCACCAGAGCAGCGCCGGCGGGGCCTCCCGGCGTTCCGCCCTCCCGCGGCCGCTCGGCCCAGCCCGGCTCCTCC
>VXBZ01001601.1:114517-128591 GCA_013399135.1 Heliornis fulica | reverse complement strand
GGGCTCGCGGCCCTGGAGACCCCCTGTCCCCGGAGCAGGGCGGGGGGCGGGGCCCGGCCGGGGCTCCCAGCCGTGCCGGCTCCTCAGCCGCCGCCGGTGGTGCTTGGCGGACTCGGGAAGCGGGCGGAAGGTGCAGGAAGGCACGGGCGGGCGGCCTCCGGCTAGCCCAGCTCGGAGGGGGGTGGAGGGAGAGGCTTGTGCGGGGTCCCCAAGAAAGGGCCTGGTCCCGGGCGGTGCAGGGCCAGCAGCAGCGGGGAGCCTCCGCTCGGGGCGGCCCTGCTGAAGCCGTGTTGGCTTTGCAAGGACAGTTGTACCTGTCTGCCCCGCGGGTGGGTTCAGCTGCTCGCACCGCAGCTTGCGCGGGTGGGTTCGGGCGGGCCGTGACCACTTGGGCATCCTGACTCCAGCTGGGCTGGACTCCGATCAGCTGATGGGACGATCCCGGTTCCGGCAGTGCCGCGGGGGGTTGCAGTGCGCCGTGTGGAGCCGGGGCTGGTGCAGCGTGCTTTATTAGTTTGATTTCTGCGCTGCGTGGTGCAGCTAAATTGTTTCCAGACTAGAGCAGGTCCTTACTGCAGCAAAGCAGCAGACATTCGGATCCAGCATTGTCCAAAAGAGTCTTGCTGGACATTGCTTTCAGTATGAGCTAGCTCTGCTTCTGTGATGCACTTAGTCTGTATTGTAGTGACTTCCATCTAGTAATTAAAAGTCAACCATACTGATTAAGATAAGATATTCATCATTATCGGTCTCAGTTTCATTTCCTTCAGTTTTGGCTGTTGAGTATTATCTTAAATTCATGCTGATGTGTAAGACGGGTTTTGACAATTGCGGCAATTCATGTGCCTCACGTCACTTTTTTTTTTTGTAGCTAGTTTTAAAATGCACATAGATGGTGGCTTCCTCAGCCTGCCAGGCTGCTGGCCCATCAGACTGTACACATCGTGTGAGGGGTCTCTTACCTCCTCGTGGTGTGAGACATTGGTCAGTTCTGCAGCCCGGTTTTTCACCACACAGTGATGCACAGGTACTTTCCACTGCTCTACATCTGAAAGGTAGCAGAGGTGAAGGTCTCACAAGCCTTTAGAATTATTGCAGTGTCTTTTCTGCAGTTTTTGTCCATGCCTCAACTCTTCCACACAACCTCAGCAGTGACTGTGGCACCTCAGTAACTGTATTGTTGGGTTGTGTGACAGATTGGATTGAAAAAATTTGCCTGTCCATCACAGATGTTCACAATATCTGTGAATAATTCCTGAGTAACAGGTGACTTTAGAAGCATTTATAGCTCTCAAAACTCTGACCTGTCGTTGAATGAGCTTTGAATTGGATATGTAAGAGTACACTTTATGAAATGGGTTTCCAGGTTTTGTGTTAATGGGTTGGAGTGCTTCTACAGCAGATTAATGTACAATGTCCTAACTGTGTGCCAAAGGACAGCTATGTATGACTAAACATAAAACTAGATAAAACACACTGAAATGTTTAAATTGAATGAAAAGCCTACCAAATAGTGTATTCTGACATGCAAGTCATGTTATACATACAGATTCCAGGCTTAAAACAGATACTATGACATTGTGGATGTTCGTAACTCAGTGCCTGTATTTGTAGTTATCACAAGTAGGTTATTTTTTCCCCCTTCCCTGCAAGTCTTATTTTTATTTTTTCCTGAAAGGTGCTCGTAGGAAATGGGTCTTTGTTAAGACTTGTACTGGGTCTATAAAACCCTGTGATTGAAAAAGGAGCTATCAAGATGGAGATACACATTACACTTTTGAGACCTTAGTTGGAATCATGCTGGGATTTAACAAGCGGTGGTTTATATATGATTTTGCACCAAGAAGTATCTTCAGACAACCCACCTCCAGCAGCATCGTCTCTTTCAGCAGGTCCCAAGAGTTTTTGCCACCTGAACCATGACCAGTGGCTGGTAAGCTATAAGTTGAAGAAGGTCTTTTTCAGCTTTTGGCTTATCCTAAATTTATTCTCTTCCAGACAACTTAGAAAGAAAGGAAGTTTTTTTCCTTCAGCTGATTAAAGGGCCACAAAACAAGTACCTCTTCAGCAGGGTTCTCCCTGTGGCCCCTCTCTAGCTGTGACTGCATTACAGCTCGAGCACATGCTGTGATTGGAGGCACGCCAGCACTTGAGGGAGCAACTTCAGATTCTTTCTTCCTTGTGGCAGGCACCTACAGGGATGGTGGTACCGCAGGGGTCCCGGTCTCCCCGTGCGTTCCCCAGACCCGGCGGTCAGCAGTGCTGTGGGCAGGTGACACCGCATGGCACAGCAGGCTCTTCGGTCCACAGTGGTGCTTTGATCCACACCAGTCACTGCTGTCATGTCTTTTCCAGGTTGTCACTGATCAGCTCTGTAACTAGGCAATGTTACCAGCTTAGTATTTAGAAAAAACAAATTTAGTATTTTGATGAAGCTGATTGGGAACTTTTACCATCTCTTAGGTAAACTTTTGGAGTTAAAGGTGTGGCTGGTCTAATGTCAGAGGTGACGAAACAGTTCATCAGTTCTGCAGAAAGTGGGTCTGTCCTTCCCGCAGAAGCATCTACAGAACTATTCTTGTGTCCTAAGAGTGTCCTGAGTCTTGAAATTTACACTTTGTGTTTGAATACTGACAGTGCTGTTTTTCTGAGAGTCACCAACTGGAATATAAAAGCTTTAAATCTTTCCTGTATCTGTAAATGCTGTACTATCTCCTGTAATCCCATTCTGAAGATTTTACAAGCCAGTCTCGTATTTAGGCCTTTTCCATGACAATGTTTTTGCCCTAGTCTATTTGAGAGAGCTTAAGAAATTCTTAAATACTATTGTTTTAAAATGATCAGGTTAGAAAAATGCATATTTGGGATCTGTATCCTTTGGAAAAGTAGGTGATTGTTTGTCAGAGCACAAGGGACAGTGACAGCTGTTTTCAAATCGATTTCCACTATTTCATCGATCCTGTCAAAATTTCCCCATGCTGCTTTTTTTGGTAAAGGCACAACTCTCCTATACCTACTGGGTAAAATCCTGTCACAGAAAATAGCCCCACTGACAGGCTGTGTTGAGTTTACCATGGAAGTCTGGGTCTGTACCCCTTTGCAGTACATCTGGTGGTTTGTTTGATACCTTGGCAATAGCTCCTGACATGTCAGAAGTTGCTGCCGTCATTACTCTCTGTGGTTGAAATCCCCATTTGTTGCCCATCTGGAACTTTGGGGGTACAGGGAGGGGAGCTGGCCTTTCTAGGAGATAAAGGGACTTAAAAGTAACAGGGACTGCTTTTTTCCTCTCCATTAGCCTGGTTGGCATTTTGGAGAACTGTAAAGACACATGAGGTTGATTTCCTCTTTTTCTGATGTATTTTCTGTTTTATCCCATCCAGTAGTGAGCTCTCATGCCAAGCCTGTCGCTATGTTGATCCTACTGGTTATGAGGACAAAATTAATTCTTCTGGCTTTAAAAAACCAAAACAAAAGTTACAAAATACTTCATCTTGCCTGACCTGAAGAAAGCCAAAAAATCCTCATGAGTCAATGATACCCTTGCTCTCAGCACTTTAAAATAAGAGCAGAAGTAGTGTGACAATTCTTTGACTTACTGATCTGTGTGGTAACACCCCCAAGTAGATCAGGTTGCTCAGGGCCTCATCCAACCTGGCCTTGAACATCTCCAGGGATGGGGCATCCACCACCTCCCTGGGCAACCTGTTCCAGTGCTCCACCACTCTCAAAGGAAAGAATTTTTTTCTAATATCCAATCTTTTAGCCAAGGTGTGTGTCATTGGACCCCTTAGTCCTCGCCTAAGCCCCTGGGTTCCGTGGGAGTGGGTGCATGGTCCCAGCTGTCAAAGCTACCAGGGCTCTAAGAGCTCTGAAAGGGGGTGGTGTCACATCCCTCACCTGTCCCAGCTGTCAGATAAAAGAGACTGGAATTTTACAGACTGTGGGGTTAAACACTCTTCCATTACAACTGCAGTGGTTTGCATGACACGGTGTCAGCCGTTACTGAAACACACATTATTAGTACTTGCCACAATTTGAATAATTGCAGATATCTTGGCAAAACAATGACCTGCTCATCCATCTCTTTGCATTCCTTTTGCACTCTAGATTTTCTGCAGTCATCAGCTCTTAGTATTCAGGCCCTACAGCACTATTTTTGGTAGGATTTATTTGTTATTAGGGATTAATTCTGGCCAGCAAGGTCTGAAGAACCTGTATTTATAGTTGTGAAGGTATCTGCGTGATCTTGTTTGTTTCCTCCTGGCAAAATGCAACACCTACACATCCCGGTCAGAGGCCCTGCTTTATGTGGTGCCTGAAGCAGTGTAATTCATTCTCTTTTTTTGTTTTTGTCTTTTGTTTAAGTAATGACCACAGGAGAAGCATACACACACTGTGGAAAGGTGCAGACAGAAAGTTTCAGTCTCTTCTTGTGACCACAGCTGTGTGAACCCTGAAGGCTCTGGCTTCTTACCTTCTTTTTTTTTTTTTTTTGCCTTTCTCCTCCTTAAATGCTGTAACTCAGAAAACCAGTAATTTTAAAAAAGCAACCAACCTTCCCCTCCAAAAAAACCAGACCCAACCCCCGATGGCCTCCATGGTTCTCCATTAACTTGTTCTTGCTCTTTTTTTGGGCCCCTCACTTCAAGAAGGACGTTGAGGTGCTGGAGCGTGTCCAGAGAAGGGCAACGAGGATGGGGAAGGGTCTGGAGAACAGGCCCTACGAGGAGGCTGAGGGAGCTGGGGGAGTTTAGTTTGGAGAAGAGGAGACTGAGGGGAGACCTTATTGCTCTCTACAACACCCTGAAAGGAGGTTGCAGTGAGGTGGGGGTTGGTCTCTTCTCCCCAGTAACAGGCGACAGAACTCGAGGAAATGGCCTCAAGCTGCACCAGGGAAAATTTAGGTTAGATATTAGGAAGAACTTCTGTACTGAGAGAGTCCTCAAGCACTGGAACAGGCTGCCCAGGGAGGGGGTTGAGTCCCCATCCCTGGAGGGGTTTAACAGACGGGGAGATGTGGTGCTTGAGGACATGGTCTAAGGGAAGACTTGGTGGTGGTAGGTTAATGTTTGGACTGGATGATCTTAGGGGTCATTTCCAGCCTTAACAATTCCATGATTCTGTGATTCTGTGATTTGTGCTATGTGTAGTTTCAGTTTGTCTGAATCTTTTTAAACAGCCCGAGACCCCTTTGGATTAAGAACAGCCTCAAACAAGGCAGCTTATGGTATTAAAACGTCAGACCCTTCCTGCTGTTTTTCCTTTGGCCATTGCTTGGGTGTGTGTGTCCTGCTGCTTCTGGGCCTCCTGATGGTTTTTACTCCTGCTGGTATTTTTTCTCCTGAGGGTTTTACTGTGTGGCAGAGGTTGATGTGGCTTTGGTGCCCACGCGGTGTTGCTGCGTGGTGGCAGGCGGTGCCTCGCTGATCGTTGCAGCGGGCATAAGCCACGTTGGGTCACTGGTCTTGGGAGGAAGACTTGAGAGGAGTGCAGGTAGCAAACCCTGTGTTAAAGTAAGATTTGTGAGTAGGACCAGGCCAAAGACTGAAGGATCAGGGACTGGTGCTACAGGCAGGGCTTTGGCTTCTTTGGGTGGTTTTACACTAGAGCAGCCTGACAGGAGGGTGTGGGAAGGGCCTAGCATCCAGGGGGGTTCTAGGACCTCATCCCTAGGGCATCAAACTAGATTGAAGGGTTTGGGGTTGTTGCTGTGTCCCTGTCAGTGGGGCAGAGTCCTGGTAGTAATGAGAACCAGAAGACTTCACACCCCCTAAGGTGGAAACGGTGAGCTCGACCTGCTCTCCGAAACACCCGTACGCCGATGCAGGCAGTGTGGGGAATGAACAGGAGGAGTTGGAAGTCTGTGTGGGGTCAAGGGGATGTGACCTAGCAGTGATTACAGAGACTTGGTGGGACAGTTCAGGTGGCTGGAATGTGGCCATGGGTGGCTGTGTCCTTTTTAGGAAAGACAGGCCAACAAGGAGAGGAGGTGGAGTGGCTCTTTATGTGACAGAGCAGCTCAGATGTCTTGAGTTCTGGCCAGGGGCGGACAAGGAACAAGTTGAGAGTTAGTGGGTGAGAACCAAAGGACAGGCTGGCACGGGGGATACTGTTGTGGGTGTCCTTTACAGGCCTCCTGATCAAGAGGAGGATGACGATGAGGCTTTCTACAGGCAGCTGAGAGGAGCCTTGCAATCGCAGGCCCTGGTTCTCATGGGGGATTTGAACTACCCTGATATTAGCTGGAATGCCTACAGGGCCGTCCCCTGGCAGTTCAGGAGGTTCCTCCAGTGCATCATTGACTACATACTGATGCAAATTGTGTGAGNGGAGTGGAACACCTTCCTTCTGAGGACAGGCTGAGGGAGCTGAGGCTCTTCAGCTCGGAGAAGAGGAGACTGAGGGGTGACCTCATTAATGTCTATAAATATGCAAAGGGTGAGTGTCAGGAGGATGGATCCAGGCTCTTCTCAGTGATAGACAGTGGTAGAACAAGGGGAAATGGTTCCAAACTGGAACATAGAAAGTTCCATCTTAATATAAGGAGGAACTTTTTCCCTGTGAGGGTGACAGATCACTGGAACAGGCTGCCCAGAGAGGTTGTGGAGTCTCCTTCTCTGGAGACATTCCAGACCAATCTGGACACGTTCCTGTGTGATCTACTCTAGATGATCCTGCTCGGGCAGGGGGTTGGACTGAGTGATCTTTCGAGGGCTCTTCCAGCTCCTGATATTCTGTGGTTCTGTGAACACTTGTGTCACCACAGTGTTGGTGTCTAGAAGCATATTTTTGTTTCTGGGAGAGGAGAGTTGCTGATTGGAATGAGCCATTGTTTTCAGAAGTTAATATATTTGAGTACTCTTGAACTGAAAATAGTTTATATGGGCTAAGTTTAAAATGTTACATAATTACTAGACTGGCACCAAGAGAATTCAAATAAATAATGGCATGAAAGAGAAAATGAAATGGGAATAGGTGGAAAGACAACAGGGAAAAGAAAGTGAAAGTGATTCTGTTTTGCACCGTGGAAGCTTTCTTGTCCTGGCTGCAGTGGTTTTGGGGAGTTTTGTAGAAGCTTTGCACTGTTTTTGTGCATTTGAATATAGCTTTGTTACTGATTGTCTTAGTCTGGAGCATGGGTATGCTGGAAGCACTCACAGTAAATTAAATAACAGCCTCTTCTCTTTTATAAAAGTGCAGGACACACCTGAGCTCAGCTCAGTCCATGATAGGTGAGTTGGGCACTGTTAGCACGTGTTGATGTTGGTTCACTGGAAGGGACTTGAACTAACCCAAAAGAAAAAGAGGACTGGGAGAAATGGGACCTCTGGGGTAAATTTCAAAAAAGGTCATCAGGCATTTCTTTTACCAAAATTGTACCTAGAAGATCATGGTCCATGATGGGGGAGGCTTGTATTTTCACTGGGATGTGGCAGTGGCAGGGTACCAGCTGTACAGAAATGGTGGGGTGGGATGTGGTGGGAGATGGGCATGGAGGAGTTTTATGGAGGATAACTGCATTGCAGATACAGGAGGAGAGAAGCAGTGTTGGGTGCTGTATGGTTGGAAATCCCAGACTTTAAATGTACTATTGGGATTCTACTGGCAACCCCTGGATTAGTGGGGGGCAGTGACAGTGACCTGGAGCTACTGTGGTCAGAGAAACTGCAAATTTGGGAGAGGTGTAGTGGGAGACTTCAAGTGCCTGGACAGAGACCAATTCTGTGCCTCATCAGGAAGTGAGGCAGGAGAACATCCTTCAGACTCAGTGACTGGCTGCTTCCACCAGCAGCCACAGTTAAACTGGAAGAGAAACTGCTCTCTGGAGTGACGTGGTGCTCAGGACCCGCCTGAGGCTCGTAGCGGGGTGACTCAGAGCAGCTGCAGTACAGTGGGGTAGAAGGGGACAGCAGAACAAAATAAATCCAGCACATGGGTATTACAGTACCTAAAAATGAATTAAGTAGTTTAAAAATCCCCTAAACCATAAAAACATCTGCCCCAAAAGTGAACAGCATCCAGGGAGCTCGAAGGCTGCTTAAAAAATAATGTGACAGAAGCAAGATACACCCTTTGAGAGCGAACAGATTCCTCTGCACAGCTCAAAGGCAAAGCTAAACAGCCATCATGGGCAAGAAATGAGCATTTAAAAATGGAAAGCATGGTGGGTGAGAACAGGAGAATCTGTTGTGTGGCAGGTGAAATCTAAAAAGAGAATTAAAAGTGTGAAAAGGAAGTTGGAGAGCACCTTGCACGGGAGCCCAGACCAGTAAGTAATATGTTCTCTAAACCCATCAAGAGCAGGAATCCATGAAGGATTGTGTGGGACTGCTTGGTGACCAGAGGTGGTGGAGTGGGCCCCTGAGGATGGTAAGATGTAACAGAGAAGCTCAGTAAATTCCTTGTTGTCACTGTTAGTGCTAAAGATGGACACCAGAGGATGGATGGCCTGGGAGCACCATACAGGTGCTGCAGCAGCAAAAAGATAAAACAGGAGAGAAGATAATACAGGACAAAGTCACTGCTTAGTGGAAAACATGGTCTGTTGGAAAAGAGTCAGCCTGGCTTGTGTGAAGGGACATCCCACCGTGTTAAAGTGTGTTACAGTTCTACAGGCCATGAGTAGAGGGAAGCATCAGGTATGATCAGATTTTCAGAAAACATTTGACAAAGCTGTATTAAAGAAGTCAAGCTTCCACGGGCTTGGAGGAGAGATTCTCATGCAGTGGAAAGCTGGTGAAAGCACAGATCTTTTTGCTGCAGGGGACCTCTGGAGGTGGCTTCCTGCAGTCTCCTGTTCATGGGAGATGGGTTGTTCAGGGTCTTGTCCACTGAAAATGTGCAAGGATGGACGTTTCACCACCCTTGTGGGTCACCCTTCCAGTGCAGACCACTCTTGTGTCAAACTGGAATTTTCCTTGTTGCAGTTTATGACTGTTGCAGTTTAGGACTGTTACCTCTTTCTCTGGGCATCACGGTCTGGTTGTGTCAAGCGTAGCTTGAGACAAAGCCTTCACTGGTGCCAGTACTTGCAGCCAGCTCCTTTGGGATTTGCATGTCCAGCAGTGTCTCCAGTCTCTTTCCTGCAGAACTGTGACCCCTCTGTTTGTTCCCAGCCTATCCCATGGCATGGGGATGCTCCATCCTCAGAGCAGCACGTGGCACTTGCCCTTGTTGACCTTAACGAGGCTCCTGCTGGCCCATTCTTGCAGCATGTCACAGTCCATCTGAACTGCAAGTTCTGCTTTGTCAGGCATCTGGACCACACACACACCTATCCCCCCAACTTGGTCTTGTCCACAGAATGTTTTATTGGGTGGGGTGTTCTCTACTGTTGCACTGGTCATGCACAGTATGTTCATATTGTGCTGTCAGCTCTTGTAGGTGGCTGTTTGTTACCAGCTGCTAGATCAGACTTGTAGACCTGTAATCACAGTCCGTTGGACCTGGCAGTCCAGACAGTTTTCCATCCACCATCTAGCCTGTCCATCGTTCATACCCACCCCCTGTGGCTGGAGGATGCTGAAGGACTCTGCAGTACTAAAGGACATGTTGACAGCCCTTGTCCCCCACAGCACATCACAGCACCAGAAGGGCAGTCAGCGTGGCCAGGCACCACTTGCTCTTGGTGTATCCCAGTACCTGCTTGTTCTCAGGGTTTTTCTTGTCTTTTGTTTGTGTGTGGATGGGCTCCTTGTGGGTTTGCTTCACAGTTTGCCAAGACACAGAGGCAAGGCTGACTGTCCTGTATCCCCCTTGTCTTGAAGGTGACATCTGTCCTTTTGTAGCCATAAGTCATCTCCAGAATTGTTATGATCCGTCAGAAGTCAGAGCAGCTCTTTCTCCATCCCATTTGGTCTTATGGAGTTGTGTATGTTCAGTTTTCTTAAGGAGATCTCTAACTCCATCCTTCTGTACCACTGGTAGTGTCTGGGAGCAGCAGGGACACACTGGTCCCTGAGGGAGGGGACACTAAGTGTGTAGCAGCAGTGCCTCAGGGTGCAGGCCCTCAGGACCCCCGTGGGGAGCAGGGCAAGCCAGGCAGTGACAGGTCACTGGGTTAAGGCCAGAGCCCAGGCTGGTGCCAAAAGTGAGAGCTGCAGCTTAAAGCAGCTCCCAGGGCCAGGAGTGGAGACTTTGCTGCAGCCTCCAGTGGAACTTTCTGGAAAAGCTGACACCAAGGTCACCGGCTGTATTGTCTTGGCATTGGGCCCAGGCAACCAGAGCCCAGGATGTTTGCTGGAGAGGTGGCACCTTCTTTCTCCAGGCTGTCTTGTGGGGCACAAGGACCTGGGAGGCCTGAGAGCAGACCTTGATGGCAAAGCCTGGAGCAGGGAACATACTGAATGCCTCAGCCTTTCCTGTGCCCTTGGTCAGTTGATTGCCTGCCCTGCTGAGCACCTCACCAACAGTGTTCTTGGTCTTTTCTGTGGGTGTGCTCGCTGGACACTGGAAACCCTTCTTCTCTTGCAACCCCTGCCAGATTCAAGCTCATGGCTGCACGCTGGGATGGACTTTTCCTCGAGGATCAGCCAGCTCTCCTGGTCCCATTGTTCCCTCAGGCCCTCTTGGAGTAGTGTGCCCATAAAATGAGTCTCCTGAACAAACTGTAATCTGGCTGTTTATTTTGTTACTTGCCATCTTTGCTTCTCCTGGGATCTTGAACTCTCACCATGTCACAGCACCCCACAGAAGTATCTTTGATGCAGTGAGAAGTGTGATTCCTGCAGCTCTCGCTGTGGGTACCAGGGTGGTTGAATTCCCTCTTGCAGGCTGTGGTTTGTGATCACTGTTTCTTCAGCTCTTTAAAGATGGCAGGGGAGATGCAGTGAACATTCACAACAGCATTCCTTGTTATTCACTCCCCTTCTCATTCAGACTGTACAAAGGCCAGAACTGGTTTGTCCTGGTTTGTCCAGGCATTTCTGTCACCCTGTCTTACCTGTGCTGTCCCTGTTTGAGGGTCTTCCTGACAAACCCAACCTGACTAGCAAGCCCGTGATGTAGAGGCCAGGGATTGGTGGGCACCTCAGAGCCTGAAAGAGAGGCAGCTCTGGGGTACCCTTAGTGTTGGTGCTTAGACTGGCATTGCCCATCATTTTCACCAGTGGTCTGGAGAAACAGTCAGTGAAAGCTACAAGTCTGTTGGTGACACTGAAGTTTTGAGTCATACAAAGCCACACCAAAGGCAGAAGGATATTGCCAAACTGAGCAATCAAGAAGGTGGCAGAAGAGCTTCAATGTACATGAAGTTATGAGAACTTAATTAACATAGATACAGTTTAGATCCCTTTCCCTCAATTAAGGGTAATTGGTTCATCTGGGGAAAAGCAGCCTCAACCATCTCTGCACAAGGCTGAGCTCAGAACAGGCTGTTACAGCTCCAGGTGTACCTGGGGACAGTGATGGTCCGTGGAAGTGGTTTCTCAGGGTGAAGGGCAGCCACATGGAAAGCCAGTGGTGTTGGCTGTCAATGGGAAGGGCACTGAACACAGCAGAGATGGGTAGTGAAGCTGTGGATGCAGCTGGTTTTGTGAGCTATGTGTATCTCATTGCTGCATCTCACTAGAAAAGGGGAGATTTAGGTTTGATATTAGGAAAAAGTTCTTCTGAGACTGGCCAGGTTGTCCAGAGAAGTGTTGGAGGCCCCATCCCTGAAGATATTCAAGGTCAGGGTGGATGAAGCTCTGAGCAACCTGATCTAGTTCAAGGTGTCCCTGCTCACTGCAGGGTGGGACTAGGTGGATTTTAAAGGTCCCTTCCCACCTCATGCATCCTGTGACTCTGTGATCTCGGGAGGGAGCAGAGTGGTGGCCATAGGGGCTGGAGCAGACGCCTTCCACAAAGAAGCTGAAGGCTGGGCTCTGATTTGGAGAGAGAGTGTAGTCGAGGTGTGCAGAATGCTGAAGCTGACGGTGTAGGTGCTTGCCTGGACCTGCACAGCAGGGCTGGAGGCGCCCAGGAGCTGGTTGCTGTAGACCAACCACGGAGGTTGCACTGCCCAGGGCAGCTGCGGGACCTGCTGAGTGCAGCTGGTTCGCAGCAGCACTGGCCAAACGTGGGCAGCAGGTCCGTGTGTGGCTGCTCTGTCCCCTGTGTGTCCCGTACTGGTGGCTGCTAGAGGATGCTGGGGGTGGTGGAGAGTGGCCAGGCTGGTGTGCTGGGCTGGTCACCTCTTCTGTGACCTGGTCGGGTGTCTCTGTGCTCCCACCTGCCTTTGCCAGCATGACCAATGCTGTGGCAAGTAAATAGTGTCACAAATTCACTGAATCAAAAGCAGTGGCTCTTACTGAACACCATCATTTAAACTGCTTATTTTCACGGGAAAAAAAAATCTCAAATATCCAGTACTTTATTATTTCTTTAATTTTTTTGAGCAGGTTACTGTAGCAACTGTTGTTGCTAAGACACAAATAGCTACAGATGTTCTCAGTGCTGATTGCACTCTGATAAACACCATGGCTGCCTCTAATGCCAAATAAAAGAAATAAGTAAATTTACTGTAGTCACAATCCTGTTAATAAAATCATGCTGAAAGTTGAGTACTGAAGCAGTTTATCCAGCAGAACTATAGATTAGTTTCCTGGTAGCCTAAGGTGGCAGCTATATGACTGGTTGATATATATCAGAGAAATATTTTCCTAAAAATAAAGTTTAGAGCTGCCTAATGTAAATAATTCCTTTATTTTGTTTTTAATTTTGTTAAATACAATGCAGATTTGCTGCCTGACTAAATGAGAATTAAAATGCCAGTTTTACTCAGGAAATTTCTTGAAGTGTTTGAATGTGTGTGAAGTGGCTTCTACAAATTAGAGGCAGTGTGCTCTGCTGTATGAAAGTTGGGTTCAAGAAGCTTTTAAGACAAACAACTTTATTTTCCTGCTCTGTTTCAAACTTGCATTTAACAAAATTGCATAATAACGGGGAAACCCACCTCTTTGTGTGTGTGCTGTCGTTCAAGTGATGAAGTGCAGGTGGGTTTAATGGCAATAACCCTTTCAGGTTTTAAAGATAACAAGGAGATTCCTGTTAATGAAATGGGCACTGTCTGGTGTGACACTATATTTGCATTGCCATGTTTAATTTCAGTAATTTTCTCACTTGATAGATACTGCACAGTTGTGGAGTTGTTTCCATTTTAAGGTAATGAAATCTTGATCAAACCATAACTTCTCAGTCCTACAGGACTGTGTTTACTGGCTCGTCGTGGCCACTTGTACCTTCAAAAAGGGGCATATAATCTGCCTCCCTGTGACTTTCAGAGTTGATTCTGATCCTTCCCCAGTGTTAAAGAGAGAGCACGACTAGAGAATGGCAAATAATCCAGTGGATCTCTGGGCAAGGGGTTACTCTTTGATATTCTTCACAGTATTTTGCAAATATCCGGGTGTTGTGTGGGTGTGGGGTGAGTGGAGAGTGAGAAAACACACATCCTATCGGTGTGTGGGTGGAGAGTGAGGAAAAGCCAAGAGTAGCAGGGGATAAATCTTTGCCACGAGAGCGGCTGGATGTGTTGAAGGTAGGAAATAAGCTGGTGTACGGCACAGCTGTCACCCAGGGACCCTGTCCTGGCTTTAAACCACTGCTCTTGTTTTTAAGAACACGGCATGTGGAGGGGATGGGTGTAACAGGGCTTCAGAGGTGGTGCCCTGGAGATGGGTTTTAGGGGAAGAATTTAAGAATTGCTTTGGAGAGTGAGACTCCTGTGTGAGGGATTGGTTGGTGGTAGTGTTAGAAAGGAGGGTTGGACGTACAGGAGCTGGGGGTTAGAAACTAAGTCACCCTTTCCCTCCTGCCTCATGTGTGCTCTCAATGCTGGGCAGTGCTCCTGCTCACATCCTCTTGCAGCTGCCGGGCACGGAGTGTGCACCAGTGGTGTTTGAACAAACACATCACCACCACAGGAGGAGATCACACCTTGTGCTCTCTGCAGGAACATCTACTCATGAAAGCAAAGTAAGGGTTTCCATTCCATAGTGAAGGAGGAAAGCTTGGGTCCTAGCTTTCCTCCTTCACTATGGAATGGAAACCCTTAGAAAGAAGGGCAGGGCAAGCAGAGGAAGGACCCTTT
>VXBZ01001601.1:72503-113546 GCA_013399135.1 Heliornis fulica | reverse complement strand
TTCACCATCCTCGTTGCATGGGAGATGACTGATCCCTGTGTCTTCTGTTAAAACTCCAGTCATAAACCTTCAGAATAAAAAGCATTTGGTAGCTGTGCAGTGCACAGTAATGTCAGTATGGGTCTCTTCTGTCATCACATTTGTATTTTGGGGTGGTTTTAATGAAATTTAAAAAAAAAGAAAAAAGAAGTGAGGGGGGAGTGTGTTGCCCACATCACACTGTGTCAGGTTCTGCTCTTCTCCAAAAGCTGTTTGTGTTGTGGTGAGTGGTCGGGCTCGGAGCCTAATCCAGGGGAAGACCCCGCTGCGGTCCCGGTGGCTCAGAATGCTGCGCTCTGATCCTGTGCACGTGTGGAGTGGCAGCATGGGACACACTACCATGAAATGCTCCACTGGAAAATATGGGAAGCTTAGACTCCACTGTTGCTACTCAGTTCATATATTCACTGCTGTTCATGGTGAGGTGCTGGTCCTTGGGTGATTTTGGAGTTATTTTAACTCTCTGTTTGACAGGTAAAGATTCATTGCATTAACTCAAGCTTTGTTCTTAGGGAAATAGTGGCTCTTCTAAGTTAATATAAAACCATACTCAAACAGCTTTTTTTATTTTTTTTCTAATCAATATAATTAGCAATTGTTGGTTTTATCACAGAATCCTTGGCTTTAGTTATTTGCAGATTGAGAGAAGCATTGTTCCTTAGCCAAAATTTTATATTCAGAGGCAAGGTGGAAAAGAACAGAATGGAAGTCAGTAGCAGTGATGTTAACAGCAGGCAGCTTTCAGAAATTATATCCTTAGTATCTGTTTCAAGAGCATCTGATCAAGGTAGACTTTATAGTTTAAGATTTTTTAAACAGGATTTAGTGCAAGAAACTTTGTGTAGCTTGTTTTTAGGGGGATTTTTTTTTCTTTAGGGCATTATTGGCATCGTGACCATGTGCTGGACAGAAGGCAGGCAACAGATGGGTGTGATTCTGCAGTCCGTTTTTCTGCTTTGATGCCTTCTGCTTTGAAGTTTAGATAATGTGTCTCCATAAATTGAGCAAGCAAAATATATTGAGATCCAACACCTATCCCTGATATTTGACATTGTCAGTGTTCTGTGCAAGTCAGAGTTAAACCAGGATGGCTATTCAAAACTCGTCTAAAAAAGTTGTTTCATTCTGATACTACAAAATAATAAATAATAAATAACACTCCCTAAAGGGGAGGAAGTATGGCATTTTGTTGGTTCTCAGAACCATAATATTTTTCTTGTTTTTCTGAACATTTCTTTCATTGCTGGAACTCACTGGACAGCTCGTTGCACACTCAGCTACGTTTTGCACTGGTTTTCTCATTCCCAAGCCCTCTGCAGAAGTGTTCCTCTTGCCAGAACCTGCTTTTCAGAGCACCTGCGTGCACACACACACACACACACACACAGATGGAACCAGTGGCCAGAGCCCAGCATCTCCAAAGCCATCAGCCACAGATTGCCTCTCTTTACAGTTGGCCAGTGCAAGTCACCTTTGGAAGCTGTGGCTTGGTGTGGGGCCAGAGCAGGAGAATCAGTGGTCACTGTCCTCCTGCTCGGCGGCTGTGGTGACACCCCCGTCGTGGTGCCGTGGAGCAATTTGGACTCGTGGAACTGAAGGTAGCCAAGATCTGCTTGGTATCTCTTCTGTTGCAGTCCCTGAGGATTTTTAAGTGTTCCACAGTAGAGGCAGTGTGGTGAGCTTGAAGTGCAGTTGCTTTGAGTTTTATGGAAGTTAAAAATCTAATTTTGAGGTTCGAGATACCACCAATTAAAATCAGTGTTGTTTATCTTCATGTTTTAAAAATCCACTTTGTTTATGTTGAGCTGCTTGTTGAGTAAGATAATACACAGGTGGCTCATGCTGAGCAGGTACAAGGCACTGGTTTGCTCCTCGGAAACGAAGCCCTGGGCAGTAGTGTGTTGGTGTGAACCTCTGCCGCTGGGGAGCAGACAGGCTGGTGCTGGCTGGAGGGCTGGAGAGCTGCTGGGCTCAGCTGCCTGGGGTTAGCAGCAGGGCTCAGCCATGCCAGAGGGTGCTCCTAGGAGTGCACCCGGAGCAGCTGCTCTGTGGATCTTCCTCCCTGGACTTATGGGATGAAGCTGTAAGCAGCTTCAATGAGCTTTCACTCCGCTCCCTGCCCGGCTCTGCCCTCCTGGGGTAAAGCAAGGAGAGCGAGTGCTTCTGTGCCTGGGCCGTGTGTGTGTTACAGTGATGTCCTCTGCTTTGCCAAAGTGACACATAAATGAAACCATCACTTAACCATTTTATTTTCTGAGGCTGTCTCAGGCGTGGGGCATCGTCCTGCCCTGCCCGTGTGCTCAGCCTGTTCCCCATCTGCCAGCTCCCCCAGCGTGGGGCTGACGCAGGCCAGGCCTGAGCCCACGTCAGGTGTCTTGGCACAAGTCAGGTCCTAGATCCCAACTGGATTTGTTTGGTGGTTTGGCCACACAGGAGCTCAGTGGCCACAGTGGAAGGAGATGTTGGGTGAGCAAGAGTGTGTGGCTGGGGGTGAGGTGGGGCAGGAACTCTTCCTTCAGCGGTAGCTGAAACTGTTTGTGGTGTAGGCCTTTGTGAAGGGACCCCAGCCCTCTGGCCAGGTGTACCAGGCACCTACATACCTTCAACCCCAAAATACATGCTGCTGCACCAGGTCCTTCTGCCTCTTTCTGCCTAACAACAGCTGCCAGCACAAGGTCCTGGTGAGAACCCTTCTGGCCAGGCTGCTGTTTCTGGAGGAATGGAGAATGTTTTCTTCTCGAGAAGAAAACATGAAGTCCCCAGAGTCATGTTTTCACTTGCCATCCAGACAAGACATTACTGCTCATCTGGTTTGTGTGGCTCCCTTGTGCTACAGTTTGCCCTACTCAGTTGGGAAGAGTTCTGTTCACAAGTGTAACCAGTGTATTCTGATCTGACTTTGGGAGTCTCCTTGTCTTTCCAATTATTTAGATACTTCTCAGAAACAAAAGTCAGGAGCTGCCCATGGCTTTCAAGCAAGGGATGGAGAGGGAGGTTACTGCTGTATAGACTGAAGTGTTACGTAAAATCTTTTCCACACTGAAGAGTTTAGTTTGGATTTTTCTGAGAAATTATGCAGTGAAAGGTGTCAAATAGCAAAGTGAAAGGCAAAGAGCAGGACTTGTTGGTATAAACTTCAGACATCCTTGCTGTTGGCATTCTGCTCTCCTGATCTCCTTCGCGTGCCACAGTTTCTCTCAAGTCTTGGGTTTTTCTCTGTTATTTCTACAAAAAGTAAAAAGCAAATAAGCTTTTAAATGTAAAATAAACCCAATTAAACGTGATGGAGGAAAAAGTGGAATAGAGACAGTAGTACTTTGTATTGCATGCATCCTTGTGTGTGGTGTGAATAGGGTTGTTTCAAAAAAGCCTGAGTTATTAAAGAGATGTGTTGTAAATTCAGTTGATTTACAGTTAAAGCAATAAAGGTAAGTGGCTTTGATTAGGGGAGGCAGTCAACCCCTTAATGAAATTTTACCCTGGTGTATATGATACACCCTGGTATGTAAGATCTTTACCTGTCCTTAAATAGGGGAGAAGAAATCCTTTGCGTTTTCGTGGTTAATACTTAGTTAATTCCAGGCTGCAGAGCATCCCCGCGCTCGGCACATGGTGCTCCGCTGCCTGCTGCCTGCACGTGCTGGGAGTTAAGTAGGTCTGGCAGGGCCAGGAGGGGAAGCAGCAGTTGTTTTCAGGACACCAGAAAGTTGTATCTGTTGTTTAGTCACTTTACATGAGATGATTTTGTTATGTGAAGGTTCCTGAACGCTCCAAGCAGAGACAGGAGAGCTGGGTAAATGGCCTTTTACATTTCCACTGAGATCTGCAGCAAAACCCCCATGTCTGGGGGGGACAGGAATAGGTTATACCTCAACACTGACAGTCACAGTCTTTCATTTCTTCCAAGCCACAATGTGGTTTTTATTATTTCCTCTAATTTCTGTAATCTGCTTGTGTTCCTTAGCGTGTGCAGTAATACATGTGTGGAAGAGACTGCGCTGCTGGGGCGGGGGGGAGGCACCTGCTTGCTCCTGATGCACTTGAGATGGAGCTCTGGCATTGTTGGGGCTTGGTTTTAACAACAGCTCTGACATGAGAGGGTGATGGACAAACATCAAATGTGTAGGTCAGGCTGTCTGAACGGTGGTCAGGTGGAGGGGGAAGTTGTGGAGGACGCGCCGTTTGCCCAGCAAACTGCAAAAATTTGTTGTGTTGTGAAAGTAATTGGCAAAAGTTTCTTTTTGTGGCTTTAAAATCCTGGAGGAGAGCAGCTATCTGATGTAGTGTAGGAGATCTCTATGCTAAATGCTGCTGGCTTACTTAGCTTCCAAAATAAAAATTATTTTACATATTTCAATCAAACTTCTCTTTTTGAAGGGTGCAGTTGAAGTAAGAAACTTACTTTGTCATTTTGGCAGTAAACAGTACACTTAGGTGTACAGTCTTGTCCTGATTTTTTTTTTTGTTATATAAATGTTCTAAATTAAAACAGGTTAGATTGAATCACGCTGTTTACTGACCTAGTAGACCAGACTTGATTAAATCATTTAAGTGTCTTTAAAATCATAGTGCACATGTCTGATTGATACCTTAGCTTCTGTAGTCAGTATGGTACAAGTAAATGATGTAGAAATGTGCCATGTGCCTAAAAAAGTCTGTTTGTATCTTGAAGCTTAAAGCTAAATCCCTTGTTTATGAAATCTTTCCATATATGAATTTCGTCTTTTACTTGGGAGATGGCAACACGAGTTTAGAAAGCTTGTGGGTGGAATATATAACAATTAACGTTCTCTGATAGCCTGAATGATAAGCCCCCCCAAAAAGTACATAAAGCTGTGAACATCTTTTTTTGACAGGCTTTGAAGGCTGCCGAGGAAGACACGATTCGAATCATTTACACATTACAATAGTAACACCCATGGAAGAGCCGCAGGACTTACCCGAACAGCCAGTGAGTACTTTAAAACATGCTAAAACTGAACACTGAAATCTGTGGTCTCTCACATTCAGGATGAAGTTGTTTTAATTAATAATGGAAAATAAGGCTTATGCTTAGTGTGTTAGAAAAGTGTGTTGTACATTTAACTCACTACAGTAGTACAGGCAGCAGTAATAGAAGGTATAGCTACATACTCCATACAAACTCTATAAGGCTGATGTGCAAAATTGTGCCTAATAATTACTTGTGATGCTCAGAGACCCAGACAGTTTCAAGCCTGTTCTGAAATTCACTATTTTGATGAGAGAATCAGTGTGCTGGTTATTACAGTATACGTCATCTTTATTTCCTCTTCTGCTTAAGATCTTGAAAAGGTCCTGTGGTCCTTTGCTGTGTAAAGCATTTTGTGTTTTTAAAAATTCTTTATTTCACACTGTGTCCAAATAGTGAAACATGTCTTAACTTAAAAATTGTTTTCCAGTTATCTGAGATGTTTGCAATACCTCCTGCATTGTCAGTAACCAATAATACCACCTCACAGAAGTTTTGGGTTTAGCAGTTATTAATACAGTATGATAGGAAGTTAACTTTTTATATCTTTATATAACTTTTTATATTTTTATAAACATAATAGAGATTTTTTTAAAAAAAGTTTGTGGTGATGTTATATTCCCAAAGTAGACCTGATGCAGACTCATCAAGAAATCGCCAAGTTATCTTGACAGTGAAGCTTATTTGAATTCTGGAGACCTTTTTGAATGCACACAGGAATAAGCTGAGGGCAGTTTGGTATTGTTCCTGTTGGCAAGATTGTGCTGCTTCTTTTCATGTGAGCATTTCATGCTCTTAATAGTTAGAAAATACATTGTCATGTCATTTATGTGATTCAGTGACTTGGAAGCAAAGTTGAGTGAAATGGAAATGCAAAGTTCCAGTCATTCAAAGTTTTGCTTGATGCAACATGCAAATTATATGTACAAAATAGGCACAAAAATTGAAAACAATCAGCAAAGCATATAATTTGAACTCTAGGTATGTGTAGGTTTTAAAAATGAATTAAATGTGACTATTAAAAAAGGAACTATCTGTAGTTATATCTTAATATAATGCACACTGACTTTTTAATAAAATGTTATTATTCAGGGGATGGGAGACAGGGCTCAGCTAGTTTTCCATACATTAAAGCATCCTCTGTAAGCAGATTCTGCTGTAACTTTCAGCTCGAGATTTTCTTGGTAATTTCTTTTGAGTATCTCATGGCAGTCAACCCTTCTGGGACAGAGTGTGAGACTTAGTGATCATAACTAGTAAGGGAGGTGGTATCTGGAGTGTAGTGGCACAATCTAGCAGCTGGAGATGAAAAGATCAGTGTACACTTTCTTAATTTAAAAACCCAAACAACTGAAGTTACCATTGCAAATTCCTGTCTGCCTGGTAGTCCAGCATTGATACTGTACAACAATGTCTTCTTTCCCAAGTGATGTTTCTCTTTTTAATCATGGGAGCAAGATTAGTATGTTTGCCCAAACTGTTGATAACTGAATCCCAAAAGGAGCCTGTGGAGAAGTCCTCATGCTTTGAGTTTGATGTACTTTACCTCAAAAATAATAATTAAAAGAGAAAAAATTGGGTCATTTTCTTGTGTTGGTGCAGACTGATGGTAATAATTGGTCCAGTTATGTTTGTTTTAAATGAATGTTAGATTTCTCTCCACACATGCTGCTGCCTAGCATGCTAAACAGACATGATCCTGGTTTTGAGTGTCCCTTCCTTTCTTGGGTCTGAATTAGAATGTAACAGTTTCTGTGTGAACTGCAGTGCCAGAAAATAGAAACAGTCATGGGGAAATAAGAGAGCAAAGTGCAGCTTGGGGCAAAATGATTGAAAGTCACCCCCTGGACTTCTCATGAGAAAAAATTGTGAATTTATAATAAATTATTATTATGGATTTGTTCTGAGAGGTATTCCCATACAGTGATCCTTCACTTGTCAAATGCATTGTGGCTGCCTGTAGTTGATATTTGTAATGCTTTATTTCATCCTTAATGCTAGAAAATGACAAAAATCTCCTTTTTATATGGGATGGTGAATCTGTCTTTCACTCGTGGCAGACACCCTCTGGGTTGCTCTGTGTGCTCAGCTCTGGGAGCAGGGTGGGAAGGGGCTTCAGAAAGACCCAACACTGTAGTGTAGAGAAAAAAAAACCCCAATGGTTGTGTGTTTGGGCTGAGGAATTTTAACTGAAGTTGGCAGAGGGTTTGCAATAGAATTCTGCTCTCCTGACTTGCACGCAGCCCTCTGCTCATGGCAGCATCACTGCAGGCTTAAATGCCTTTGGCAGCGTTTGCTCCTACAAGTCATCACCTTGCTTGTTCAGCTGTGAGTGGGGGGGTCCTGGAAGTTATTCTGTGGGTATCAGTCTGAGAGTTGGGTTTGGTTATAGAGCAACTGCTGTCTCAACCTCAGGAGGCAGAAATCGTTTCTGCTTTTATTCTGACCCTGGAGTTACAACTGAACTCTAATGCAGGCAGATCTGGGGCAGGCAGAGAGTTCTCCAGCACAGAGAGTAATTTGGACAGAAGGATTTTCAGTTACAGGAATCTGTGAGTTGGGAGCAGGGATCAGCTAGAGCATGTCACCTTTCTTTTTTTTTAAAGTCAATGTGAGCCCAAAACCAATAGTAAAATCAAAAGGTGGAAGTAGGGGCAAAGATGTACCTCCTGAGACATGTCATTTGTTGCAGTGCAGCAGAACTTGGGACATAATGCCTGAAGTTGCTAAAGCTGAAACTCTGATCACTGAGGTAGACCACATCTTTTTCCTCTTTATAATTTCTTTTCTTTCTTTTTACTGCTTTTCTTATTTCTAAAAAAGAGTTTTCACTTCTGTGTGAAAAGAGGCTTTGAGCTGTGATGCAGTTACCTGAGAGGGGACCAGAAGACCCCTCATTGTCTCTCCAGATGACTCCAGAGGGTGTGTGTGTTGAAAGGAGGCATTCAGAGAGGTTTCAGCAGCCCTTTCAAAGGCTCATCTAGGGCATGATGAACAGGTGCCCCACATAGGTTTTGGGGTGGGGTGTGATTGTGGAGGGTGTAATGCATCATGGAAGCAGCCTCACGTTGTGCACCAAGCATCACAGAATCACTTGGGTTGGAAGAGACCTTCAAGATCATTGAATCCAACCACTTCATCCTTAAGTTACTGTCACCAGGTGCTGTTCCTGCATGAGGTATTTCATGACACGTGGCAAGAGACACACAAAATTCTTCCCAAGCCCTTAAAGACAGTGTTTCAAACTGTTCTCTCCCAGTTAAACTTGTAGCATAGATTGCAGTGCTTACTGATGGGCAGGGAATGGGGTTTGCATCCCACCAAAGTTTCAAGATTTTGTAAATGCTGTTGTGTAGCATGAAGATGTTAGGGAGGATTTCTTTTAAAATCCTGCAGAGATAGAGACTAGCCACAGCCAGCAAGCTGAGACAAACTCATGATAGACTGAAATAAAAAATTGCTGTTTATTTGACTTACACTGCATACTGGCACTGCCTGCCCCATGCTCTGAACAGTTCAGAGTATGAAACCCTCTCCAGATGCTGATTTTTTTTATTCTTTTTTAATTATTTGTGCCCCTTCAATCCAACTATTGCCTTGAAGGAAAAGTAATTTTAAGTATTGTTCCTCATACAACACTAAGGGCATGTTTCTGCAGAGGGGGAGGATCTCCCATCAGAGGACAGCAGGGCCTTGCACTGAACAGGCTCCTCAAGGCAGAAGTTCCTGTCCAGGAACTGGAGTCAGCAGAGCAGCAGCTCAAGCTCAGTCCCATTCTAGGAACAGGTTGTGGTGAAAATGTTGATGTGTTCTTGGATAACCTTGCTTCCCTTTTTTGTTGTTTGTTTTTTTGGGGGGTGAGTTGTTATGGGTTTGTTTTTTTGTTTTTTTTTGTAAGTGAACTAATTTCTCTCCCATGGTAAAAACACCTACAGAATTGATGAAGCCAGATGTTACCAAGTACGTTCCTTCTACAAGGTCTAAAATTCAAACTGCCAATTCCAGGTTAAATTTTTATTTTTATCCTCAGTGGAATTCCAGTTTGAAGTAGTTTGATACTTCTTTTTCTGAATTGACTGGGTTTTTTTTCTATTTCCTTAAGAGCCCTGTGGGCAGTTTGGCACCCTGAGCTGTCTTGTGCAGAGTCGGTGGCCGAGGTCCCTGCACAGAAGTGGTGGCAAGTCCCAGGGAGAGCTGGAACCCCTGCTGTGGGGCAGAAAGACACTGAGAGGAGTCCCCAGGGATGAGCAGGAGCTGTGCTTTTGATACCTGGCTGCCTGAGGCAGCCTGGGCAACACTGATGAGTGCTCCCATAGTGTTGTAGTTAACATCAAGGTTAGGTGGGGAGGACTGGTGCAGCTCCTTTAAAAGGCCCTGGACCCTGTGTGTTCTTGGCCAGACAGGGGAAGGGCTCTGGAGAAGGCTGGGAGGCTGAAGCAGCTCAGTGGGTTACTGCCAGCACCAGCACTACCAGCCCAGGTGGCAGTGCTGAGTGCCCAGGCTGTGTGAGATCTGAGCCGTTTTACCACCACAGTCTTGTGTCATGTTGACTGTTAATGAAGTTTGTAGTGTTCTGCTGTGAAATTAAATGCCAGAGGAAATAGCTGCTGGCAAGACTAGTGCAGAGGTGACAGCAGACAGCTCTAATGTGCTGATAACTTCATCAGGGAGAGGTTATCCTTTCACCTTTCTCCTTTCTATCCTTACAGTTCACTTACTCCTTGTCCCTTGCTGCTGCCTTGAGCCTTTATCTTTTTTGTACCTCTTCCTCCTCTCCCAGCCCAGCAGGAATTCACCTGTGTTTTCTTGGTTTTTTAAAAAGGTTTTGAGCACATTTTGACCTCAAGCTTAAATTTTATTTTCCCTGCATTTATACTTACTTGAGAGAAACAGACTCTCAAACCCCTGTGAGACCTTCATGCTGCATGTTCTGTCGGTGGCTGGGTACAGGCCCAGCAGACTACAGGCTGCAGAGAGAAACCTGTCATCCTTCCCAGGATTTCAGAATGGTATTTGTAGTCTGGATGCAGAAAATGGAATGGATGTTTGTTGTGGCTTGACCCTGTCTGGAGGCCAGATGTGCCCCAAAGCTGCTCTGTCACTCCTGTCCTCAGCTGGACAGGGGAGATGAGATATAATGGGGGACACACGGGTTGAGATAAGGACAGAGAGATCGTTCAGCAGTTGGTGTCACGGGTAAAACAGACTCAACATGGAATAAAATACATCTAATTTATTACCCACTGAAAACAGAGTAAGATAATGAGAAATAAACCCAAATCTTAACACACCTCCCCTCCCCCTTCCTTTCTTCCCAGGCTCAACTTTATTCCCCATTTCTCTTCCTCCTCCCCCCCAAGTGGCCCAGGGGGATCGGGGTGTGGGTTGGGGTCAGTACATCACATGTTGTCTCTGCCACTTCTTCTTCCTCAGGAAAGGACTCCTCACACTCCTCCCCTGCTCCAGCATGGGTCCCACCCACGGCAGACAGTCCTCCATGAACTTCTCCAACATGAGTCCTTCCCTTAATTCTGTATAAAATTGCCTTTATTGGATGTTTGTAGCTGTATATGCCACCATCTGTCACTTCAAGGGAGTGGCAGTTTTGCTAACACATTCAGCATTCTTGCCTGTTTTCTAGCTAGGAAGAAGCTTGCTTTGGGGTGCAGACCCTGTGGTTGCAGTGGTTGTCTCTGGCAAAGGTGATCTGCTTGTGGAGCTCTGTGTGCAGAGATCTGCCAAGGACAGCTCCTGGTTGTTCTTTCTCATGAACTTTTTTGTCTTTGCAGGTGAAAAAAGCCAAGATGCAGGAATCCAGAGAACAAAGCTTGAGGTTTGTATTTTTTCAGAACAGTTACTAATGTTCTTTTATCATTATAAGCTTCCATTTTATAAGCTTGCATATTATTTTTCACAGAGATAGGGCAAATACCTTTGTATATGTAATTTTGAAATTAAATCCCCAATTTTAAAAGAATTAACTGGCCTTTGGTATTAAGCTTTGTGAGGGTGGATACAGACTCTGGAGTGCATCATCAAGCATCTTGTTTTTTACAGAATCTTTCCAACTGTCATGTCCTGCACTTAATAGGCATTTACTCTGGTGAGACTTGGGAGTATTTTAATAATTTCTGTGCTCTGATTCTCAGCAAAAAAAAAAAAAATTAAACATTCTCAAATTGATACCAGCCTCTTTTAAAAGTTGTTGCACTGTACTATTTTTAGCCTTAGTAGATGCTTTCTGATACATGTTGCATTTAGTAATGAATCACTATTGTTATGTGGTGAGAACAGCTATAGTAGGGTTTATTGTTTTCCTGTAAGTAGTAGCAAATTCTGTGAAGAAAGGTTTCTCTTTGGAGCTTCTGCTTTCCAGTGTGAATGAAAAGGAAACTCTGTGTGTAATTCATGCAGGAGTGGAGATCATATATTGAAGCCCTGAATGAGGACATCAGTATGTAGATGATTATTTAAAAAAAAAACAACAAACAGCAAACAAGGAATGCTTTAATGAGAAAGAGAGAGCAGAGTGTGAAACTCACCACACATCTAAGGCTAGATCTGAGCTCATCACTGCAAGCACAGCAGGTACATGATGGGATGAACCATGTCCTAGGAGGATTTTTTTCTGTTGACTACAGAGGAGCTAAGGGCAGCACAGGCAGGTTTGACCATACTGGTGATGGTGTTAATTCTCCTTCAGCACCTTAACCCTACCCCAGTGCAATCACAGCTTTCCTACAGGCACCAGTAGCCTTAAGATTTGAATGTAAACATCCTTATGTGGCATTTACAAATAGAAGGGGGGAGGAGATAGAATTGCATTTCTAATCTGCTTAAATATTTCTTTTAAATATTACTGCTTTATTTTTACAAAATTATATATCATTCAAAGTTTGATCTGTGGGATAGTTTAATTATTAGACTTGTTTCTCCTCATCCAGCATGATTTTCTGCTGATGTCCATGCTCTGGCTGTGTTTGGTTTGGCTGGATAGTGGAAGTGGGACTGGAAGGGCTGTACCCAGTGAGGTTGGAGTCTCTCTTGGGAGCATGAAGTGTCCCTCAGAGCTGTAACACTGTGAGTACAGTGTGCTCTGCTGGTCACACTCTCGGTGTTGCAAGGCAGCCACAGTCCAAGTGAGAATTCTTGTGAGTCCATGAGCATCGACAAGCTTTAAGTGATGGAGAAGAAAAGCATTCTCAACAGTGAGAAAGACAGCAGAAACATGGGTTGGTGTGGTCTGGCCAGAAATGTTATTTTGGCTGTTAGTTTTCCACAGTGAGTGATCATGAGCACCCTGCTTACAAACTACATGCTATTTACCAAGCAGACCAGCTGTGTGCCACAAAATCAGCATTTTCCCCCAAGAAGAGTACAGAAATACACAAACCTGGGAGAAATTGTCTGGTAAAACTCATGTTTTATTGTGGAAGTCTACTCATGTGCTAGCATTGAGAAAGATTTCCTAGGATTTTGGTGTTTTCAGGGGTGGGGGAGGGGGAAGTGAAGCAATGTGTTTTGTCCCATTAGCCAAAGGAAGGACACTCGGTGGCACTCTCTAGCCTGCACCATCCTTGCCACGTCCCAGGACAGCTGTACCTCCTGCCCCACAGGGGCTACTGGCCTGGGAAGGAATGGCTGGAAAGCTTCGGGGTGTTGGTCAACAGCCAGTAGAACATGAGCCAGAAGTGTGCCTAGGAGGCCAAGAAGGCCAGTGGCATCCTGGCTGGCATCAGGGACAGTGACCAGTAGGGCCAGGGAGGTGATCTTACCCGTGTACTCAAGCTTGGTGAGGCTGCCCCTGAGTACTATGTTCAGGTTTGGGCCCCTCAGTCCAGGAAGGACATTGAGGTTCTGGAGCAGGTCCAGAGAAGGGCAGTGGAGTGGTGAAGGGTCTGGAGAACAAGTTTGAGAGAACTGGGGTTGTTAAGCCTGGAGGATGCTGAGGGGAGACCTGATCGCTCTCTACAACTCCCTGATAGGAGGGAATAGTGAGGTGGGTGTTGGTTTCTTTTCCCAAGTAACTAGTGAAAGGACAAGAGGAAATGGCCTCCAGTTGTGTCAGAGGAGTTTAGATTGGATATTAGGAAAAATGCCTTCACTGAAGGAGTGATCAGGCATTGGAACAGGCTTCCCAGAGAGGCGGTGGAGTCACCATCCCTGGGGGTATTCAAAAAACTTGTATTTGTGGCACCCCAGGACATGGGTTAGTTGACATGGTGGTGTTGGGTTGAAGGTTGACCTGATGATCTCAGAGGTCTTTTCCCAACCTTAAAGATTCTGTGATTCTGTGACTATCACCAGCCCATCCTGGAGCAGGGAGCTGGACAACGGGCATGTCACAGCCCAAAGGAGCAGTCTGGGGAGGGTGGAGCTGCCAGGGCACTGCTGGTTGATACCACACACTCCTCAACTTCTCTTTCCCCCAGCCTGTGGGAGCCAGGTGAATGCTGCCCCATGCTTTGCTGTCACAGGTCCTCCAGTCCATGAGAGGCTGCCTTGCTGCTGGGTCCTGAAGATCAGGGTTGAAACATCCTTGAACCGAGTGTCACTGGTCCAGTAACTGGTACTTAAGGTTTCACAGGTTACTGTGAAACCTTAAGTACCAGTTACTGGACCAGTTTGGATTTGTCACGCAGTGGCATAGCTCGGTGTGTGTTTGCTTTGTTCACATGAGGAGTAGAAAGCACAGAGAATTTCTTAATTTAACTGCTTTTCCTTTTATGATCACCTTGTTGGTTTTAGTTTTATTATTGCTTGCTGTGTGGTACAGCTTTTCATAAAGTTTTCAGGCATCCTGATACTCTCAGGCTGCTGTTTTGAGGTGAAGGAGCCAGTATTTGAGGTGAAGCAGCCAGTATTTGAGGTGAAGGAGCCAGTATCACTGCTCAGTGCTGCTGGGGCAGGAGTGTGCACCAGGCACCGTGCTTGCTGCATCACTCCATGAACTTGGTCTGTGCAGTATCCCAGCAAAAATAACTGCATGGATTTTGTGCTGATGTGCAAATCCAACTCTGACTTGAGCTGCTGCATGGGAGCTTCTGCTCCCATGCAGCAGGTCAGGTCAGAGTTGGATTTGCAGCTGCCTGACCAGCTGCTCCCATGCAGCTTACCTGGAGAGATGAGTTGGTGAGTAAAGGAGTAAATGTGCTGGAGGTGATGACAATTTAATGTCAGGTTAGAGCTGCACATCTCTCTTGGGATCTGTTAGACTCTGTTTGCCCCAGTTAGGGAGGTTGAGCCCAGGAGTTAAGGATGTTAATTTAACAGTTCATTATACTAATGATGAGCCTTTGTTTGTCCTGGCAGTCATGTGAGCAACGCAGAAGTCAGCGATCAGAAACCTGAATCTTCAAGCCTTGCTTCAAACCTTCCCATGTCCAGTGAGAGTGAGTATCTTCTGGAGATCATCTGCTCCCACCCTCTTTCCTCTTCTCTTCCACTGCTTGCATTACTTTGCTTCATCAAGCACAAGCTTTGTCTCCTCCTTGTAGCCTGTCCTCAGATCAGTTGTAGTGAGGTGTGCACAGTGCCTGAGGGTAAGCAGGTGTCTCTTGCTAACTGATAGCTTTGTGTCACTGCCCCCAGCTCACCCAGGGCTGCTGCTATCTTAGCCACCTCAGTACCTGAGGGGTGAGCTGGTCAATCACAATACCTATTGTAAAATAAGTTATTTCTATAAACATCTCTACACAGCTGGTTGGGCCTTTTGTGATAATATGCCATACACTAATCATAGGCTGAACTGTATTGACTACAGAAATTCCATATGAAATAAACAGAGAGGAGACTGAAGTAGAAAGTAAAAAGATTGCATAGTAAATGACAGGTGCAATGTATCCTTTCTAGTGGAAAAAGAGGACTGGAGGCTATTATGGAAGCAGGATTTCTGTGTAGAGTGGCTTTGACTGCCCATACTTATTTTTAAGTGTAAATCAGCTCGAGTTGATTGAAAATATGTAGTGTATAACTTCCCATTGCTAACTGATTGTATCTTTACTATTGTTATCAGTGTGCTGTGATGTTGCAGTTGCAGGAGTTACCAGAAGTTTTAGCTTGCAAAACCTGCTGCCTAGCTGGATGAGCCATTTACAAATTCCACAAGTTACATGCAGGAATACTGTGGGGCTTTTCCTTTTTCACACCATTACCTAGTTCTTTATATGATGTTACAAAAACAAGAATTCTAGAAATACTATTAGTACATTACTGTTTGGATGAATATTGACACTCCTTGAAAAGAAAATACATTTTTACAGGTTGTCACTCTGATGAGTGTTAAATTAAAGCCTTTAGGTCTCACAGTTCCCAGTTTGCATTCCTGTTGTATCATTATGCTGCTTGGGCTTTACACCATGAGCATAGGCAAACATGGGACCAGAGGGAGGTGGTTCGTGGAGCATTCAGAAGGTTCAGAGCACGTGGCTGCTGGTTAGAATTTCTCAGCTGCTTGTGCTCAGATATTTCAAAGAGGAGGTTTATTAAGTAGCAGGATGCAATGTTAGAGTTAGGGTTGCTTGTGCAAAATAACTTTTGCTCCCCTGAGAGATATAACTTATCAGAGAGTTAATGGCGTGGTGCTCCGATTGCTGTAGATTATTCCAGTTTGGGAAAGCCCAGCTGGGAACACATCACTGGGATCTGGAGCAAATCCCAAGGCAAAATCTACTGTCATCAGTGACCATATTTCTTTTTGACAGCCATTAGTTGAGTCACGCCACTTCCACACTGTTAGCCAGGATCCCCTCCTAGGCAGGGCTGGACCCTGGGTGCTTTACCTGATCCCAGACTGGCTTCATATGAGTAAGCTGGGTCCACAGCTGCATTTGTTGGGTACAATGCTTGTAGATCCAAACTGGAAAGTCTGTGTACTGTGCAGATTTGCAGTCACAAAAGACATGTAGCTTGGTGAGTGCTGCAGTGTGCTGCGCTACAGTGTGTACCAAGTCCTGCGGGGATGAGCAGGCATCCTGCACACCTTTGTCCTCCTAGTCTGAGTCATAGCTGAGTGTTTATCAGGTCAGCTCATCTGAATCCAGGGTGGTCTTTTAGTGGCTCTTGGGTTAGGACATAGCAGCTCAAGCCCCCTTCTCCACCCCAAGCCAGAATGCTGTAATTGAGTGCTATCTTATATGTGTGGTATACTAAGGCCTTAGGCAGTATTGAGAAGATCTGAACATTTCCTCCTCAGATTTGCAAGCTGAGGACTCTGTTGAACCAGTTTCACAGTGCAATTGCTCTGGATTTACTCAAGCAGAAAAATGGAAACATTCCATGAAAAGCCAGATTTATTTCAAAGCTATCTGCATTTGGGCTCTGAGCCTTGTGCAGTGCAGTCCAGACTCCTGTCTCCTGATGTGTGGGATTAAGTGTGTTGAGCTGGGAGCCACTCTTTTGTTGAAGGAAAGACAGATTGTTGGAGCCATGTTCTGGGTAGAGTATGTAAAAAAGGGAGAGGAGAGCTTGGTAAAACAAGTATCTGCTTTGGTCTCTGCTCCAGGACACAAAAGAGATGTTAAGCTGGGTGCAGATGTGGACCTTTTGGCATACACAAGGCTTTGGGAAGGACCAAAATCAGAGTTTTATCATGATAATTGCAAAGATGACAGTGCCAACTGGTAAAGAGCAATAGCACTGTTGTGAAGAGAGAAACAGTATTGACTGAGTCATCCAGCTGGTGCAAACTGTCAAGAAAAATTTTTTCATGCCAGTTTAACAGTGTGGTTTTTGAGAGCTTGCTTTGAAACATATTCAAGGCACCAAAATCCTTTTGTAAGTCATATGTCTTGGTTAAAATGTATTGTGCATGCTGATATTTCATTGTCATCATTTGCTGGATTTTGAAGTCACCTATGTAATTATACAAACTATTTTTTTTCAGTTATGACATGCACTGATTATATCCCAAGGTCATCAAATGATTATACCTCACAAATGTATTCTGCAAAGTAAGTCAAATAATTGTTACTGAACTCTGTAATTTCTACTTCTTTCTGAAGTAATCTTTTTGCATCTTTATGCATTCCTGTACCACTGTAAATCACACATCCATATCTACTGGCAACAACCACTCACTGCTGTGAACGCTGAAGCTTTGTTGGCTGTTGTTTTCTGATCACAAGGATGAATGAGCCCAGTCAAGTAATTAACCACACAGTAGTCTTCTTGTATAATGCCCATAATATTTGAGGAATAAACAGACTGGACATAAAAGAATGCAGTATTTTCTCATCATTCACCACATTTTGGGACCCTAATAGCTCTTCCCATGGGGTGTAGTAGTCCTTAATCCCTGTGTTTGCCTTTGTGTAGTTGCTTCA
Organism: Heliornis fulica; assembly: GCA_013399135.1. Classification (NCBI taxonomy): domain Eukaryota; kingdom Metazoa; phylum Chordata; class Aves; order Gruiformes; family Heliornithidae; genus Heliornis; species Heliornis fulica. The sequence continues at coordinate 96,194 of VXBZ01001601.1, read as the reverse complement.
TGTGTTCCAGTAGTTTTGACACATACCACGATGCTGCATTAGCTTTTGGATTTGGTATTGTGAGACATAAGCACAACTAATCATTAGTGAAACTAATTATTATTGAAACTAATTGGAACAGGGAGCTTGTTCTTCCCTCTCACCCTGCCCACCCAGTCCTGGAATAAGCACTGGGGCTCTGGCACCATGGAGTTTCCTCTGCTGTCACCGTGAGAAGCAGGCAGCGTGTATAAAACCAAGAGCCTGTCATGCTGGGAAGTGCAAGTGGGTACCATGCTAAGAGCATGTCAGTGTGCATCGTTTCTTCTTCCCAAAGCAATTTTTTAATGTTTTCTAGTTTGAAGGGTGAAAGACACATAATTTAAATAGTTCTATTTTACTTCTTTCTCTTCATGAAGGCCATATGCACATATCCTTTCTGTACCTGTGTCGGAAGCAGTGAGCCCTTACCCCGGTCATACTCAGTACCAAGCACTACAGCAGTCTCAGCCCTACACCATCTACCCCCAGACCACCCAAACCTACGGACTACCTCCTTTTGGTAAGACCTTTTCAAAGATTTCTCAGTGCCTGCAGTTATTGTCTTAGGACTCATGAAGAAGCCAGTGTTAAATTTAATGAGTTATGTTGGAGAGAAGAGTTTGTAAGAGAGTGCATGCCTAACTGAAACTGCAGATGAGTGCCTGCAGATCTCTGGATGGGGCTTTGTATTATAAACTGTTATTTCTTACAAAGCTGGTTCCCTGGCCATTAGTTTGGATGTCTCCCCATGGAGCTTACCAAATGATTCTTAGTTTGGGATCATAATTTTCTCCAACTGTGACATAGCTGTTTGTGAATTTCATTGTCAGTGAAATCACACTAGTCCCCTTACTGCAGCACTTCTGCTCAAGGTGTTTCTCCTTTCCTTTTTACTGGCCAGGGTGAACACTGCTTTGGTTATTTCACCTTTTACCAAAGGTAGCTTTCATGCTAAAATGTCTACAGATTTTCTATGGAAACAAGTTTGTTCAAGTTACTCTCATACTTGAGCCTCCCTCGAGCCCTTCCAGTCTTTGCACGTGCTTGAAGGGTGAGAGTCCTGTTGTAACTGTGTGACTAAAGCTCGGTGACAGCATTTGTAAGTCTTGGGCTTCCTTTATAGTGTGAGGGAGAGACAGAGCTCAGGGGGCTTGGGCTGTTGTAGAAGATCACAGCCATCTTCCTCCATAGTATGTAAAGGTTGTTGAGGAGGAGTAAAGCAGACAAAAAAACCCAAACACCTAAATTGTGAGTGGGTTATCCAGTGAAAGGAGCTTCCTGGTCTTTCCTTGTACTCTTGTGTATTAAAGCATAACATGGGGGGAAAACCCCACAGTTGTCTGTCCCTCCACAGGTCAGAAATTCTACAACTGATCATTAAAAATTATCATTTTAACTTCTCTTTCCATTTTTAACGTTATCCTGCTTGGTTTCCTCTGTAAATACTGTCTAACATGACCAGCACCAAGCTCTGATGAGCTGGGTGAGCATCCCTGCTCTGTAAGGCCCTTGGCCCTGAGCTGCCCACCCCCACCATAGCCATGGGTGTGCTGGGGCCTTGTGGTCCTGCTGCACCGCCACCGGGACAGAGCCCTGGGCAGAGTTACCTCACAATCTCACAGGGTAAAAGGATGACTGCTTTCCAGAGCTGGAGAAGTAGATGTCTTTGAACAAAACCAATATCTTTTATGGCTTTTATTAGCTGCTGAGAGGGCAAGAACTTTCATATAGATTCCAAAACAATTGATTTGTCACGGTATTTTTGGAAGATGGTGTAGAGAAGGTAATGAAACTGGGCTCAGGTTTATTAGGTGTAAGTTACATTGCTAATTTTGTTGAATATGGCACAAATTCATATCTTTATGAGAAAGGTCAACATGTAAAATTAATCAACATACCTTTTGGAGTTGGGTGGCTTTTGGGGTTTTTTTTGTTTGAGTTTTTTTTTTTTTATAAATATGCACCTGGAATTCTTGAAAAAAAAAAGAGTTTTCCTGTGGCTGAGGAATCCTTAGGAAGAAAATGATGGTTTTGCAGTAACTGAGACACAAGGGTTTTATCAAACAGTATCTCCCAGGTCTCATTTGCCCTGTATGTGGCAGTACACTGTTCTGACTGATCACTCGAGTACAGTAAAGCAGGAGCACTACTGGATGTGGGTGTTGGGCTCTTTCAGGACTCTTTAGGACAATGGGACATTCAGGTGTCTGCTTGTATTTGGTGCTTCTGCGTTCCTAGCTCAGCCCCTGCCAGTGAGGTTCAAGTCCAACTGCCATTTCAGAGATCTGTAAAAAGAGAGATCTGTAAAAAGAACCAGTGCTCCCCACCACAGGTCTTGGGGTTTCTGGTGAACAAGGACCTAGCAGAGTCAGTTATGTGTCCTGGAGAGACAAAGGTCTCTCTCTATTGTGTTTTCTGAGCTCCCTTCATTCCTTCAGCTGAGCTTTTCCCTGGAAAGCTGATCCACTGAGAAATCTTGTGTCTGTACCCAAGGCTTCAGTCACCAGTGCAGATTTGTCTGCTGGCTTCCTAAACACCCTGTTCCCTGTCTCTCTGTCTGGTTGGTGTGTTAATGTCACAGCAGTCTGTTCCTGCGAGCGGTGCCGGAGCCTGGGTGATGGCTGCTGGATGGACTTCTCCTCGCTGAGGCTGAGGTGCCTTCTTGTGCTGGCTTCTGCTGCAGCTGAGCAGTGCCTGGTGGCTGCCTTTCCATCAGTTGTTTGTGCTTAGTGCTGGTTTGTCCTGGGTGGTGCCCTGAGGCTGCTTTGTATTTCTTAGGTTTTATGCATTGTGTTTGGTTTTGGCTTTTTTTTTTCCTTAAGGGCCAAAATATTGAATACTTCCTTGAAGTGTTAGGCCAAGAGTTTTCAAAAGGTGCTTTAGATTTACCTCTAAAATGGTTTAGGGGAAGGAAGATGTAAGACAATTTGTTAGTGGTTTGTGTGTGTGTAGTGGTGGCAGCTGTATTTGGGTGAGGGAGGTGCTTGGGGGTTTTTAATCTATAGGTCCTGGAATTCAGAGTGCTGAGCTGTGCAGAGTTCTACTCTGAATATAGCAGAAGTTCTTCTCAAGACATTGGCAGGAAATCAGTTCTGTTGACTTTATAGGAACCTTTGTCTGATAAGCCTCCTTTGAAATGTGATCTGGTACTGAAGTGGCTTGGTATGGACTATGAGGTATATTACTAAATACCTGAGATTTTATTCTGCATTAAAGTGTTAGGAAGATGTTAAAGGTCATATTTAAAAATGGAAATCATACCAGAGTGGTATCAGCTTAATCATGCTGAGGAGATGGACCTTGCATGGTGTAATGGACAAGTGGAGAGTCGAGGACTGAACATGCAGAGTGTGGGAGAAATTCTACAGATTGTTCACAAAATTCTACAGATTGTTCTACTGGGCAAGTGAGGACTTGGCCAGCTTAGTCAGATGTTTTACCTGCATCAGAGAGCCTGTTCCAGGGGGTTGTGTGGCTTTCTAGGGTGTATTTCTTTCTGTGCCAAAAGAAGGCATTGTGATTATCTAACTGAAACAAAGCAGATGTGTTTATGGTGTGAAATTCAAGCAAGCTGACAAACACAAACATGGTCTCTAGATCACTCAGGTCAGGTTGCTGCTTTCAGAGAAGGGATGACCTTTGCTCTTGCCTCTTTGTCACCTCTCCCTGTGCTGTAATATTTTTTGATGCATTTTGGACATTGTTCTGTATAGGACATGCTTGTGGTCCAGAGAGCTTTAATAGAGGGTGCATTAAAATAAGAGTAGCAAACACAGGCTGTAGAGTGGTGTTGGAAGCACTGTGGGTGTGATGGGTTACGTTAACTCAAAGCCTACAAGTGATGGGCTGCCCTGTGAGGGCCCTTTCCCTGTCCGTGTGTCCTGTGATGTTCTTCTGCCCTGCTGTGGTGCTGCCGGTGGACACAGAGGAGTCTCCTTCCCCTTGCTTGTCTTCCTCTCTGTCACCCCTGTAGAATCTGTAGGCTGTGTTGGCTCACAAGCTTCTGTCATGCAGAACAGGAGTGCTGAGACTGTGAGGTGGGTAGGACATGTCTGTGCTGAGAGGTGACAGGGACGGTTAGGAGAAGCGGGGCTTGGGAGGTGCATTGTCCCATGACTGGAGCCAGCTCCTGCATGCACATCCCACAAACACCTCTGATACCCCTGTCTGACCTGACCTGGTGTTAAACTGCTCATGGAATAGTTATCCTGCAGCACTCACAATCGGTTTGTGTGCCATTGTCATGGTTGTCAGGCACTTCTGTGTCTTCTGTGGCCATCTCACTCTGTCACTGTCTGCTCCTTGTCCATCTGTCAAGAGCTGTCCCCTCTGAATGCTCCTTGAAGGTTGTGGCACTCCCCTTCCAGACCAAGCAAGTACAGCTACTCCCACTCTTAGAGGATCTGTTTCCCATGCATTTTATTCTGGAGTTCCTGCAATATATCTACAGTCTCTCCTAAATCAGTCTTTCCCTTTTGTTTGCTAATTATCATGATTCTAGAGGGTTGGAACAGTAACAAAGCTGCATCTGGAGAGTCACAGAATCAAACTCCAGTGTGGCTGTACAGATAGGTGAATGTCTAAATGTGACATGTAGGTGACAGTATGAGATTGGGTATGTAAATAAACCAAAGGGCTGTTGCAAAACTTAATTCTGCTAAAGCTGCAGCCTGGAGTGAGCTCTTGGGAGATGCTGCTCTTGCCCAGCCCTGTAGAGTCTCCTGTGGCTCATCCCTCCAGAGCAGGTGAAAGGCTGCAGGTGGCTTTCGCAGCCTTGGCACAGGTATTTGGGGGGGTGGGGTGAGGGTGGTCTTTCTGCTGGCCCTGAACTTTGTGTCTAGCTTCAAATATCCTTTGTCCCTCTGCTTTGCACATTCCTGCTTGTTTTTAAGTAGATCCCTGTGGCCAATTCTTGCTTTCTAACCAAGGCCAGGGAGAAACGCCTTTGGCTGTAGATCTGAAAACACTTAAGCAAAAGCCTGAAGGACCCTGAAGAAACAGTCCTGAGCTGACATACTTCAGTCAGATGTGCTTTTCACCCCACCAGTGCAGGAGACAAGACCTGGTATTTGACCACACTGCTGCTGTGTGCGCTGGACAGATGAGTTGCAGTCACTTCGCTGTTCCAGTGCTTTGCCCCATGTTATGAATGTGACCCAGAGTGGCAGGAGGTCTGGAAGAAACATTTAGTTGGGTGGTTTCCCTCCCCTGGGTTTTGGTTTTGTTTTTTTGAGCTCTGTGTTCACTGTTATTCTATAAAATTTACTGACTCATTACTTGTTTTCAAATATTCATCCCAAAGCCCAGTGAAGTAGTGGAAGTGTTGACCCTAACAGATACCAACTTCAGCCTTGCTGTGTATTAGCTGAGGTGGTTTGCAGCGGTGTGTGACTCAGCCCACAGACATCAGAGGGTTTAGCAGTTGCTTCTGACAGTGAATCTTCTTGTGACACAACGGTTTTTTTAGTTGAAAGCATTGGAAATGGGTCATGTTGGTGCTTTTAATTTTCTCTTTTTCAGCCAGTTTTGTCAGCAGCTCTAATTCATGCACTGCCTGACAATCAGCTCTTACTATTGCAGAAATTAAACATTTTCCATGTGTGATTTGTTACTTGCTTTTGTGAAGAGCAAAAACCTTAACCTGAGGAAGCAGCATGCTGTTTGGTCCCAGCATATTTGTTTGTAACTGGTCCAATTTATCTGATTCAGGTGCACTGTGGCCAGGTATGAAATCTGAAAGTGGTTTAATTCAGACTCCATCTACAAGTCAGCACAGTGTTCTTACCTGCACTACAGGGTTAACTACAAACCAGCCCAGCCCAGCACATTATTCTTATTCCATTGAAGGTAACTTGGCATGGTTTTTATCTGCATCTCTCTCCATCTTATTGAGTCCAGATACCACAAGTAGAGAGGCTTGCACGTTTGTTCTTGGTTTGTGCATGCTTCTTTATGCTTTGCCTCTTTTCTCTGTGTGTGTGTCTTGTGTTTGGTTTTGTATTTGCTACATACCTCTGTATGCACCAGGCTGGCTTGTTGGTGCCATGCTGATGGACTTAACAGGGTGAAGAGCAAAGGGGAAGGGGAGAGGAGACTAAATGTTGTATTCCTGCATGCCTTTACTGGGAATGTTCTTGCAGCTCAAGCCCTTTGTTGGTGGTTTTCAGCTTGATGTCAGGAAATATGCTGACTGACATTTGGTTTGTTAAAATATTGTTCTTAATTACTTCTGGAGGTAGATGGCTGTTAAATTACACACACACAGAGTTTAGTAGAGCTCCTAGTAAGTGAACTTCTCAATTCAGAACCACCCTACAAATACTCCAAATCTATTTCTTGTGTGATACTTTCATGGAATGATTGAAGGACTTCAGGACATCCTTAGCTCAGCGTCCTGCTCAAAGGAGAGTTGGCACTGAATTCAGAAACAGGTTGGATGTCAAAAACTCTTGAGGATGGAGAGTCCAGTGCCTGACTCTCATCATGGCAAAATGCTTTTTCTTTTGTCAGCTCAGAGCATCTTCTTTCACCTTTTGAGCATTTTTTTGCATTTCCTGGGGTGCACCTGCGAAACGAGCCTGGCCCTGTCTTGGTAAACTCTGTGCAGGTACCCAAAGTCATCTCTTCTCCAGGCTGGATAGTCCCACACCCTCCAGCAGCCCCTCAAAAGGCACATGCTCCAGCTCCCTGACTGTTCTGGTGCCCTGACAGATCCCTTGAGTTTTGTCAACATGTGTTTCATGCTTGAAGTGCCAAATTGGCTGCCATATCCAGATGTCCTCTCATGAGTGCCAGGTAAAGGGGGATAACTCCTCACATTAGCAATGAGTGGGGTTACAGCATATCTTTCAGTGGTAGGAGGGCCAAGTGCTGTGTCATGGCACTTGCCCAGCGTGTGGCCTTGTGACAGTCACTGGCTTGGTGTAATGTTTATCCATCATTTACTTCTCACGTTCATAATGTGAGCAGTACAGTGCTGGAAACCACCTTCCTTCAAGTGTAACTCCTCCAGGTGCTCCCACTGCCAAAAGGAATTACAGTGTTAATTACACCATCTTTAATTGCTGAGAGTCAGGAATGGGTCTGCATCACCTGACCCCAGGCAGATTTGCCAGTGATGTGCCATGGCGAGCGCGTGAATCCCTGGGCATCGGTGAGGTGACAGAGCAGTGACAGGCCTCGCTCTGCAGAGGTATTTTACACCATTTGATCTGTGCTGCTGTGACAGTGTGTGGTTTGAGGAGAGTCCCTGTAGGCTGCTCTCTGAAAGTGTGAAGTCACCTGAATGGTGTAAGTGCTGCTACTTTTTAGAAAAACCTTTTGCACACGGGAAACGTCCTCTTTTGCATTTGCTGTGTTGTCTTTCCATCAAACTGGCAAGCTGAAGGGTCAGGTCAGTACTTGGGTACTGGGGCTGGGGCAAGGGAGGTGGTGGGAAGCAGGAGCTGGAAGGATGGACAGTCACTTTGGTAGTAATCCCTTGCAAATCCATGTTTTCTCTCCAGTCAGAGTAGTAGGAAGAATGGTGTCACACCAGAGGTGTGTTGTGTTGCATAGATGTGATTTAGACACTTCAGTCTGAAGTAATGTGATCTCTGGACCCTGATGAGTGGTCAGATGTCTGTAGTGACTGACACTCACCCGAGCTGTAGCTGTGGTGCTGCGCCAGAAGCACCAGGAGCCGTGGAGGGAGGGATGGCAGCTTGTTGCCTCACCTCTCGCTTCCCTGGGAGAGCAAAGCAGCCAGGTAAACCAGAAAGTGCATTAATTGCAATTTCCCTTCTCAGCACACAAAGCAGGTTGAAACATCTATGAAAAGCACTGAAGCAAAACCAAATGGGGTAAGGCAGGTGAGGATGTGAGGTCTGAGGGTAGGGTCTGGAAGGGGGGGAGAAAGTGAGGAGAAGAGAAAGAGTTTCAAAGCAATGCTTGTGTTTGCTGGTCTTTTGAACCTGACACCATGAAGTTGTCCCTTTTGGCATAATTGGCACCAAATATTTTTGCATGTTTTTTGTCCATGCACAGGCAAAAGGAACTAACCCACAGTGCAGAAAGAGATGGTCGATAGGTGTGGTGGGAGCTGTTCGTTAAGGTCTGTAACGCTCCAACACTAGATTAAGCACAACACTTCATGTGTAACACTATAGATAAAAGGCAATTAAGAAAGAAATGTTGAAAGGAGACCAGAATTAAAGTAATGAAGTTTATTTGAGGGCATCTGTGTTTTTAACACCTGGAATCTTCTTTCACTGATTCCTTAATTTCTGCTGCCCGTCTCTGTGAGAAGCGCCTCGTCAGAGCACTGCCGGCGGGAATCGCTCTCTGCGATAGCCTGGAGAGAAGTGGAGCACTAATCTGTCCTCTAGGTAGTTCCTCTCCCCCAGCTTTGTGGCAGGCTTGTTCTCCTCTAGAAAGGAGCTCTTCTGGAGAGCATCCCTTCTCAGTGCCCTAGGAAGTGACGTGTGGTGTGACAGCCTCGATCACTTTTGGCACATGTTTAGTTGGAAGCAGTTTATTTGGAGACTAACCCCTGTTTTCTAGCAGTTGGTTGTGAGGAGTTTCTATGCTGGGTACCTTACTCTCACAGCTGTGCTTTAGTAGCTGCTGTTGGAGGTACTCATATCTTTGTTGCTGTGGTTGCTGTTCAGAGCAGCCTTCTTTTTTTCTAAGTGTGTCCCCTGCCAAATCCTTTCCGTCTGTGTTTGCACACTGCTGCTCCCATCTGTGAGGGGATCCAGAGGAGCTAATTGCTTACCTTTGTTTCTGCTCCTGCAGAGATGTCACCCATCATGTTTCTCACCTCTTGGAAATCCTGTGTATTCCTGCACCTCTGTTTCTTTGTTTTCATCTCTTTTGAGTCTATTTTGGATCCATTCCTCTTTCCAGGAGCTGTTCACCAGGTGGTATCTGTGCTTGCCATAACACAATATACATTTAGACTTGGGATCTGCTTCTCTCAGAGACTGAAGCCTACAGAAGGTTGAGTTCCTTGGTCTTGGGGTGAACCCTGTATAGGTGGGGTTTGCAGAAAGTGAGGGCTTTTCTCAGTGATGGTGGAGTAAGCAATACTGTGGATATCTGCAAGTCTTTTCATAAGCATCTAGAAGTTTTTTTGAGTTGTGTGCAGAGAAAGAAGGTTTAGCAAAGGAAAGTATTTCTTAGTGGCATTTGGCTTAGTACATCCTGATTTTGTTCAGACTGGTTTCATTATTTGATCCCACTAATACTTGAGGGTCCCAAAGCCCCTTGTGATGGAACATTTAATGGAGTGGCCCTGTGGCTGTAAAACCACAAAATCTGCTCAACAGCTGCTGTTCTGAGATGGTGCTCTAACAGCCTCTCTGTGTTTTGGAAGTGCAGTGACATGAAAGCTATTAAATATCTTAAAATTCATACTAACAACTACATGTCTCTGTGAATTTGTTCTGCAGGCTGTGGACAATTTATTTCAGAAAGTCTAGTCCAAGTTATAGTCTCACAGGGACATGGGGAGATACATTTGCTTTCTCCAATAAGAAGAACCCTTTTTGATACTGTTTGAAACTTTTTTACTGTTTCCTTAATTTTTTGATCTAAATACACTAAATCCAACACAGAGAATTTTTAGTCAGAGCTGATTACATACCCATTTTACTGATTGATTAATTTTCAACTGCTACTAATTGAACATCAGTCTGTGATTGTTGTGCTCTCAAAACTTGTCATAAAGATGTGAAATCATTTTAATTATACTCCCCTTCCTTAGCAGGGGTGGGGGCAGAAGGTTTCTGTTTGGTAGTGCTGTTGTTAAATATGTGCTGGTTGTCCTTCCTTGTTAGCACAGTTGAAAGGTAACTGGTCTCAAAATACACTCAAACTGTTACAAGCAGAGGGCTGCTGGGAGCACAAAGGCTTGTGTGTAAGCCTAGTAAGTACTTGTTTCACAGCTTGGATTGGTTCTGTCTCTTGTGCTTTTGTAGAAGCATTTAATGCAGCAATTCTTAATTTTACAGCATCGACTACCAATGCCAGTCCAGTCTCTACATCCTCAACTGTTGTCAATATTTCCACATCAGCAGTAGCCAGCATCTCACAGGTAAAACTTCTTCTGTGTTTTATTTGTGTGCAGCATCTCCTTCAACTTTGTGTAACATGTTCCTCAAAACTATCAGAGAAAGGCCAAATATTTGCATCTCTTCAAGAGGAGCACAGTGGCACCAGAGCGATAGGGCTCAGTGCGTAACTCCAGGTCTCTTGAAGTCTCTTTGACTGTGATGCTTTTCCCTGTGCAACAAACTCACTTGATCTGTTCAAAGCTGCTTCCTTGTGTGCAGATTGCATGGTGAATCTTAAACAAGGTACTGTGATCACTGCAAGAGACACAGTGGAGAGGAAACAAATTTTGTGAACCAAACCTCTTGGGAGGATTATAGACAGATGTTTTTTGAAGGCCTTTGTTCTCCCTCAGCAAGGAAAGACAAATAGATTGCATACAAGCAAACCAAACAAAAGAGCTGCAACAGGAGGCTTGGGTTGGATATCAGGAAGAGGTTCTTTGCTGGGAGGGTAGTTGGGCACTGGAACAGACTCCCCAGGGAAGTGGTCACAGTCCTGAACTCACTGAGGTCAAGAAGCGTCTGGACAATCCGCTCAGTCCCATGCTCTGACCTGACTGGTCCTGTGTGGAGCCAGGAGTTGGACTCGATGATCCTTAGGGGCCCTTTCCAGCTCAGGAGGTTCTGGGAGTCTAGAATTTTATGAAACAAACCAGTGATTGGCTGTTGGTCTGAGTATGTCGACGCACAGAGGAGCTCTTCAGTGTCACAGCTTTGCAGAAAGAGAATGTAGGAGGTGTGGAAAACACAGTGGATGCACAAAAATTCTTGTGTCCTTCAGCTATTGCTTTTTAAGGTTCTTTCAGGAACATAAAGTTGCTTGGAGCTGTGAGAGGAAGAAAAGGTTTTCTTTCAGTGGTGCAGACCAAGGTACCTGGCTCACAAACTCCTGCTGCTCTTTGAGGGAATCAGAAGAACACAGTGTGCTGTCAGAGTTGGGGTGGCTGTGCTCTGTACTATCAGAAACTAAAATCCTTGAGCACAGCTTCCTGTGCTTAGTGATCCTCTCCTAAACAAGTAAAGAGTCCTCATAAATGGTTACTTTGCACAGTAGTATGTCAGATAATTGGTTACTTAATTTAGGCCATGAGTAAAGGGAGTTTATCCTATAACTCTTGGGGCTGGGATCGTATTGTCACCCAGTGGCAAACCCAGTGTGCCAGTACACCTGGCAGAATGCAAAGAAAACCCACAAATTCCAGAGCACAGCAGGGAGTGATGCCTTGGCATCCACTCAACACTCCTTTGATACCCTCACATCCTTCATCACAAATTCATTTTTGAAGAAATTAGTGGCAGAGGAGTGGCCCTGAGGTTTCTGTCCTCCTGTCTGTGGAACACATTCCGGCCTGTGCCAGGGGCTGTGGGGAGATTGGGACTCTCAGCCCTTTTAGGGGATGTTACATATGCAGAAAGAAATAGAATTAAGTCAGAGTGTGCTCTTGCTGGGATTTCTCTCTGACAGGCATATACTAAGATAAAAGTCACCTTAAACAGAGTGTATTCTGAATAAAGTGTCCCCTGGTAACCAATGCTTTCCTCCAACAGGAGTATCCCACGTACACGATCCTTGGCCAAAGTCAGTACCAGACTTGCTACCCAAGCTTTGGAGTTGTAACACCAGCAGACAACACCACAGAGAGTACTGCATTAGCAACAACTACATACCCAGCTGAGAAACCAAACACCCTGGTGCCTACACGGACGGTGCAGAGACATTCCTCTGGTAACGGTTGGACCTTTAACGGGGTGACTGCAAATACCCACCATAAACAGTGTGTAAATGGGAAAACTTTTTTTTCCTGAGGGCAATTACAGCTACAGATTCAAGACACTGTGCTCAGAATGCTCTTGGGGATGGAATTCCAGCGGTGACTGAACAGCTGTTTCCCTGGGATGTCGATTCTGTCTCATGTCAGGGGTGGATGTTCACTTGGCTACAGGGCAGTTGACCACACCTGATCTCAGGAGCTTATGGTAGCTCTTTCCCTTGCACAGCCACGTTTTCAGGTGGCCTGACAGCCATGACATAGCTGCCAGTCCCAGTTACCAGAGTCCTCCAGGATTGCTCATGCATTTAGTTCACAGAATCACAGAATCACAGAATCACAGAGTATCAGGAGCTGGAAGAGACCTCAAAAAATCACTCAGTCCAACCCCCCTGCCTGTGCAGGATCATCTAGAGTAGATCACACAGGAACGTGTCCAGATTGGTCTGGAATGTCTCCAGAGAAGGAGACTCCACAACCTCTCTGGGCAGCCTGTCCCAGGGCTCTGTCACCCTCACAGTGAAAAAGTTCCTCCTTATATTAAGATGGAACTTTCTATGTTCCTGTTTGGAACCATTTCCCCTTGTTCTGTCATTGGCCATCCCTGAGAAGAGCCTGGATCCATCCTCCTGACACTCACCCTGTACATATTTATCAATGTTAATGAGTTCAGTGGTCACATCTCAACGAGTTGGTCTCTGGTGAGCCCAGGAGTACGTCCTTCCCTTTCTTAGGCTTCATGTGAACCATTTTTGAAATGACAGCTGTTCTGCTGGGCTTTGCAGCAGATCTGCATAGCATCAAGCTACTGGCACTTCTCAGGGGCAGAAGGTTTTAGGTGGTAGAAAATGGGTTGACGAGGTTTAATGGACTGTTCTAGAGAGGTCACAGCTTCTGCTCCCCTTTTCTTCTAACACCATGTCATGTATGCAGTGGTGTTGACTAAAATTTCCTCACCAGAAATACTTCTCTAAACTTAACAAGGACAAGAACAAAGACTTAGTGCTTGTTCCAGTGTCTTATGCAGAGAGTTCTGAGATTCTTCCTATGTTGTCAAAGAGTTTTAAATTGAGATACACGGCCTGCTGCAGATTGGTGTGCAGGGGAAGGAAAATACTGAACCATGTTCAGTTTTGTTGGTGCCCAGGCTCTGACCAGGATGGAGATAACTTTCTTCTTAGCAGCTTTGCTGGTGCTGTGCTTTGGATGTGTGTTGTCTGCTGCTGAGCCATGCTTGTACAGTGTCACAGCTTTCTCCCCTTACCCCCTCAGCAAGAAGGCTGGGTGTGGACAAGAACCTGAGAGGTGACAGAGCTTGGAGAGCTGCCATGAGCTGACCAAAGGGATTTCACATACTGTGTAATGTCATGTGCACCAGTAAAAAAAAACCAAAGTAGAGGAAGAAGAAGGGATCAGGATTTACAGAATCACAGAATAATTTGGCTTGGTAGGGACCTCTGGAGATCATCTAGTCCACCCCCCTGCAGGACAGTGTCCAGGAGGGTTTTGAATGTCTCCAGAGGTGGAGACTCCACAGCCTCTGGGCAGCCTGTCCCAGGGCTCTGTCATGCTCCCAGTAAAGAAGTTCCTCCTCGAGGTTATGTGAAAGATCCTCTAATCCAGTTTGTTCCCATTGTCTCTTGTCCTGTCCCCGGGCACCACTGAAAAAACACTGACCCCACCCCTCAAGTATTTATCAGCATTGATAAGATCCCCCTGAGTCTTCTCCAGGCTAAAAGGTGCCAAGTCCCTCAGCCTCTCTTCATCAGAGAGATGTTCTGGTCCCTCAGCATCTCCGTAGCCCTTTCCTGTCCCCCTCTGGCAGCTCAGTGTCCTTCCCGAGCCGGCGAGCCCAGCACTGCCCACAATATCCCAGATGAGGCCTCAGCAGGGCAGAGTAGAGGGGAGGAGAACCTCCCTTGGCCTGCTGGCCACCCTTTCCTTGCCACACCCCAGGATGCCCTTGGCTTTCTTGGCCCAAGGGACCGTTGCTGGCTCAGGGTCAGCCTGTTGTCCTCCAGGACTCCCAGGTCTGTTTCCACAGAGCTGCTGCCCATCAGGTCAGCCCAGACCTGCACTGGTGCCTGGGGCTGTTCCTCCCTGGCTGCAGGACTCTGTACTTGCCCTTGTGGGATTTCAACAAGAAGAAATTGTGATGAATTTCTGAGGTGACTCTTGCTCGGAGACTGGCTGGGCATCATCAGCCTGCTTATGGGAGGTGGTGAGGGACTGCCTGTGCTGCACTGCCTTCTCCATCTCCCCGGGTCCATCAGTGTACCTGAGCTCTGCTAAGAAAGCAACTTCACCAGGGATGGGATGGGTGGCTGCCAGTGAGCAAAGCATGCCAGCTGATGGGCTTGAACTCAGGGCAGTTCCAGACCTCTCTCACCTTCACCTGATGGGATGCTGCAGGCAGGAGGTGACAAACACCACGCTGTGATGGAAGTCAAGAAGCATGGTGCTTGAAGTACTTGCCCTCCCTCAGAAAGCAGTTGCTCTCTAGCTGGGGTGAGAAAGAGTAGATCTGCCCACCAGAATTCATTCTTATTTGATGTAACCCTAAGGAATTGATCTGTTATTTCAAAGCACTAACCTGGTAATGTTTTCAGTGCCATTTGCTTAGCTCAGGAATTCTGTGAGTTCAGCAGTTTGCATATATTTTCATAGGATTTGCAATGTCTTGTGTTCAAGACCCAGGCTGAATTCAAGCTCTTTGAAGTGTGCTCTTTGCCTTCCTGCTACGGTGCTGATCCTGTTTCTGAACCGGCAGGCAGATGTTAACTCTTGTGCCTGACTGATGGTAACAGATTCAGGCAGTATCTCCCATCATGGCCATAATATTCTGCACATCCAAGTAAGATGTTTTGCTTTGGACTTCTTTTGCTTTGTTTTGTTTTGGTGGTGCAGTACTCCTGACTCTTGAGAAGGGCACTCTTACCAATAGCAGAATAGGCTCCATAGGACACCTGCCCAGGTCTGTGTCTCATCCCTGATATCCTTAGGGATTCTTGGGCAGGCCAGTGGAGCTGTAGTCCAAATACATCTGTTTCAGGTTAGTGCACTGTGGATTTGTGTGTGATCAACACACAAGTGATAACCCTGTGCATGGAGTTGGGTCACGAGCTTGCAGTGGCACAGGGAGGAGTATCGGCGTGGAGGGGAGGACGGTGTGTGTTGTGTGGTGCTGCCCGACTCTCCGGGAAATCTGGGAGGGAGAGTCATTCTTAAATGCTTTCCTTTGTACCCTCCTTCCAGATTGGAGGGTTTCTGGTGCTCTCTCAAGAAGTATTAAACCATTAAGTAATCCAGCAGTGCCGGAGCTGTGAGATAGGAAGAGCTACTAAACCATTCTGAGTCTGCGGCTACAGGCCTCAGGTGGGGGCAGTGCTGCCTCTGGCTTTGTACCACAGGCAGGATGCAGTAGCTCAGTCCTGGGCTGAATCGAGGCAACAGAGCTGTTTTGAAGTGGTGGAAAAGAATAATCAAGTTTTATGTTCTGCCTATTGCATCAGTAAAGCAGTATTAATAAATTAAAACTAAAGTAAAAGGAGGTTTGTGGCCAAATGCTGTAAACTTTATGTTTGTGTTTGTTTTGAGATGTGAGAGGGTGACAGCTGTGTGATTTCTTTCTTCTAGGTGATGCATCCCCAAGTCCTTCATTATCAAAAGCAACAGCAAGTAAGGAGTTAGATGAGCAGGCAAGAAAAAACATCCCTGGGAAGAACAGGGGAAAGAGGAAAGCAGATACCTCTTCCTCACAGGACAGTGAACTGGAAGTAAGTAGCAGTCTTGTTTTCTACCAGTAGCATTGCAGTATAGTGTGGTTGTAAAAGTCCTTCTGTCTGTCTGTCCTCCTATCTCTATGGGAATGTTTGGGGATCATGAGAATCACAGGATGTTAGGAGTTAACAGACTGGTTTGGGGTGGAAGGGACCTGTAAAAGCCCATCTAGTCTGACCCCCTGCAGTGAACAGGGACATCTTAAACCAGATCAGGCTGCTCAGAGCCTCATCCAACCTGACCCTGAATGTCTCCAGGGATGGGCCATCTACAAGCCACCTTTAGGTGCAAGAAGGAGCTCTAAGGTTACCCCAGAGCCTTCCCTTCTCCAGGCTGAACCACCTTAACTCTATCTGCCTCTGTCCATAGCAGAGGTGCTCCAGCCCTTGGATTATCTCCATGGCCTTATCTGGACTCACTCCAGTAGCTTCACTTCTTTTCTGTACTGAGAGATAATTTGGGAAATTTCCCATGACCTGTGTTACCTGAGACCTGGCCAGAATGAGTTCTTCAGCAGTCCTTGACAAGCACCACTTAGGCACATCTTGGAATCATAGTGGTGTCAATGGAGGAGACATCTGGATGTCTCTGTTACAGCCTCCTGCTCAGAGCAGGGCTGTCCCAGCACTAGAACCTTGGCTTTAGCTAGCAGAGTCTTGAGAACCTCCAAGGTTCACCTGTGTAGTTATCTGTTCACCAGGACTACCCTGTCTACCTGTGGAAAGATGTTTTCTGTCTCCAGCTGGAATCTCCCAAGCTGCAAATTTCCCCTTCTCTTTCCATGGCAATTTTCTATCACCACTACTGAGAAGAATGTCTCCACTCCCTTTGCAGCTCCTTTTCAGTTAGTTAAGGCCTGCTGTGAGATCACCCCTACTGTGCTCTTTGCAGACACAAACCATCAGCCTCCCCTCTAGGCTGCTGACCATCTTGACAGCCTTCTGCTGGCTGTGCTCTGGATTCCTCACATCCCTCTGGAACTGGAGGCACAATCTGGGGTGACCTTCCCAGTACCAAGTAGGATGACACAGCACCTCTGCTAGGCACTAGTGTTCTCTAGCAGGTAGTTCCCCTTGCCCACAGGGAGAGCGCGCTGCTGGCCCATACTGCGCTGCTGTCTTGTATCCTCCAACTCCTTTCAGCATGGAGCTAATCAAGGGATTGCTCTACCTCACATGCAGAGTCAGCAGTTACTAAACTCCTTGTTCTTGTTGGCCCTGTTCTCAGGGTTATCAAAGTCCTGCACTGACACTGTGCTGTTCCTCCTGGCACTCAGTCCCCCTGATCTGCTGTAACAAAGGTGTCTGATAAACACCAAGGTCATTTGCCTGGTGCTCTGCAGATCAAGCAGTAAACATCCACCCCAGCAAGGCTCTAAAGTTCATTAGCACCCTTATGTTTTTGCTTTCATAACCATAAAAGGAAGAGAAGTGTTTGAAACAACTTGACAAGAAAGCCTTACTTTGAGCACTGTGGTGGCATATAAACTCCACCATGATAAACTGAGTTTAATTAATCATGCAAATCAGCCTGCAAAATGAATACTGTTATTCCTGTCTGATAAAAGCATACTGCAGCTAGCCACCAAATTAACCCTAAAACTTGTTCCTTTCTTGTAGCTCAGTGCTTGGGATGTCTCAGCTCTAACCTGCTTTTATTCTCTACACAGCGAGTGTTTCTCTGGGACCTGGATGAGACCATCATAATCTTCCATTCCCTTCTCACAGGGTCTTATGCTCAGAAATATGGCAAGGTAACACTGCTTTTCTGTGGAGGAAAAACACATATGATAAACTGGAGTAAATGTTAATCTTTGGAAAGTAATCTTTGGAAAGGGATAAGTCATTATTTAAATGTATAAAGTGATGCTTTTAACTTGTTGGCAGTCTGGGGCAGGGGGCAAACACGAAATTTGGCTTTACACAGAGGTAGGATACAAACATCACAAACACTCACCTGACCTTAAATGATACAACTCTAACAATGTCAAACTGCTTCTATGATCATTGGGAGTTACTGAGGTCACAGCACATAGTGTAAAGAGTTTTTCTCCTTCAATATATATGGAAGAGTATTGAATGGGTTCTTTATGTTGCCTCTGAAAATGCCTCAGTCTATGCAGTACTGGAGTGTTTTCTCAAAATTTGGGTTGCTCTATTACCAGTATGTAGAATTTGTGTTGGTTTAAAATACTAGGGAAATTGTAGTTTACACCATTGAATGTGAGTGGAATTAAATCAGATGTAACATACAGTAGAAACAGTTCACTGTAACTGATGAAGGACTTGTCTCAATTGACCTCAGCATGTCACCACAGTGAATTTACATTTTCCCTTTTTCTTTTGCCAGGATCCAACTCTAGTGATTGGCTCAGGTCTGTCAATGGAGGAGATGATTTTTGAAGTAGCTGATACTCACTTGTTTTTCAATGACTTGGAGGTACATGGCAAATGTTTTTGAGAGGCAAAACTCTGTGTTACCTGGCTAGAACTACCCTGCACTGGTTGTGAGGGCTGTTGTGCTTCAGAGCCACTTGATGCTGATTCAGTCTGGCAAACCTGAAGGGGTTCTAAGTGCAACCAGATCAGAGGTGTCCTCGTACCTGAGACAGGCATTCTGCAGACTCCTAGGTCACAAGCTCTCTTGGCCTTCAGGGTTTCTACTTGAACCTG
This sequence comes from Heliornis fulica, assembly GCA_013399135.1. NCBI lineage: Eukaryota > Metazoa > Chordata > Aves > Gruiformes > Heliornithidae > Heliornis > Heliornis fulica. Next base: position 77,858 of record VXBZ01001601.1, on the reverse strand, counting down.
TATAAATGAAGAGGATGGTGTCTGCTTTGTGTTATATTTGCATTCTGGACTGACAAACACTTTGCTTTCACTGATCCTGTTTTGAAATGGAGAGCAGAGATATGGGGAGAAGGATGTCCTTGAGAAATGTCAGTTCTCAGGAGCTTTGGTTGAGCCAGGAACAGAATACAGCTTGTGCCTTTTGGCCAGTGACTCACTGGCTCTGGAACAGCTGTGAAGGACAAGCATGGAGCTCCTGCAGCACCCTGTTTTTCTCTCTTGTGAGCTGTCTCTGCTGCTCTCTCTGCTGCATTCCCATCCAGCCTCAAGGACTTCTGCTCAGCTCCCATCCCCTTTGATGTGCAATGTTCTTTGCCAAATTCAATACATCCCACTGTTGTGCACCACTCTAACACAAGCTGGACATGAATCACAGCAGTGCCCTGTGCTGTGCTGTGCTGTGAGAGAGTAATGGACACAGTGGGTGTCCATGGATACAGGAGGGTGCACAGGTTTGACAGAGCTGCAGTTAAGTGATTGGAAATACTAAATTTCCTGACTTGTCTCTTCTTTGATATGAGTCCACAAATACAGACTTATGAACCTGATTTATAGGGTTGACAGGACTAGTCTGAAGCTTGGGAAGGCTGAAATCTGAACAGTGAACAAATCATTTCCAGTGTATCACTAATGCACATTGTGGGAAAACAAGATGCAAATAGAAACTTAAGTGAAGTTTCCTTTTGTGGCTGGGGCTACTTGCAGCTGTGAGCTTTGCACACATGGCAGTGACAGTTACCTCCCTGCCTCAGGGGGACAAAATCCACCTCTTTCTCCAGGAAAGGTAGTCATGGATTCGTTAGCTGTGTGATCAGCAGCAACAGTATTGCTTATTGCTGTAGAAGATTCAGTTCCTGCCCTAAGGGATTTATCTCTGGGTTAAATCTACTGTGCTGAGCACCAGAGGCTCAGCAGTGCCATCACCCTGAGATTTCACCCCAGGTTCATGCTGTGGCTCTCCAGTGACAGAATCCACCGCTGTGTTGGTGAAGTGGAATGACCAGATAACGTGGGCTTGGGGTATTTTGGGGTTTGTTTGATTTGGTTCTGTGAAACAGCAGAAGAGTTTCAAATCACAAGTGAGCTTTGAGTCAAGCCTGTGTCATGAGTATCCAAGTTCCTTTTCTGCAGATAACTTGAAATTACATAGTAACACACTGTTTTCAGACTTTTTGGGTACTCCAAATCCCAGGCTTGGCAAGGATCTGTAGGTGCTGAGAAGGAAAACAGTACAGGAAGAGAGAGTTAATGGAATCTGTGTATATGTTAGGAGGTGGTATGGTATGGTATGGTTTGTTGCTGTTGGGAAATGCAAGGGGCTTGTTTTATATCACACTTCCTTTAATCTGCAAATTTCAGTATGTTTCTGGATTACTACAGAATGACTTTATTTTTTTTCTTCAACAGGAGTGTGACCAGGTTCACATAGAAGATGTGGCCTCTGATGACAATGGCCAGGATTTAAGGTGCTGTACTGATGGGTGTACAAAATGTGTAGTTAGTGTAATCTGGTTTTTGTGGGAATGTGAAACCCAGGTGGGGATGAGGGATGGAGATCAGCATTTTGCAGGGGATGAAACTTGGCAGATGGTGTTTGTTTGCTGGGTGGTATTTCTTTGAAGACTTACAAAGCATTAAGACTCTTTGAATTGCAATCAAAATTATGTTGTCCACTGGGGAATGTTGGCTCTCTGTTGCCTGTCTGCTCAGTGATATGTGATAAATGGAGAATTAACACTCCAAACTTGATGATTTTTGACCTTTGAAGGTGGTTTGCATCCCTCTGTGAGCTGGTTGTGCAGGTTAAGGCCAACAGCATCGTGGCCTGTGTTAAAAATAGTGATATGAGTAGGACTAGGGAAGTCATTGTCCCCCTGTACTCAGTGTTGGTGAGGCCCCACCTCAAGTCCTGTGTTCAGGTTTGGGCCCCTCGCTCCAGGAAAGACCTTGAGGTGCTGCAGTGTGCCCAGAGAAGGGCGACGAGGCTGGGGAAGGGACGGGAGGAGCGGCTGAGGGAGCTGGGGGGGGTTAGTCTGGAGGAGGCTGAGGGGAGACCCCATTGCTCTCTACAACTCCCTGAAAGAAGGCTGTGGAGGTGGAGGCTGAGCCTGTTCTCCCTGGTGACAAGTGACAGCACAAGGGGAAATGGCATCAGGTTGGGCCAGGGGAGGTTAGATTGGCTCTTGGGAAAAGCTTCTTCCCAGAGAGGGTTGTCAGGCATCTAACGGGCTGCCCAGGGTGGGGGTGGAGTCTCCATCCCTGGGGATTTAACGGACAGTTAGGTGTGGTGCTGAGGGACGTGGTTTTGTGGTGGTTGGCAGGGTCAGGTGAGGGTTGGATGTGATGATCAGAAATGGTCCCTTCTAATCAAGACAGTCTGGTCATTCTGTGATTCTGGAAAGGACCCCTGGCCCAGGGCAGCGAGGGGCCCTGCCCCCATCCTCCCCAGCCACTTTGCCTTGCAGCTCTCATCCTGGAAACACGAGAACAGAGAGCAACACCTGCAGGAGGCATGCAGGGAGCAGCCTGAGGACGGGGCCATACTGCAGCAGCTCTGGGAGCAGCTGAAGCAGCAGGAAGAGCATCTGTTCCAGGCAAACACTGCCCTTCCCTTCGTGCCTTGGGGCTGCCACACTAAGGGTTTGAACCTTTGCAAATGGCTTCTGTCTTCCGGGAGTGGGGCAGGAATGGCAGAACAAGGCTCAGGAGAGGTTACAGCTCCAAGATCTCTGCACAAAGGAGTCCAACAGCCCCACGATGCTGCTGACAAGTGACAAGACTCTCAGTGCCCCATGGAAGTCTGCTCCAGGCCACTGTGTAAGGCTTCCTGCATGCTGACGATGGGAAGAGTCATGCTGGGGCAGCAGCACTTGTGTTCCAGTTCTTAGGAGGCTTGGGCTGCTCCTGGGGGCTGTTTAAAATCCTCTCTGTATAAACCTGAAGTGTGAGCTGGTCTCCTCATCCTCTGAAGGAGCTCATCAGAGCTGCCTGAGCCAGGCCAGTGCCAGGAGGGGCAGGAAGGAGGAGGCAGCTGGGTCAAAGCCCATTTGCCTTGGGAGGCTGAGGAGGACCTCGCTGCAGGGACATGCAGGCAGCAAAAGAAGGGATTCTCTGTTGTCTCTATCTGCAGTTCCTGTAACGGCAGCAGCACAACCCAGCCAGGCTTTCCACCCCCATCAGAGAGTTGTGGAAGTTCTTGGCTGTCACCAGCTCTGCTGAGCACTATACCTGGATGCTGCTGCTGAAGCACAGGGCTCAGCAGGTGACATGGTGGAAGACCAGGACTCAAAGGGGCTTCAAAGCAGCTGGGTGGGAGCAGCTCCCGACAGCCCCCGTCCTCCTTACTGGGCCCTTCCCAGTGGGAATACTCTCTGAGGCTGCCTCAGTGGGTCTGGCTCGAGTGAGAGGGGAAGCCCATGCACGGCCAGAGGTGCCACAGGTGGGTACCTGCCCACTGCTCAGCGTGCCAAGGAGCATTTGGGATACTTCTGCTGCCTTTGAGCCACACCCTGGACTGTGGCCAATATCCATCCCATCCACCCCTCTCCTCTTAGGACCACATTTTCTTAGAGGATGACTGTGCCTTCCTGGACACCCTGAAGAAAGCATCCTATGGAGCTCCATCCCTGGCACCCTAAGGAGGTGGCCTCCCCACAGGCTTCCCAAGGGTCAGCTGTGCCCATCCTCGCAGGGACACTGTCCTGTGCAGCCTGCTGTCATTAATCCTTCCCTGGTACGTGATCTGCAGAGGCCTCAGCCAACCACTGTCATCCTTTTAATAAGGATAAATAATAAATAATCTCTGCTCTCTGCTGAGGAAACGTCTGTCTCTCTCCAAGCAATCTCTNGTTGGTGAAGAGCTGAGGCACCATGGGAGAGGACTCACGTGGAGTTCATGGAGGACTGTCTGCCATGGATGGGACCCCATGCTGGTGCAGGGAAAGAGCCTGAGAAATGCTCCCCACAAGAAGGAGACAGTTCATGAGGAACAACCTCTTCTCTGGCCTGTGGGGACAGGACAAAGGGCAAAGGTCACAAGTTGGACCACAGGAGGTTCCGCACCAATAAGCGAAAGAACTTCCCAGTGAGGGTGAGGGAGCCCTGGGCCAGGCTGCCCAGGGGGTTGTGGAGTCTCCTTCTCTGGAGATATTCCAGACCCGTCTGGACACTGACCTGTGTGACCTGCTCTGGGGAACCTGCTCTGGCAGGGGGTTGGATTCGATGATCTCTGGGGTCCCTTCCAACCCCACAGCTCTGTGATTCTGTGATTCTGTAACTGACTGAACCCAAAGTCACTATTCCCTATTCCCCCACTTCCTTTCCCCACCACCCCTCAGTTCAGTCTGCAAAGAAGGGAGGGGTGGGGGTGTGTTTTAAGACCTGTTTCTACTTCTCATAATCTGACTCTGGTTTCTCTGTGTTTCTGTAGTGTAATAAATTAGAGAGTTTTCTTGCCTTTCTTCTGTGTTGAGTCTGTTCTGCCCGTGATGCTGATTGCAGAACGATCTCTCCCTGTCCTGAAAGAAGAATTTATGTTGCAAAATCATGCATCTTCAATAGGATTTCCCAGAGATCATCTACAGAAACATTATACTTCTAAGAACTCGCTTCTGGATGTCAAAGTTTCTGCCTCATGTGCGATAGTTCTTTCTGGTTGGCCTCGGGAGTCCTCTGGTGGTGGAGGGATGAAGAAAACTCTCTTCCTCAGCGATCTGCTGATTTGTTATTCTTCATTCTTGGTGACCTGCCTCCACTTGTAGCTCAGGAACCGGCTTTCTCCAGTTATGTGGTTACATTTTGACAGGTCTAATCACTAGACCACACGCGGGATATGTTTGTACAGTGGTTTCTTCTTTTTATTGAAGCTGCTCATCTGTCTTCAGGTGTTAGGACAAATAATAGACTTGACCCTTGAGGTCCTTCAGTATTTCCTCTGTGATGAACAAAATACATCCCAAGCTCACCTGCGTTTGATTTGTCTTGTTTCAGACTCACTTGGTGACATCCTTGATGCCCTCCAGGAAAATTATGATAGAATATAAAAAAATCTTAAAAAATATATTTTAAAAAATACACACACACATTTATATATATATAAAAGGTAGAAGGTTCTTCAGGAAGAACGTGTTTAAACAGGGATTGTCCTGTTGGAGTGGAAGGAGAACCCGAGGGGTGTCAGGAGAGCCAGAGGGGTGGCACTGAAGACAAGCCAGCCCCCAAGCTGCCGTTCTCCTCCCCAAGCCCTTCTCGGGATGTGGGCGGGACCCACGCTGCCCTGGTCATCGCTGCGATGAGCTGGGGAGGGCTCAGCGCTTC
>VXBZ01001600.1:31698-83566 GCA_013399135.1 Heliornis fulica | reverse complement strand
TGCCACATGTGTGCCTGGGCTGCGCTGTGCCACGCGTGTGCCATGGGCTGCCCATGTGTGGTGTCAGGTCTGTGCTGTGCCACGCGTGTGCCCGGGGCTGCCCGTGTGCGGTGACAGGGATGTGTGGTGCCGTGTGTGCCCGGGGCTGCCTGTGTGGGGTGACAGGGATGTGTGGTTCTGTGTGTGCCCGGGGCTGCCCGTGTGCGGTGACAGGGATGTGTGGTGCCGTGGGTGCCCGGGGCTGCCCCTGTATGGTGACAGGGATCTGTGGTGTCATGTGTGCCCGGGCTGCCCGTGTTCAGTGTTGGGGCTGTACTGTGCCGTGTGTGTGCCCGGGGCTGTGCGGTGAACGGGTGAGCTGTGTGCCCAGCCAGTTTTGGACCCCTGTGAATTCAGAGTAGTTGCTGCTGTCTGAAGGTGAACTCAGGCTTCTGTGGGACGATTCCCTGTGCTCTGCCCATCTTGCACCCATTCCTGGTGCACCTGGGCACCCTGAGCACCCCACCCTCGCCCTGTCCCTGCCTTCTCACCTGGGGTGCCTGGCCAAGCCCTCAGAGCTGCCTCGGTCTCCCAGACAATGTAGTTGTCAGTCAACACTTTCTCATGCAGCAGCTTCTGTGTTGGTCTTTGATCGTTCTTTTCTGCTTGCCCTGATTTTGGGTGCTGTCCTCTCAGATTTCCTCTGCTCTCGTGTGTGCCACTGTAAAACACCACCCCAGGGCATTGCCTGAAATGCCAAAGCCAACGGCCTCTTGCTTACCACACAATTACTGCTTCCAAGAGCTGAAAGCGGCCAAAGTTCTACATAGTTTTGAACAATAAGTGCCTGATGCCTGAAGTCGCCTTCCTCCTGTGTTAAGCAGGAGCAGAAGGTGCTGGGCAAGTGAACTTTCAGCTCGATGTTGGGTGCTCGGTGTTCTCACGTGCAGCCTGTCAGGGGACACCTTTTGTGTGTCCTCATGGAGGCTGATGGGAATGAAAAGCCATTTTACCAGTGTTTTCTGGGGGTTTGGGGTTTTGGTTTTGAGAAGGGACTTAAACTGGGGTTGTGTTTGAAGTTTTTGTGTTTGACAATTTGAAGGGGGGAGAAGTGCTTTGGTAGGTCAGATCGGTGGCCGTGGGGGCTGCCAGCACCATGGGGGCCTATGAGGAAAAGCAACAACACCATCAGCAAACCCATCTCTGCAGTGTGAGCCCTGCGCTTGCCCTGCCTGCGGCAACCCGAGCGTGTGCCACCTCCTCCCTCTCCTTCACCTGCCACAAGCCCTTCAGTGCCACCACCAGACACTGGGGATGTGGCCTTGTCTCGCTGGATCCAAGGCTGGAGCTTGTCCGTCTCCTTTCCAAGCTGAGGTATCTTTACCTTGTGTTGGCCTTTAAACCCCCGCCCGACCAGGCAGGAGCACCCCCAGGACCCCTCGGAAGTGTGCCTGACCTCTGGGCTTCAGCTTTGCAATGTCGTGGTGGGTGTTAGTAAGCTGAAACGGTGAAGCTGCACGTGTCTGCATGTCCCTTAATGAGCCCCCCTGGTCAGGTACTCCAGGGTGGGTTTTATTTACAGGATATACAAACGTTCTCACAAGCCAGCAAAGGTCTCTGCGTGGGCGACTTCAGACATCGGTGTACTCGTGGTAGATGCGCACTTCTGACCTCCTGACGCTCTGGAGCGACCTGATGCTCTCGCTCCTGGTCCTCATGTTCGATTTTCTGAACAGCCTTCGTGAGAAAGATCTGCACATGAAGAAGTAGATGATGGGATCCAGACAGACGTTGCACGCCGACAGGAACAGTGTCATTTCCTTACAGTAATACAGGATTTTGTGTGCGGAGTCGTCCAAAATCTTATCGAGGTGGCTGAAAATAAAGGGTATCCTGCACAAATGATAGGGCAGAAAGCAAGTGAAGAACACAGCCACCACCACCCTTATGCTCTGATTATGCTTTCGCTTTCTGCTCGACGAGCTGATAAACTGTTTGCTGGACTTGTAGATGTACCGGGATATCGCGATGTAACATCCTATCAGGACGATCAGCACCACCACGAACATGCCGGTGTTGATGTAAATGACAGCTCTGTGCCACTGGACGCCCAGGGGCGACTTGAGCTTCGTGCAGTCGTCGATGTTCCTCTTGGTCGGGTAGCCGTTGGTCAGGATCAGGTTTGGCAGAGCTAGGAAGGCCATTACCACCCACACGCAGGCCGACAGGACCTTGGTGAAGGTGATGCTGTACATCCTGGAGTCTCCAAAAGGCTTCACTACCTTCAGGTAGCGGTCGATGCTGATGAGCCCGAGGAACACGATCGTGGTGTACATGTTGGCGTAGAACAGGACCGTGGTGTAGCGGCACAGGAAGGAGTTGAAGTGCCACGGCCCCAGCTGCGAGTCCTGGATTATCTTGAAGGGGAATGTCAGTGTCATGAGCAGGTCTGCGACCACGATGTTCTTGAGGTAAAATATAAAACTCGTTTTATTTCTGATGTGGAAGAAGATCCACACGGCGAGGCCGTTCAGCAGGATGCTCGCCAGGAAGATGATGAGGTAAAGCACGGGCAGGACGATGGTGGTGAACTCGTTGTGCGTGGAGCTCCCGAGCCAGCCTGCCGTGGAGTTGGGTGAGGTGCTGTTGTCTTGGCTCAGATGATCATCTGTGGGGACAGAGTGACAGCGCTCAGGTATGGTTCTGTGCTTTCCACGGGGCTGCCAGCGCTACAGCCATCCTGTGGAAAACACCCCCATAAAATGTCCCATCTCGGCAGTGCCGGGGGCGGCTCGGGGTGACCGGCTCAGAAAACCTGGGCTGAAAGCGGCGCTGCCGCGTGTCACGTGACTCAGCATCGAGGTGCCTGTGGGTCACGAGCCTCAGCACCAGGCCTGTGCCCCCGCTGAGATACGGAGGTGCTACACAACTAGTTGGGCGAGAAAACCATGCAGGGGGTCAGAGTGTGTATGGGAAGCTGGTGGGGGCTGGCGGCCGGAGCCGTGCTTGGTGGGGGAGCGCCGTGCCCAGGCAGCCTCCCAGCTGCACAGACTGGCCTTTAAAGTCTGTTAAAGTAGCCTGGGAACACCAGTGAGGGCGGCAAGTGACACATGAGGACTGGGCTCCCTCGAGCCGCCCAAGCTCCCAGTGGAGCCGGGTGGTCCCATGGTGTCAGCTGGGCTGTGGTGCCTGTCACACCCTGTGCGGGGCTGTGGGAGATGTGGCTGTGCAGCGGGGTGTTGGGAGTGAGGGGGGGAAGAGGGTTGCGGGTCGTCAGTTCCCAGCAGCCCTGACAGCGAGACTCGTGTTGGCTGTCACTGAGAGACTGACTCTGGAGAGACTCTGGGCCTATTTAAGTGCTAATTGAAAACTCAGCTTCCTTAAGTGCATTTAAAAGTCCCATTCTCGGGGGATTTTAAGATTTACACACAAATGTTTCTGCAAAAGCTTCAGAGTTAAATCCTCTCATAAAACTTGAGCAGGTTTTCGTGCTGTTCATACCCTGAGCTGGGCTGCAGTGGTGAGCCGGGACTGCCCTTTCCTCGGCAGGCGGTGGGAAGGGGTAGTGGAACTCTAACCCTTCCCAGCCCCTCGGTTTCCAGCATCTCCTTACCTGGGAGCTGTCCATAAGACAGGTTGTACCCCATGGTTCGCGTTGCGGCGGCTGTGCAGCTGAAGTGCCTCTCAGGAGTCTCGCTGGCAGCCGTAGGTGCAGGCTGCGGCATGGGCTGTGCCAGCGCGACGTTCTGCGGGGGAGAAACGGGAGGTAACACCGAGGAGCAGGGCAAGACCCCACCTTCTTCTCTGGCACGGAGCGGAGCATCCGCAGGGATCGCAGCAGAAGGGCTGGGGGCTGATCTCTGGGGCTGCACCGCTGCGCTGCTCCGGGCTCTGTGTTGCTGCACTGTCACGTGTAGGTGGGTGTCTGCTGCATCGGGGCAGGCGGTCCTGTCCTGCCCTGCCACGTGGGGTCTCCTCACCTCTGCATTTCCCTGCTGAAACAGCTGCCCTTTCTCCCCTCACTGCCAGGCTGGGCTGGAGCCTGTTTCACAGAATCTCAGGAGCTGGAAGAGACCTCGAGAGATCACTCAGTCCAACCCCCTGCCCAAGCAGGATCATCTAGAGTAGATCACACAGGAACGTGTCCAGATGGGTCTGGAATGTCTCCAGAGAAGGAGACTCCACAACCTCTCTGGGCAGCCTGGCCCAGGGCTCCATCACCCTCACCGGGAAGAAGTTCTTCCTCACATCGGCGTGGAACCTCCTGTGTTACAACTTGTGGCCATTGCCCCTTGTCCTGTCCCCCCAGGCCACTGAGAAGAGGTTGGGGCCATCTCCCTTTGTCTCCCAAAGGGAAAAGTAAGTTCTTACTTCTCGAAGTAAGAAAGTTTCATATGTAACTATAAGCATGTATAGAATATAGAAATATATAAGGTGTAAATATTTAAATATTTATAAATAAAGGTAAAATATATATGAAAAGATATCTGTAGGATGTATAAATATACAAGGTAGATGTAACTTCAGACCGTGCCCAGCAAACGGGGGTGGAGCCGGCGTGGGCCCTTCCCCAGGGCTCTGCCGGGGGTGCTGGGGGCAGCCTGGAGGGAGCGCTCACGGCGCTGGCACAGTGAGTGCTCTGCCGCTCGTCACGGAGATTTCTCAGAGATTCTCCTTGAGAGAGCCCAGCACAGGGCTGCCAGGGTGATGGAGGGATGGAACACCTTACTGCTGAGGACAGGCTGAGGGAGCTGGGGCTCTTCAGCTTGGAGGAGACTGAGGGGTCACCTAATTAATGTCTATAAATATGTAAAGGGTGAGTGTCAGGAGGATGGAGTCAGGCTCTTCTTGGTGTTGGCCAGTGACAGGACAAGGGGAAATGGGTCCAAGCTGGAACATAGAAAGTTCCATCTTAATTTAAGGAGGAACTTTTTCCCTGTGAGGGTGATGGAGCCCTGGAACAGGCTGCCCAGAGAGGTTGTGGAGTCTCCTCTGGAGACATTCAAGACCAATCTGGACACATTCCTGTGTGATCTGATTGAGGTGACCCTGCTCAGGCAGGGGGTTGGACTGGGTGATCTGTCAGGGTCCCTTCCAGCTCCTGACATCCCGTGGTTCAGCCCAGATGATTGCTTTGCTCTCGCAGCAGGCGAACGCGTTCGCTGTTCCAGGCTTCACTTTCTGCTTGGGAGTTTGGGTGGGAAAACTGGCAGAGAGCCCCTAGGGTTGATTTGTGGGGCTGAGCTCATTTGGTGTCGCTGTGTGTTGTCACCAGATGGCGGTAAGGCAAACTGTGACATCAGGAAGTGTCAGGGTGCGATTCCCTTCGGTGTTCTGGGCTTTTACCATTTGGCTTCGCGCCGGGTGTTGTTTGCTCTGGCAGCAGCCGGGGTCTGTCATGGGCTGGGGGGTACTTCAGGTGGATGTCGTCTCTTGGTCTGAGTAGCCTGTTGCTTTTTAGCTGCTCTTGTAATTTTCTGGGATCCTTTTTAGCCAGAAGGCACCGAGATCAAAAGAATATGTGATTTTATGAAAAGATGCATATCTATTTTCTTAGGCAAATAAGGTGCTTATTTTCCTGCTTTTCAGAGTTCCTTTTAAGTCTGCATGCTTCCTGCCCTGTCCCTGGAAAGCTCCTGGGCTCTGCAGGCAGATCCACAGGTGCCTCATTGGAGGCAGTGCCACACTGATCCCATGCCTGTGGCACAGCCATGGGATGCGCCGCAGGGCTAGATGGAGCTGGGTCAGCTCCTGTGCTGCCAGTGCTCCGGGCCCCCAGGGGATTTGCTGGAAGCCCTGCTGGAAGGCTCCTGCCTTTTTCCACTCTGCATCCATCGGATCAGGAGGATGTTGGAAATCTCCCCAGCCAGGGCAAAACCCGAGCTAGGGGAAGCGGCCTGGCTGCTTGGCCGTTGGGCGCCGTTGTCCTTTCCAGGCGCAGCAGGGAGGGTGCTGCACGGGTGACGGGAGCAGCACTGAGGGTGCTGCACGGGTGATGGGAGCAGCACTGAGGGTGCTGCACGGGTGACAGGAGCAGCACTGAGGGTGCTGCACGGGTGACGGGAGCAGCACTGAGGGTGCTGCACGGGTGACGGGAGCAGCACTGTCCATCTCTTACCCTTTCCAGGTGGGTGCTGCTTGCTTTTAGTGACCCCCACTAGGGCTTGCTGATTCCTGCCCCAAATACCGGCCGTGGGGGTCCCTGTGTCACACGTCTTCCTGGCCAGCAGAGATGTGGCCACACACTTGCTGCCCAGGGAAATCCAGGTCGCCTGGCAGCGGCACTGGGAGCTCGATCCTTGCTCCTGCACACCAGTTAGGATCAAGCCTCTGAACGGCTCTGTCTGTCTGTGTTCTCTTGTCCCCGATGGGTTTAATGTTAAAATGTGTTCCAAAAAGTGTCCCAGCAAGGTATGGGCTGGAAAAAGAAAGCAGCAAACTGTTCAGAGGCTGGAGCCGTGGGAGCCGGCGGTGCCCCTCGGCATGCTGCCGTGCTGGCAGGGCTGGGCACAGGCTGTGCATGCCTGGGGTGCAGGAGAGACTACACCTACCGCCTGCCCTAATTACGCACCCGAGACTTTCCCCTGTGCTGCTGCTCTTTGAAGCCTCTAACGAACAGGTCTGTGCAGAGCAGGTGAGATCGCAGGCGCGATGGCCCCGCTGCACAGAGCTGCTCGGGCAGCACAGTTTTGGGGTACCTGAGGTGGTCCTGCCGTGGTGCTCCCTGGTGTCCTGATGAAGTGTCAGGCTGAGGGGTGCTGTGTGAGCCTCGCAGCTTTGTTGTCAACACCCTGGGCTGGGTGAGCAAGCTCTGAGTCAGATCCCGTGTCCCCAGTGCTCCTGCAGCTTCGCTTTGCTGACAAGGGCTCGAGTGACAACTGTGGGAGTAAGAAGAAAGTGACCACGTATGGACAGTCACCCTTGTCCGGGTCTGCTCTTGGAATGGGAGCTACAGGCTGCCTGGTCTTTAAAGCGTGTGGACAGAGGCTTCCTAATGGCCGGCTGACCGTGTGCACTGCTCATAACCTCGTCCTTGTTGGACAGGTTCCTCTGTGTGGGACAGGTTGGTTTCCCACTCCCTGGCAGTTCTCCTCTGCTTTCCTTCTGTCCAGCATGGTCCTGGCCAGCTCTCCCGTTCCCGATGTATGCGGCGCGGTGGCTCTGCGGGGCACTGCGGGCGGCTCCTTGCAGCTTTCCAGACCGCAGCGCTGGTGTCTCCCGTGTGCTCAGCGGGCTGTGGGGTCTCGTGTGCCGCTCCCTGTCGGCTGCCAGCTGCCTGGAGGCTCGGGCAGGTACACAGTGCTCGCAGATGAGGTCATCTTCTACGGCGGCGTTGGGAGACTGGTTCATGTGCGTGGCTGGTGCAACCTCGGATGAGCAATGAAGTGCCAGGCTGCGTGGCAGGCTCCAGTGTCCCGTGGGTAGGGAATGACTCAGGCTTGAAGTTGCCTCACTGTCTACAGGAATGCTGTACCTCAAACCTGTTGGCTCCGTTCTCATCTTACTTACAACTGTAAAAATCAGGCAGTTGTCTTTCTGCACTAGGCTGGGTGCTCAGTCACAGTGCTGGTGACCAGGTCTACGTGATGGGCTTCTGTCTGTGCAGGTGGACGTGGGCTCATTGTCAGTCCCTGCGGTCCCCACCGGGGAGCTGGTGTCAGGAACATGGGTCAGTGGATTGCTGCGACCCGCTGCAGTTGTGTGCTTTGCTGTTGCCCACCAGAACCAAATCTCTGAGTTAAGTGTAAGGGTTTAGGGGAAGAGCCTTCGGTGTTGGCTGCAGGGTGAGCGTGTGTGCACGTTGCTGCTGCAGGCCGGTGCGCGGAGCCCGTGTCCCTGCTCTCATCTCAGCCCGCTCCCGTGTTGCGCCACCCGAGCAAGCCTTAACATTCTAAGCCCCTCGCCTGCATCTGCCCATCTCCTGGTGCTCTTCCTTGCTCAGGACAGGAGGGCCAGATCCCCACAGCTGGGACACTGCCACCTTCACCTTCTTGGAGGCTTTGGCTACGACTTGTCCATCGCCCTGTGGGTTAAAGCATATGTTGGTGTGCTGCTAACGTACGGCGGGACGTTCCGGTGGAACTCGTGCTGGAGCGAGCACACACCTCTCACTCCTGAACTGTGTGTGCTTTCGTATTGTTTTCATTTTCTGGCTGTCACATCGCTGTCCTTGGGACTGAGCCTGTGTGCCAGCTGTGCCACGAGGTGCCATGCTACTGGTGGCAGCACCGGCAGAGACCAGGGGCTGCCTCAGGGACCGCTGAGCGGCAGGGCCCTGCCTGAGGTGGGGAGCCCCTGGGGTGCCCCCGCCTCAGCCACGCTCTGCTTCACTGGTAGTGACGCCGAGTGCCCGCTCCGGTGTGACCGAGCTAAGGGGGTGCCCCCACCCTGCACATCTCGGCCAGCTGGCACGTGCTACCTGTTTCAGACTGGAACTGCCCCCCACTGCGTGGGGTGGTGGGAGGGGTGGGCATCACCTCCGTGGGCGCTGCGCCCTTGGCTCCCGCTGCCCGCCTTCCCGGTGCAGGCAGTATGTGCCAGTCCCTGTGGCGTAGTGACGCTGCCACGTGCAACCGACTGACAATCAGGACTGGGGATGAGTGTCCCCATCCGTGGCTCGTGGTGCCTGTCCGTTAGTCATAGCCAGAAACGGGAACCGCTGTCCCTGCTCACAGAGCTGCTCTCCGCCGCACTGTCTAGTACAAAAGCCCCTTCTTGGTTTTCAGGTTCCTCCTTGAACTTCCCCCTCAGTTCCAGCCAAGGCCTTTCCCGTGTGTCTGACGGCGCGGCGTGCTGGCCGGCGAGCGGCCGTGCAGCTTGCGTCCCTCTACTCCAGCCGCAGGAGCCGCCGCTGTCCTCTGCGGGATCCCGCCACCTGCTCACCTCCGGCCGGGACGCGGGAGCGCAGCCGGGGACGCCTCTGGGAGCCCCGAGCTGCCCGTCCGTGGCACGTGAGAGCAGCAGGCCCCACATCCGCCCTGACCGAGGCTTCCTTCCCCACCGACGTCGTGCCCAAGAGCTGTCTCCAAGCACACTGCTCTGTTCCTCTAGCACATAGAGCACTGTGCACGGCCCTGCTGAAACACAGGGTTCTGTCTGTCTGTCTGCCTGTCTGCCTGCTGTGAGTGTATATCCAGCACCTGCACTCGGTGCTGATCATGCCCCTTTACGCTTCCCGCTGCATCCAGCCACGCTCTGCGGGGGCATTGCCCAAGACCCCATGTCCCACCCGCGGGCAGCTGCGCGGGGCCACCGCGTAACAGACAGAGTTGTCCCTTGCTGGGGACCATGTCCTCAGGACAGCAGCATTTCCTCGCTTACAGACTCAGGTGGGCTCAGCTGATTTCCTCCAAGTGTCTTCTGGAATATTTTGTCCAGGGAGAACCATTGTTCTCTCGCTTTGAGCAACTGAGCATGAGCCGTTGTTTGCCCCTGCGTGGGACACTGCTGTGATACCTCTTGGGGTGCTGCCCGAGCTATCAGGTCCTCCCCACCCCCGTCCTTTCAACTGTGCCCCATTGAAATTAGTGGGTTAACGTTACTTTGTACTGGATCTTCTGTGCCGGGGCTGCAGAGGCTGGTAAGTGTTAATCACTCCTGCCAGCCTGGTTTCTAAACTCAACGGCACCTGAAGGTGCACGAGTTCCTTTCCCCGTGTGAGTGTGCTCCTGTGCGAGGCTGAAGACGTGCTTTCCGCTCCCATGTTGCACCGGTGGGATGTGCATCTTTGAGGCGCAGCAGCTGCCTCTTGCTGTGCCTTCTGGCGGGTCTGGCCTGGAGCATTGTGCGCGGGTCTGTGGCGTGGGCTGGGTGCGGGCCGGCACGGTGGCTGCTGTTTGGAACGTGGCGTGGTCTGAAGGACAGCACGACCCCTAAAGAGTGTCCTGCTGGTGGCAGGTCGGTGGCTGTTGCTGGGACCGGGGAGCTCAGCCCTGTGATTGTTCTCTCTTGGTTTTTAAAACAACCCCAACAAAACCAAGAGAAGAGAGCACAGCACAGTGTTTGGCAGAGCTGGGTAATTAATGTTTTGTCAGTACAGCAGCCTCTAATTAGAGAGGAGGAAAGGGTGAACTCTGGAATGTTTCCTTTGCTTCTTTCCAGAAGCTGCTGCTGATGGCTTGCTCTGGTTGCACGAAGCCCACTGACGTCGGCAGCCGTGCCCCACGAGCAACATGCCCCACGAGCAACATGACCCATGAGGTGACCCTTCACACACAGCATTGGGTGCAGGTGGCAGGCCCAAAGGCCTGAGCAGTGTGGTCCTGGCACCACCGCCCGCTCGGTGCTTCCCGACGAGCCTTCCCTGCCTTCTCCTCCTCCTCTCGGACTCTGTCCTCTGCAGTGGCTCATCAGCTGCAGCCCCCTGCTCAGAGCAGCCCTGGCTGCGGCTGGCTGGCCAGGACCGTGTCTGGTCAGGCACTGAGCATCCCAGAGGATGTGGGGGGGGTTACCCAACACCCCAAGCTCGCTGGGAAGCCTGTGCTGGGACTTGGCCTGGTCACACCAAGTCACCTCATGGTGATTGAAAAAACCCTGACAACCAAACCTCCACCACCACCAAGCCCCGTGTTCAGCAGACACAATTTCCTTGAGCTGCCCCTGTGCTGTCCCTGGCAGAGGCTCTGTCCCCTGTGCCCCCTCTGTGCAGCTGGTTGCTTGCATTGGCCCCATCCTTCAGACTTCTTTTCTCTGGGTCCAGTGGTCCCAGCTGTCACCCCCTGATGTCAGATGTGTTAGCTGTCCTGCAGCCCTGCACTGGGCTCGTGTGTCCATGCCTCCCCCTGAGCTGGAGCCAGCGCTGCAGGCGTGTGCTTGCGGTGCTGAGCTGGGAGTCAGGCTCCTCTCCCGCCCCGTGGCAGCGTTTTGGCAGATGCAGCCTGGGAGCTGTTGCCCACTTTGCTGCCAGGCCGGCTGCTGTCTCATGTTCCAGTAGCTCTGTCCCCATGGAGCCGCTTCCCAGCGGGTGCCCAGCATGTCCCAGTGCAGGGGCTGTTCCTCCCCAGGGCAGGACTTTGCCCTCTCTGTGCCAAAGTGCGTGAGGCTCCTGCCTGCCCGCTTCTCCAGCCTGCCCAGGTCCCTCTGGACAGCAGCACAACCCTGGGGTATCACTGTTCCTCCCAGCACATTGTTCACGTGCTCTGTCCCTTTTCCATCCTGCTGGACTGCAGTTCTCTTGCTGCCTACAAGTGTTAGTCGCCTGCCAAGTCCAATTTCTTGTGCCTCCTGCCAAGGGGGTGGCCAGAGACAGGTTTGCATTTACATGTATTTCTCCAGAACAACTACAGCATCTCTCATAACTTCTTCCCAAGCTCCTCTCCCAGCCTGGCCGTCCCTGTGCTCCTGTGTTTCCTTGGGCTCTGTTCAGCAAAACCTGGTTCCTAAGTCTCAGCATTGGGTGTTGGGTGGTCTCGAGCTGCTTCCAGTGGAGCTGGCTCCCTTCCGTAGGGCGAGCAGGCAGCCGGCGGCTCCACTTGCGCTGCCGCAGAGCCGCAGCCAGGCAGCGGCTCCCAGGATGCTCTGCGGCACAGGGACCCGAGCGACCCGTGCTCCCCGGCACGCCTGCAGCCCCAAGGCTCCTGGGTGTCAGGAGCATTAGTTGGAGCTTTGTGCTGAAAATTCTGGCTTTTAGGTTTGATTGTTGGTATTGTGCAGTGAAGAAACATTGCGACAGAAAAACCTCCCAGTGGAGGTTTAGAAACAGTCGAGCTGTCTGGGTCACAAAGGGAAGGAAAAGGAGGTGTGTGGCCGACAGCATCACACCTTCATCCCTTGTGCTCTGTCACGGGGGATTCGGTGAGCAAATATCTCATGGGGGAACAGTTCTTATCGATACATGTGTGTAGACAGAGCCATTTAAACTTTGAAGCAACTCCAGTCTCACTTCTGGGTGTTTTCCTTGGCACCGAAACACTTTCTGTTGGTTTTCAGTATGTTTCTGATTCACGTTGCAGAAGGGAAATCCTCATCTGCTGCCATCATCTTTGTGCTTCGCCGTGACCCGCGCTGGCTGCTTGCAGCAGCCCATGGTTGTCAAGAGGAAGGAGAAGGACGTGAGGATTTTGGGGCATGGCTGGGAGGGGTTCAGCCCTGCGCAACCCCGATATTTCATGAGCAGCCTGGAGAGTCCCTGCTCTGCTCAGTCTGCCCATCTGCAAGCCCTGCGCTGTGTTCTGGGGGCGGCTGCGCGGGTCTGCCGCCCCTCCGGCCCCCTGGACCTGCAGTGAAGGTGATAGGCACCAAGTTGATGTTGCCCGTCGTCAGTTTGACATGTCGCTGACATTTTCCCAAGGAAAAACAAGAAGTGGTTATTGTAGTATGTCATGTGGGCTTGAGTGTTGGTTCAGAAGTGGAAACCTGCTTTGGATAATTGAGGGTGCGAGGTTTTTGTTCTTTTTCTAAGAAGATAGTGTAATTTCTTCTGCTGGGAGGGGTTATGGCTGCTGAACTGGCAGAGTCGGCAGTGCTGACTTCCTCCGGTGCTCCCTTGGCAGCACTGGCCTTGGTATCTCTTGTGGCCAGGTTTCCTACAGAGCCCTGATGGCTGACAGTGGCAACGGGGTATCTGTGGCTCTTGGTTTGTGCCAGGCACATTTTCACATCACTCCTGACTAGTGATAACCCTTGTGCACTTCAGGCTTACTGCAGGGGTCTGGCTTTTCCTCGGGCTCCCTGAAAACCAACCAGAGCAGAAGGAGCTTCCCCCTTCAGCGAGCGGTTCCTGGATGTGTCTCCTCTTGGGTGACATGTGGCGAGTGGAGTTGGCTGCCCGGTTGAGGAGGAGCACCCACTCCACAGTGGCGTTGGACAGACCCCACTGACTCGCTCTTCCCCTCCGGGTGCCGTGTCCGGCCGTGCTGCCTGGGTGCCTTCCCAGCTGGGCCGTGCTCCGGGCTCTGTGTGGCCGGGTGGGTCCCAGCACCCCGGCGCTCTGGTGCTCCAGCGCCCGGCGCGGGTGCGTGCCAGCGCACGACAGCTGTGGGGCGCGGGCGCTGGGCGAGCTGGTCTCCCCGCTCCCGCCCTGCCCCGGGGGTGCCCCGGCAGCCAGGGAGGGGAGCGCGGGGTGAGACAGCAGGGCCGAGCTGGGACAGGCAGCAGCCCTCTGCGCCACGGAGCAGGAACCGATGGCTGCTGCTGCTGCTCACAATTTGCTGTTTCTTCTCACACTTCTCTACTGCAAACAGTTTCAGGGGCCCACACACGCCCTTTGGCCTCCCTCCTCTCCCTCCTGCGAGAGCCCGTGCCCTGCGCTCCGGGGGTGTCCGGCTCCCCTACCGGCACAGTGGGCCAGGACAGCTGGCTGCCTGCTGCAGTGGGGTGGCTGCTGAAGTGGGGTGCCTGCTGCAGTGGGGTGCCTGCTGCAGTGGGGTGCCTGCCAGAGCAGGCCCATGGCCGGGGGTGTGCTGGCGGCCTTGTGCGCTCCGAGGCCTCCGCTCTGGCGGTGGAGCGGGGCCATCGGTGAACGCTGCCCGAGGTTCCTGGTTTCCCTTTTTAGAGGAAGATTGCAGAATCTTCTTCAAAAGGGTGGAAAACCAGTGTGAAACTCTACCCCATTTCCAGGTGGAGCAAGTGTGGTGAGAAGGCAGAGGTCTGCAGTCCCTGCAGCGCACACCCACCCGCGACGCCCCCAACCTCCAGCTGCGCTGCTGCTCTCAGTTCTTTGTGACTAGGACTAAACCTTCTGGTCTGAAATCCCCCGTCCATGCCCTAAGTTCTGGAAAGTGCCGTATGTGTCTCCCAGAGCCTGAGCGTAGTCGGATGTACAGTCTGTGAGCTGCTGGAGCGGAGCTATGTGGTTTTTCCAGTGAACCTGACAAGTTTTAACACGATCTGGTTGCAGTATGAAGGAAGAGAACCTTCATTCTGTAGAGTGTACTTAAGAGAACTCAGGTGTGCCTTCCTTCACTGAAAGAGGCGAAAGGGAGATCAGGTTCTCCCCTTCTGTACCAAACTCAGGTGCTCGTAGTTACTGTGTGGGACTCGACAGAAGCTGAGCTCTGTCTGGGAGCAAGTTACTGAAACCCTGAGTCCTCCTGCGCCTCGACTTGTGTGTGAGAAGGGAGGGTTACCAGAAAAACATTTTTCTCACCATAAAAAAGATACTGAGTAAGGAATGGGTAAAAGGTTAGCAAAGTCTCACTATTTTGAGAATTTCTCATGCTTTAAATCGACCTGATACTTGTCTTACCCTTCCAAGTCTGCTTTTCAACAACCATGTCTTAATTCCTGATTTCTTTTTGCTTGATTAAGAGTGAGAGGATTCACAGAACAACTTATCAAACGCTTTTCAGATGCTGAAAGATCACTTACCTGTCACCATGGTCGCCTTCCACTTGTCCCTGAGCTGCATCTCGCAAGTGCCTTAGGCTCCTCCAGAACGCATCCTGAAGCTACAGCAGGCATTCCGGTGCTTCTTGCGGCGAGACACTTGCACCAACCATGTCTGGGATCGAGCCCTTTTCCTTCCGATGGGTTTTTTTGCGATACCTGATCGGAGTGTCCAAATTCCCCTGGCCAGGAGCAACTGGAGCGACTGGCTTTCTCATTCCTGGGAATGACTCACATGCCGGGGTAGGTGAGCGGCGCGCTCCCGCTCACTTCCTGGCTCCGGAGCAGCTCGGGCGCCCGGGACGCAGACAGTGATTCACCTGGGAGGTGGGTTAGTGCCTGCTAAAGGCAGCAGCTTCGCGCAGGGAGATGTTGCAAACAGGCTGCAGTCGTGTTCCTCAGCAGCCTGCGCGGCCCTGCCTGCGTTTGTCGGCCGACGCGGTTTTGTCTGCAGGGCGAATGCGAATTTAATGCGATACTGAGAAACCTTGTGCCAGATGCATGCAAATAGCTGCTAATCGAGGTTATCATGTCAATTATTCCTTTGACTATATTTAGACATCCTTAATGTGCTTATGAACCAAGCTGTTGGGTCTGCAGCCGAGTTTCTGCAGCAGCGCTGCCACGGCTTGTTGTGGGGTCTGCAGTCAGGGGCAGGGTGGGCTCACGTGCAGAGGGGGACCATCGAGTGCCCTAAGAACATCAGCCTACCATGCAGCAGTTGTGTCAGGGCAAGGTTTGACTTCGTGGCAGTAGAGAACAGTGTGGTGAATTTCCCACCTCTGTCCCCTCCTAGAAGGAAAGCAAATATCTGTGTCCCTCACCAAGTCTCGGGAGAAAAGCAAAAATAATCTTAATGCTCCGAGAGCAGGGGCTGCTGAGCCACTTCCTCCAACTGCTCTGGCCTGCCCGGGCTTCTCCACACAGAGATTTCTCTCTTTGCCTTGAGCTCTGAGGGTCTGAATCCGCAGCCCCCTGCAGCAGAGCCCTCGAGAGCTGACCGGAGCCCTCTGAGGTCCAGAGCCACCAGCTGCCCCGCAGAGGTGACCGGCTTCCTCTGCCGTGCGAGCTGCCTGTGCTCGTTCCCACCTCTGCTCCGGGCCTGGCTGTAAACCTCCCTCTCGCCGCAGGACTCTCTGTGCCGGGATCGGGCCGGGCCCCTGGCCGTAGGAGCCTCTTTGAGGTCCAGCTTTTGCAAGGCAAAGCAGATCACGCAAATGCAGGCGCCAGGAACACGCTGGCGCTTCTGTCGTGTGTTTGCAGCTGTGTTGCTGCAAGCTGCCAGACTGATCAGGAGCTGGATGCTCTGTCATCAGGTGACGGTCCCTGCGCTGGGGCACACGCGTCACGTCACCTGGGGATGGATGAGGCTTCTGCTGCGGCCTGGGAGAAGAGACTCGCCGCCGCCGCTGCCTCGCTCACACCTTGCACATGACTGTGAGGACAGTGAGTGCTGGCCCTTTCTCCTGTGGCTTTGTGGTAGCTGGAAGGCTCCCGAGCCGTGAGGATACCCGTCTGCCCCTGCACGGGCCTCCTGCGTCGAGCTCCCTGGTTGACCTTCAGCGTGACCCGGTTTACGTGGGGCCGGGGTGCGGAGCCAGTCCTGTGGGGTTTGGGGGTTGGCCTCGCCCCCTCCCTTGCGAGAGCCTGGGGGATTTCATTTCAATCCCTGTGCCGCTCTGCCCTCCTGGGGATTCCCAGATCTCTTCCCCAGTCCCAGGTGTTTGATGCTGGAGTCAGAGCTGTTCACACGCAGCTTTGTGTCCTGCCTTAGCTCTGCTTATCACCCCTGTGCTCTGCTCCCCAGGTGGCGACGGCACCGCTGTGCACAGGCCTTTGGCAGCCCAGACCTGCCCATATGCTGCCTTTAAGCTGTGACAGGGTGACACGTCCTTGGCCTTCTCCCGTGGGTATTACCAGGGGTGACTTTCTGTCTGTGTCTTGTGGGCCTGACAGCGCGAAAGGCCCCTGTCTGAGGGGTAGATGTCCTGCTCTGTGGCTGCTCTTCTGCACAGACTGTCTTCACCAGACCGCTTGTCCCAGGCCATTTCCAGTCCGATGCCGTTTGCATCTCTGGGTACCCAGCGCCCTGAGCTGGAGGACAGGCACGGGGAGCAGAATGAAGCCCCGTAGTCCAAGGGGAATGGCCAGCGACCCACCAGCACGGAAGCGTTGCAGAGGTTGCAGGAGAGATCAGCCTCTCCCTTCCATCAAGACATCCCATAATAGATGCCCCTTCTCCAGGATGTTTGGGCAGCCTGAGATTCCGGTGTCAGAGCTGGACACTGAGCAGTGTCGCTGTGCGTGGCAGCGCGTCCTTCAGCTGCGGGAATGCGCCTGTGTCCGTGCGGAGGACCAGCAGCCGGGGGGGGGGAGCTGGAAGCAGACTTACAGGTAGAAGACAGCAGCAGTTCTAACCCTACATCTGAAGCTCTGCACAAGCCCACACACCCCCATGCTGGGTGCTGTGCTGCGGGCCTGGCGCGGGGGGCACGGTTCGGGCGGGGGTGTGTGGGCCGGTGTGCCCAGTCCTGCAGGCCTCGGGCGTGGGGCGCTGTGCGTTGTGTTTGCACTCCTGACGCTGGTGCTGCCCGCGGCCGGGGGCTGAGCACACGCTGCAGGACGTGGCCTGGGGAGGAAGGAGGAATTTGGGGTGAAAATGGAAATGTCTGAAGATTTCTCGCCGAGCCCCTGGCAGGCAGTGCCTGGCACACACCCAGCGTCCCAGCGCTGCCCGTGATCCAGCAGTAACTGCTCAGTAAAAGGATTCTGTTTCGGTGACTGCGGTGCAGCGGCGCGTTAACTTCCCTTCAGAGCCCCCGCGGTCCCGGTGTCGGTGTGACTTGGGGCTTAGACACCCCTGCGAGAGCATCCCCGAGCGGCTTCCCCCAGCCGTGCTGCTGGGCTGTTCCCGGCCAAGCGAGTCGGGACTAGCCGGCGCGGGAGAGGGAAATGCTGCGGAGCTTGTCATGAAAACAGCACCAAAGACACGCGAGGCTCTGATGCGGAGCTGAAAGCTAACCTGAAGCTTGTGCATTGTTCGCTTTGTTTAAGGGCTGGATGTCCCTTTTTGTAGTCTGGGGATTAGAGAGTAATCCCCAGATTTCACAAGACCCCGAACAACCTTATTACAACAATTGCAGGGTCTGAAACTCCTTTACTGTTGGATTTAGCAATAGCAACTCCGGGGTTGGTTTTACAGCCGATTAACCACACGGATAATGCCTGACATGGGCTTTTTCTTTTTTTTTTTTAGGGATAGAAAAGTGGTAGCAGGCTTGGAGCTTGCAGCCCTGGGAGGATTCCCCTGGTGTTGCAGCTGTGCCAGATGAAGGTGCTTTAGTCAGTGGAAGCGTCTTGGAAGAGCATGACGCTTCCCTTTCTGTAGGAGGTTCAGCCCAGGCACGGTGTGAGGGCTCTGGCTAGAAGGGAAGAGGGAGGAGAGGAGCTGAGGAAGAGCTGACTTGCTGAAAGGCTCGTTTCTTATCCCCCTCTGCTCCTCCCATCACTGGCACCCTGAAGGTGCCTCGGCTGGCTGGTCTGCCCGCAGCCGTGGTCTGTCCTGGCACCCTCCGTTCTCACGCGCTGGCGCTGCAGTGGTGTGCCCCCGCACACGGGCTGCCCTGGCCACGGCCTGGCGTCCCAGCTCGTGGCCACGGTGCAGAGCGTTGGTGTACATTTCAGTTAGTGAAGTACTGCTGCATGTCAGGAGAGTTTGTTCGGTGCTTGGCGTCGCAGCAGCCCTGATGGAGGGATGTGTGTGGCTGTGCCAGTCAGGATGTGTGGGCAGTGTGGCAGAGGTCATTGGGCGCTCAGGACACTGCCCCTCTGAGGGTGGGCAGTCTGGTCCACGGCCTGGAGGGCTGATGAGTGGTGATAGGCAAAACCAGGAACGTCAGGGTCGGGAACACGGTGACTGTTGTGTCATCGCATGCGCTGGTGCGCTTTGCGGAGTTACCTCAATTCCTGGACTGCACCAAAGGGGGAAGGGCGGCTTTGTGTGCCCGCTGCTGCCTCTGCCCCTGCTCTGGGCTGGCAGCTTCCTCACCTCTCGGGAGGTCTGTCCTCCAAACCCATCTCCCACTGGTCGGGTGTGAAATGGAAAATACCTCTTTGGCTGGGGCTTTTGGAGAAGCAGAGACCCAAACTTCAAGGTGTTTTCACCGCTGTGACTCTTGCTCCTGTCTGGAGATGAGGGTCTGACAACGTGCAGAGCAATGCAAATCCTGGGTGTTAGAATTTAGGGGGCTCTTGTTCTGTACAGGGATCAGGCAGGTGTCCTGTCCCTGCAGTCCCCTTGTGTTTCTCTGCTGCGGCGCTCGGTGATTCGGAGGCAGCGCTGCTCTGGAGAGAGGTTCGGAAGCGGCTGGATGCCGGTGGGTGAGGGTCTGGTGCCTGCTGGGGGGGCACAGCCGTTACCGGGGGGGTGCCTGGCAGGGGTGTGCTGAGTGGGAAGTGTACATCTGGCTGCCTGTGTGGCAGAGGCCGGGGAATCCCCACGGCAGATGTAATTACTGTGTGGTACTCTCAAATGAGCTCTGGAGCAATCCGGCTGCGCACGGCGCCCGCCCGGCACGACTGCGCGAGGCTGCTGTCGGTACGGGAAGTCTAAAACTGGCAGCCCAGCAGTAGTGGAAGCGTGTGGCACGTGTGAGAGGCTCTTCGTGACTGGCACAGCCTGAGGGGGGACAAGTTTGTTAACAGGGGCTGCAACTTTGTCAGCTGGGTGCTGGGGACCCTGGGCAGCGTCGCAGAGCGTCCATCTGCCTGGGTAGGAGGCAGGAGCCGAGGCCACACACTTTCCCTGCAGCTGAGTGGGGTGGGATGGCTGGACTGGGACTCTCTGGGTGCTGAGCTCAGGCAGCCAGGGAGAAGGTGCCACTGAGGGGGACATTGCTGGGTGTTGCCATGGGGTGAGTGGCAGGTGTGGGGTGACTGCTGCATGACTTTGGGGTGGGTCCTGGGTCTCCTGCTGGCTCGGAGGAGGGGTGTGCTTGGGGGACATGGTGTGTTTCCAGGACCAGAGGGGAAGGATGGTGAAATCATGTGGGCAGCAGGAAAGTCCTTCCATGTGTGCTGGTGGGGGGCAGGGGGGACCCTGCTCTCCTTCCCTCTGCCACGCACGGTGCGGTGCCTCCGTGCCCTGCCCTGCCACGTGCCGGCCGAGCTGACACCGCCGTGAGAATCACTGACATCCAGAGGCAGCAGCCCTGAGTTTTCTCCCCTAATGAGGGAAAGTGCCTGTGGAAGCAGCGGTCGAGGGTGAGCTGCCCGAGTGTTCTCATGCAGGTTTCTGTTTAAAGCAGCCAGAACTGCTCTGCAGGTTGTCTGTGTTCCGCGAGGTGATCAGCCTTGCAGAGCCGGCCCAGCCGAGGGGACACCGGGCCGGTCACTGCCAGGCCTGTGTCACCGACGGCTCTTTGCCGTTGTGTGGACGCGGGTGACTCCGGGCGGTACAGGCACAGCAGCTCTGCGGCCGGACAGGCAGCGCCAGGGTCCGGCCCGGCTGCCACCGCCTGCAGTAGTGCCGGCGGTGCCAGCGAGGGAGCCCGGCCCTCGGGGCGAGCGTGGCAAGAGGGAAGAGCGTGGCAGATGGGGCTGGCACGCCGAGCGACGGCTCCTTCCACGCTAAGGCTGGGCAGCGAGCGCAGACAGGGAAATCTGTGGTGCTGGGTTTATTAAGCAGTAACTTTACAGTACAACCACCCTCCTCTCGTTCTCTACAGCAGAAGTAAAACAGTAAGTTTCTAACTTCCCCCTGAGGACACAGAGACTGCGGAGCCTGCGGCGGCGCAATCAGGATTCGGTGGTAAACACCCGCGTGTCCAGCTCGGTTTTGGGGCTGGTGTGAACTGCTCTGCGGAACGGCTTCACTCTCCTGCACAGCACCTTCTCCACAAAGGGCTTGCACAAGAACAGGTATATCAGGGGGTCCATGCAGACGTTGGTGGCCGCCAGCCACAGCGTGCTCTCCTTGGCCACGAAGAGCTGGTTCTGCAGCCGGCAGTCCATCCGCGCGGTCGTTTGGCTCAGAGTGTAGGGGACCCTGCTAAAATGAAAGGGGGCAAAGCATAAGAAAAACACGGTAAAAATGATGAATACTTTCCCCTTGATCCTTTTCTTGCTCTTGTTGTCCTTCTTCTGCGTTTTCATGTAAGACTCATATACCTTTTTGGCAATGATTATGTAAAATAGGAACATGAGGATGAGAACAGTCCAGAAGATGAACTGACAGATGTAATTGACGGCTTCGTGCCACTTGAGCCCGAAGTGGCTCTTCAAGGCGGCGCACTTCTTCACGGACTGGGGAGTCGCCTTCTTGTTCGATAAGATCACGTTGGGCAGCGAGAGAGCGAAGAAGAAGAGCCAGACCAGAGCCGAAAGGATCTTTGCTGAGGTCAGGTTTTGCACCCAGAACTTCCCAAAAGGTCTGATGATCTTTAGAAATCTGTCAAAAGCGATGAGGCCCAGTAGCACGATGCTGATGTACATGGTGTCGTAGAACACTACGGCTGAGAAGCGGCAGACAAAGGCTTTCAGTTGCCACGGGCCCAGGCCGGAGTCCGTCAGGATTTTCAGAGGAAGCATAAGGGTCATTATAAAATCCGAAACTAAGATATTTTTCAGGTAGATGATGAAGGGTGATGTGCTTGGGATATGGAAGAAAGCCCAAAAAGCCAGGCTGTTCAGCACGAGGCCCAGGAGGAAGACGAGTGTGTACAGCACTGGGAAGAGCAGGTGGGTGACCGTGGTGTCTCGGTGGCACGGTGTGGAGGAGGACGCTCCACTGGAGTTACCGGCAGCGCTGTCGTTTGCGAAATCTCCCATTGTTCGAAACAGGCTTGGGTGAAAAGGAGAGAGAAAACATAAACCTGCATGTTCCACGATTTACAGCAGCTCACAGGTTTATGCAAATAAGCACAACCCCGGAACGTGCGTTAAATGGACCGACCGGTTTCTCTTCTGGTCCTAGAACGACCCAAGTCTTTGCCTGAGATTGAGTTGTTTACAAGTGGATGTCTAACGACACGTTTAAACAGTGAGTGTGCAGGGGGAGGCCTGAGGTGATGGAACAGCAGGGTGTGACAGCAGGTTGCCAGGAGCACCCGTTGCCTTCCCGTGGACGTAACGTGGACTAGAAACGTTACGGTTGTGGCCCCAGAGCAAGGTGCTCCCGCGGAAGCCACTTCTGCTGTCTCCTCCCGAGCACACGCCGCTCGTCCTGCTCGGCACGGGCGTGAGTCATGGTTTCAAGATAAGCTGCACACCGCAGCTTATCAGCCTCCTGCTCTGAAAGCCAGATGACCCAGTGCCCCCACGTGCACGCTCCGCTCACGCAAGTACCTGAGGAAACCCGGCGGCGGCTGTCTCCGAGAGGGTCTCCGGCGGTCTGCAGCTCATCCGCTGTTCCTCTGCTGACAGGAGCCTTGAGCAAAGTATGAAGAATGGGGAAATGTGTAGGAAGATGAGAGTTTTTCTGCTGGTGTGTCTGTTTCTTCCTCATTTTCGCGTGTCCTGAGTTAGTTAATCGTGCTTGCTGTTGCTTTTCTCTCTTCCCTTTGCTCTCCTGCAGAAAGTGCGCCGCCTCCTCCTGTACTGATGAGGAAAGGAGAAGGGCTGCATCCCTCCAGGCAGCACTCTTTCTCTTGTGTGGGGCAGGCCCGATGGCACCCACGCTGCCGTCGCAGCTCGGTGCTGCGAGAGATGTGGATGAGCAAACGCAGAGTGTTCCCCGATGGTTTTCCGGGGAATCCTCAACAGTGGCTCCGGTTCTTGTTTGTGTGTGAGTTGCCCTGTTCTGGCAGTGCTGGTCACCATGGAATGCGTGACCAGAAAGCTCAGCACCACCCTCACCAGGCTTACTCAGCTAGGAAGATACGTGCACCGACACGTTCAGAAGCTGCACCCTCCCTCTGGGGCCTGGCATTGGCAGTACCTGTGCTCGAGCTTGACTCTGGGTCTCCAGGCTGGACTTTCTGATTTACTGTGGTGTGAGCGCAGCCGGGCAGTACCACCTGCTGGTTACAGCCCCTCTGGTTCTGTCAGCAGCTGCTGCCACGTGGTGCCAGTCACGTGTTCGTTATGTGTAATGTTGGGATCTACTTCTCTGTAACCAGAACTTCTTGTGTCAGTTTAACCAGGGGGACATGGATTAACTTAGGGGACATGGTTTAACCAAGGGGACATGGCTTAACCGAGGGGACATGGCTTAACTGAGGGGACATGGTTTGCCTCGATTGTCCCATCAGCTGGTGGGATCTGGGGTGCTGGCTCCTTGCCTGCGGCCAGTGGGAAGGCTCCAGGCAGGCAGATGTGGGCAGATGTGGGTTGCTTTGGAGGTTCTGGGCCAGCAGCTGAACTGACAGGAAGGTTCTGCACAGCTTCCCATGTGTTGGTTAATGTGGGGGGGGTGCTGACGTGGGTGTTGAGTGGCTGGCAGGGAGCCTTGAGGATGACCGGGATGAAGGCCACCCTCACCATTGCCAGCAGTGTGCCTCGCTGCCTGGCCCAACTTGTGATCATTCACCAGGGGCTCCGTAAAGCTGAGGCATCTGTTGTGGTACCCCAGGACTGATGTCCAGGACAGCATCTTCCACACGTTCTGCCCCCCCGTGGCACCCCTGTGGGAGGGGGTGGGTACTCTGTGCCCCCATGTGCCCTCCCAGTGAGAGCCCTGTGGTACACAGAGCTGCAGTGTCTCGTCTGAGCAGCTCCTCTGGTCACACACACCTACCCTGCGTGGGTACAGGAAACGTGGGGTGGGAGCGGGGCCCTTCACATGTCCCCACCACCGCCTGGAGCGGATTGGCTCTGGAGAGGCGCCCAAGCTCCAGGCTGAGTGCTGGTGGGAGTGAACCCCTGCTCTGGGAGATGGGGTACCGGTTGTGAGGGTGCCAGGTGCCCTGGCAGGCCCGGGTGAGAGGAGCAGACCAACGTGGCGTGGGGCCGCACCGAGCGCCCGCCCTGTGGAGGACACGTGTTTCTGGTTTGGTCGCTTCCGTGTCTTGTGGGTACCATACCTGGAAGTGCTGCATACCTGGAAACACCCCCCCTCCCCCCTTCTGTTGATTTCTCAGCTTTCCAAGTGAAAGGGGAAGTGGTTCAGTTTAGTGCAGGGCGAAGAAGCTGCTCGTGAGCCTGTACCCCAGACCTGGGTGCTCCGCTCGCCGTGGAAGTGTCCAGTCCTGTTTATTCATATGGTGAGGTGAAGTACTTGAACATTTAACTCACACCAAGATCAGCCTGATTAGGACTATTAATTATTAGTCAATGGATTAAGAATCACAGGCATATAATTAGATAAGCACAGTGTTAGTTTGTTACTACACACCTACTCAGAGAAGTAGCTCATGCACATACATTCTATTTCTGTCTGTCTGACAGTTACATTCAGGGTGACATCTGTATTTAGCAGTCACCTTTCCTGCAGAGGCTGTGTGTGTCTCTCAGACCTTGTGGTGTTGTGGACTTTGCCCCCAGTTGGGCTGTTTCTGTGAAATCTCTGCAGTTCAGTCACATCTATAGCATTTCATGGCGGTGTTTTTACTTTTCCCTACAGCTCCAACTGCGTGGTCAGACCTCTTCCAGACAGGCATGGAGGCCATGATTGGGCAGTGCTCATGTGTTAGTCAAGCTTTCTAGTTGTGCTGGTTTTGCAGCCGGTGGTGTTGGTTCTAGGGCGCTCGTGCTTCATCCGTGGGACTGTTCCCACTGAAGACGGTGAAGTTCAAGCTACTGTCCCGCAGGATCTGTGCTGCTTCCGCCCGCTGATCATGCACGTGTCCAGGAAGGGTTATGGGGAGGTCTTGGCTCTAGAGTGGTGTGTCCTCTGTGTCTCCCTTGTTCTGCTCCTTTAGCTGTGCCCTGAGGTGTGACGATGCTGTGTGCTTGCACACCATGTCCAGCAAGGACTTCCGAAAGGATTTGCACAGGAAGAAGTATATGAATGGGTCTAGGCAGGCATTCAGCGATGTCAGCCACAGGGTGCTCTCCTTCAGGTAGAACAGGGTGGCCTTGGCAGAGCATTCAAACACGTCTCTGGTCTGGCTCAGCGTGTAGGGGATCCTGGTGAAGTGGAACGGCACAAAACAGATAAAAAACACTGCAATGATGATGAAAACCTTCAGATTTACGGTCTTTTTGGATGCCTTTCCCGTGCCTCTTGTCCTTTTATAAGATTTGTACAGCTCTTTACTTATGAGCATGTAGCATACAATTATGATGGCTAAATTAACCCAGAAGATAAGTTGACAAATATAGTTTACGATTTCGTGCCAGACCAAGCCGAACTCCGATTTCAGGAGCGCGCACTTCTGGACGTTCTTAGGTGTCTTCTTCCTGCTCGTTAGAATCATGTTGGGTAGTGAAAGAGCAAACATTGATATCCAGATAGCTGTGGACAGGATCTTGGCACCTAAAAGGCTCCTTGGCGTTGGTGTTCTGAACGGTGAAGCGGCTTTCTGGTAGCGATCGATAGTGATCAGACCAAGAAACAAAATGCTGATGTACATGGTGAAGTAGAAGACAACCTGGGTGACCTGGCACACAAACCCTCTCAGGACCCAGGATACCAACTTTGCATCGCTGAAGATTTTGAATGGGAAGGTCAAGATCATGAGGAAGTCAGAAATGACGGTGTTCTTGAGGAAGATGATGAAATTGGATTTGCTGGATATTTTAAAGAAGACCCACATTGCCAGGCTGTTCATGGTGATGCCCACCAGGAACAGGATGGTGTAAAGCAAAGGAAAGATGACTTGGCTGATTTTGGTGTCGCTGGAGCAGGCGCTGCTGTTTCTGGAGTAGCTGAGGTTGGTTGTGGATTTCATTTGCACTTTCTCTTCCCCCACCCCGTCCTGTAAAGACAAAATAGGAAAAAAAAAAAAAAGAAATAGTGAGTTATCTGTGATAAGACACCAACCTTTTATTCTACTTTGGACTGTTGTGTTGGGCCCCCTGTTGTGGGGGGCAGGTGTGGTGACGTGCTGGGCTGGCAGCTGCATGTGGGCTGGCAGCTGCATGTGGGCTGGCTGTGCTGTGATCTCGCTCATCTGGCGCCCATCAGCCAAACTGGCTCTGTCCTGCCCGGGCAGGGGATGGCATCTGTCCATGTGTCTGCAGGTTCAGCAGGGCAGGGCTGAAGGAAGAGGAGTGGAGAGCCCCTTTCTGTTGTGTTGCCGTGTGGTGGGCTGTCCGTCCCTCCCAGTGATGTTACTTCAGCCTCACGTCATGCTGTCCTTGACGCTGGTCTCTGTCCCCACAGCCCCAGCTCAGGCACCAGCGATGGCCGCTCGCCACCTTTCCACCGTGGTGGCACCCCACAAGTCATAGAATGACAGATCCCAGAGTGTCCTGAGCTGGAAGGGACCTGTAGGGATCACGGGGTCCAACCCCAGCTCCACAGGGCCAGCCAGGTCAGAGCGTGGGGCTGAGCCGCTGGCACCCGCCTCGCTGGCAGCGGCGCTGGGCCGCAGGCTGCAGCTCTGAGCCTGAGCGCCTCGGTCCGAGCAGGTCTGAGCCGACTGGCTGCCTGGGAAGGCCGGGCAGGGATGTTGGCTCAGCCAGTGTTTCAGAGGGAGCATCTTTCAGGGGTGAAACGTTGTAAGAATCACTGTCCGTCCGTGCGGTCTCTGCTTTGTAACCTGAGGCCCTTGGGCCTGTCTCTGCCAGCGCCCAGACATCCCTGACCGCGGTGCCGGGCTGTATTCCCGCCCGTTAGATGGATGAGCACATCCATCGTTTGAAGCACAGAACAGTTCCAGTGCAGAGTGGGTGGGCTGAGGGTTCCCTGAGCCACCCCTCTCCCCCGAAAGCGGGGAGTGGATTACCGTGGCGCAGTGCTGGGCCGGCGGGCTCCCGGGTGTTTCCGCAGCAGGCCGGTGCGGTTCCTCTAGCCGCTCAGCGGGCGGCTGGGCAGGAGCGCTGGGCTGCACGTCCCCGGGGCGAGGAGAGGCCCGAGGGGCAGCTCTGCATCCCGCCTGCAGATGCCCTTCCTCGGGCTCTGAGCCGGCCTCTCAGCCCGCTGCAGACGCCAGGTGACCGCTCAGGCTTCTGCCTCCTCTGGAAGAGAGTGAATGTGTTAGTAGAGGGGCTGATCCTGTGTGTGCCCTGCCCGTGGTCACTGTTTCAGAGAGGGACCGTGTGTTTTGCAAACGCAGCTTTTCTGAGCAACGTGCTCCTGTCTGCTGCCTTTTTGCCTTGTGGTCCTCTGGTACTACTTTGTACTACCAGACTTCTAAAGCAGCCTCATGCTGGGAGAATAGTGACTGGTTAGCCTGGGGAAGGTGAGTACATTGCTGGGCAGAGCGGTCCTGCAAGCTTTTACAGTATATGCAGTGCATCAACGTGACCTTCTATTACAAGACTAACTACACCCAGTTACAGTGCACATAAACTACACGTATTTCAGATCCTTTGGGATGTGCACACTGGAATTCTAGGCTGGGCTGTGTCTTCTTTCCATCAAACCCGTACAAAGGAAGAGGAATGGCACATTTGAGACATCTCTCCAGGGTGTACTAGTCTGCTGCCGAGTCCTAGTCCGGGGGAAGGGTCATCTGTACATGTCCTCTAACTCTGCCTGGACACACCTACACAGTTTGTAACCTGGGAGGACACTGTCTTGCCCTGCCCCTGTCATAATTTCATCAGCACTGTTTCCTCCGCGCTGGTAACCCCAGGAGAGGCCTTTAGTGCCTCAGTTGCTGACTCTGGTGCAGCCTGGGCTGCTCAGGTTAGAAAGAAGGGAAGGAGCTTCACTTGTGTCTGGTCTTTTCAGGATGAGTCGTCGAGCCATGAGTGCAACCAGCGCATGATTCTCCTTTACGGTGTTGGTAAGGAGCGTGATGAAGCCAGGCATCAGCTGAAGAAGATAACCAAAGACATCCTCAAAATTCTGAATAAGAAGAGTACTACAGAGATGGCTGGTAAGTGCTGTAGTGCTCTGTGGTGTAGCCTGTAGGTGTGAGGGCTCAGCAAGCTGTCCGGAGCCGCGCATGTTACCATGTAACGTGGCTGCCATCCCCTTCGCAGCCCCTGGGTGAAATACAGACCAGAGTCCTGCTGCACCAGGTGTGATCTGCTGACCTGCTGAGTGCTGCCAGGACAGCTAAGGGCCCCCACTAGGAATCCCCCTTCTCGTCACACCACCTTGGCTGTGACACGTGCGTTGGGCTGAAGCCTGGGCCAGGAGGTACCGGCCAGCGTGGGCTGTGTTGCCTTACCCCCCTGGTGAAAATGTGCTGCTGCCTTTCAGTTCTTCTTAGGGCTTCCTTTTGGGTTGGAAAAGCCTTGAAATGGCTTTGTATCGTTACAGGCTGTGGCATATTAGCTTGTCCCAGGTATAATTGACAGCTGAAGCAAGCAGCAATTTTGGGATCATGAGTAAAGCTTATTCAGGTTTTTATTGTCTTCTAAATCAGTATTAATACAAAGCCACCACAGCTCTCTTGAATACAAAATGACTGAAGTTTCTTTTTGTCTGTTAAGTTGGGGATGAAGGGCAGAAAGCCAGGAAGTCCAAGGCAGAAGCGTTCCCAACCCTAGAGACCGTGTTCACGAAGCTGCAGCAGCTCTCCTATTTTGACCAGCACCAGGTGACGTCTCAGGTACTTCCCTTGTGTCAAATCCCAGCTTTTACCTTCTGCTCTAGAGGTAGCACAAAGGAGGCAGTTGAAGGCTTTCCAAAGTGTTCTGCATGTACCAGACATTGTCAGTGTGCTGCAGCTTCAAAGGCAAGAGAGAGCTGTGGGTCCCTGGAGTACTGCTCCCTGGATGCTGGGGCACTGGTCTCACCAGAACCTCGTAGGATTGCTATAGATCTCACTGTGTATTGGTGCAAAAATTGAAATAAATGTGACAGAATTTCCACTGTTGGCACTGTCCAGGGCTCGCTGGGGAAGTCCTTGTCTCTTAGCCCATCTCCAGGTACTTGTGGGGCGCGTTACCGTGTCTCGCTGAGCGCTGCTGGGTTCTTGTGCAGCCAGTGGCTAGTGTCTCTTTGAGAAGCTGGTGGACAAGACAGTTTGTTCTACAAATTCAAATTAAAACCTTTACTGATAAAAAGCTGTGCCAGTAACTGACTGGAGAGCATAGCTAACTTAGTTTAAATGGCAAACTTGGTTTTCCTGGTTACTAATAGGACTTGTCAGTGTGCAAATGTATTGGCATCGTCGGATTTCATCACTTTGTCCTGTCTTACTGTTTTAAAGTATATGTTAATAACCAGAGGCAAACATCAGTAAAAGAGATACTCCTTAGTCTGTAGGACATCTTTGGATCTGGTCCAGGATAATGTGCTATTGAGTATCTGAAAACCATCTATTAAAATAGCACAATGCTTTTGTGAGATGAAAACAAAAATTATTTTGTCTCTTCGTCAAGGCACAATGCCCCCAGGATACAAATCACTGTTGTAGGTACTGGAGCAGTTTGACCCTAAAGCAGCAGAAAAAGCATTTTTTGTGTTGTCAGTTTTGAGTTTTGACAGTAATAGATGTGCTCATGTGTGATTTGTTAGCACTTTTATCCTCAGAGTGCAGCTGCTCGTTACTAGCATTTGTAAAGCAGGACTTTGGAGCTCCTGTGTGTCTGAGAAGCCCTCAGTCACCACAACATCTGTTTTCACAGATCTCCAGTAATGTTTTGGAACAGATAACTAGTTTTGCCTCAGGAACATCGTATCATCTTCCCTTGGCTCACCACATACAGCTCATCTTTGATCTCATGGAGCCAGCACTGAATATCAATGGGCTTCTAGACTTTGCGATACAGGTAAGCAGAGTGCACTTTTGGGGGGTTATGTCAGGATAAAGCTGTGACATATTTTCTGTAAAACCAGAAAACCCCCGAGGGCTGGACTCAAATTCCCCTGGTTTGCTGCTGTGCACTTTTATCTGGTTCGGTTTCCTGGCCCCTCAAACAGTGCCACACACTTCCCCTTCCCTCTTGCTGGGGCACTTAGGGAACGTTGGTAGAGGGATATTCAATTTTAATCTTTCCAAATCGATAAAAATCTGTTCTGTCCTAGCACAGAGGATTTCAGGTTGGACTGCTTTGGGCTGAGTAAGGCACAGGAGAGCACCGGGGTGCCAGGAGTGCTGCGCATTCCTGACGGGCGGTGCGGGGTGGGGACGACGGGGGTTGTTCCTATCTCAGCAGTTTATTTTGCTGTTTGTTGGTTTTGGGTGTGTGTCTTCAGCTGTTGAATGAGCTGAGCGTTGTGGAGGCAGAGCTGCTGCTGAAGTCGTCCAGCCTGGCGGGAAGCTACACGACAGGGTTGTGCGTCTGCATCGTCGCGGTGCTGCGGCGGTACCACGCCTGCCTCATCCTCAACTCGGAGCAGACTGCACAAGTCT
Organism: Heliornis fulica; assembly: GCA_013399135.1. Lineage (NCBI taxonomy): Eukaryota > Metazoa > Chordata > Aves > Gruiformes > Heliornithidae > Heliornis > Heliornis fulica. The sequence continues at coordinate 53,906 of VXBZ01001600.1, read as the reverse complement.
TCGAAGGGTTTGTGGCAGCTGCAATTTTCCAAAAGGATTTTTGGTATTTTCCCACAAGCTGAACGTGTGCTGGGGTCGAGGCAGAGCGACGACATCGCTCTGCTGGGGGGGGCTGCAGAGAGCTCCGGGGAGCAGAGCAGATGCTCACCTTGCTGCCTGCGCCCTGGGGCTGGTGGCACCACACGCTTGGTAAGCGAGGGGAAGGGGGGGGCTTCACCCCGTGCTGCCCAGGGTGCCCCGAGTGCCTCTGTGTGCTGTCCTGCCCTCCCTGGGACCAGGCGAGCGCAGGGGTGACCCCATGAGCTTTGGCAGCCCGTGAACACGGGGTCAGTCATGTTGCCCAGCTGATGGTGGGTTTATGTGATGTGTGACATGACGAGGTGCATTCCTGAGGCATGTGGGGACACACTCGGAATGGTCTTGGCTCTGTTTTGCAGGTTGTGCGGGGTGGTGAAGCACGTCGTTAACCCCTCGGAGTGTTCCTCCCCAGAACGGTGTATTTTAGCTTACCTCTATGACCTGTACGTGTCCTGCAGCCACCTCAGGAGCAAGTTTGGAGACCTCTTCAGGTGGGTGGCAGGGTGTTTCTCACTGCTGCCTGGCCTCTGGACTGCAGCAGGCTGCGGTGCTTTCAGTTTGGGTTGCTTCCCGTGGAGAATATGCCGCTGCCTTGGCCACTTCTCCTGCAGCGGTGCAGGCTCGTGCCCGTGCTGTGTGCAGTAGGGCAGCGTGGGGTCCTGAGCCTGCAGGGTCCTGGTGCTGTGCCAGTACATGCCATGGAGGAGCAGAGCTGAGCCCCTCCCGCCGCTCTGTGGTCAGCTCAGCATGGGGCGAGTGATTCGGGGGTCTGTGGGTGTTGAGCCGGCTGCGCTGTGCAGTGGGACCCCTCCCACACACCTCTGCTGTGCAGGCAGGGAGGGGACTGGCTGGGCTCCCGCAGCGCACCCACGGGTGCCTGGCCCTGGCAGGAGCTGGGTGGACGGGAATGCAGCGAGCCCTTGGCTGGCGCGGCTGAGTTACTCCGATAGGGATTTCCTCCGACACGGGGAGAAGCACAAACAGACCAGTTTGAGCTTGTGAAGTTCTGTGCTCAAACGTTCAGTTCCTCGGTTTTTAAGTTGAAATAAGGTCCCCTCATGCCGTGTTTTTGTTTTCAAAGGGGGAGCGGAGCCCTGTCGTGTGCAAACACACATCTCGTGGGGGTTACACACCCATTACTGTGTCCCCTCCTGGTTCATAACCTGGGCTTGGTTTGCACGTTTCAGATTTGTGGTTTCCATGTCATGGAAAGCAGGAAAAGCACTCGCAGAAATAGACTCACTGTTCGAGTAGGTTCACGAACACGTGGGAGCTGCAGCGCTTGGTGCGAGCGGCACTGGGATAAAGAAGCAGCTGCTGTGCACAGAATTCTGCTTAAAACCTCAAGCCCAGTGATAAGTATTAATACCATTTATTAACACTGATCTATCACAACATATGAGGTAGCAGAGAGATACTTCGGGTATTAAATCATACATGAAACATGCAACACACAGCGCTTGATCTGCAGCCCCTCTTTTCAGAGCAGCGAGAAACTGAACCCGGTGGCAGCGCTTCTGCCCACGCTTTTGGAGCCCTGGCAGCCCTGCACCCCTCTGCTGCCCGGCCCCCCAAACAGCCCCAAACCCGCTCGGCTGCGCCTGGCGGCTTCCCAAGCCCCTTGAGCGCGCTGCAAGCCCAGCCGTGCTCCAAGTCAGCCTGAAGCGGAGTAAAGTGCAGTTGCACACGTTCAAAGGCAGAGCCTTACCTGCTGCAGGGCTGCAGGGCTGCAGAAGTGCCCTGTGGCGTGTGCCGCGGCTCCCACGGCTGGGCCGTACCGAGCGAGCTGCAGGGTTTGGTCGAGGGGGGCTGGTGCATTTACTCGTAGTCACCAAGCTTCCTTTTCAAATCATTCCTTCACTTCTTTTTTTAATCTTATCTTCTGACCACTCCCCCAGCATTACTTCCTGTCTGGGGACGGGTTTGGAGGCTGCTCTCCTCGGGTTTTGTAATGTGGGTTTGGACCTGGCTCCCTGTGACCCACGGGGGAAGCGTAGGTGGGTGCTGCGGTGCCGGAGTGTGGGGACAGATGTGTGCCGGTCATGTCCCTTCAGAGTGCCTGGTGTTTGGGGTGTTTGTTCTCCGCTGGTTGGCTTCTTTCTTTGCTGGTGCACTGGCTGTTAGAGACAAAGGTAGATTAATTACCCTGCAAATGATGTCTTCCACCTGCATCCAGGAGGAGCAGCCCCATGCAGGGCTGGCAGTGACAGAGTGTACCCAGAGCAACCCTCCCAGAGTGTCCCCATGGCTGCCCTCGCTGGACTGCCCACTCAAGGTGTCTCCAGGGTGTCCTCAGGGCTGCCTTCCCTGGGCTGCCCTCCCAGGGTGTCCCCAAGGTGTCCCCAGGGTGTCTCCAAGGTGTCCCCAGGCCTGCCCTCTGAGCCCCGTGCCTGAGTGCTGCTGCTCAGACCCTTCCTCTGGTCACAGATGCCTCTTGGGTGGCCCAGTGCTCCTCTGTCTTTTCATGCTGGTCCCACTGGAGTTCTGACCCACTCCCAAGGTTTCCTGTGCTTTAGGGTGATGTCAGTGAGTAGGTTGGCTGGCTGGTAACGGGTCAGTCTGTCAGTTGTGAAGTGCAGTCTGTCCATGTGGATGTTGTTTCCAGCCATGGTGTAATCCCAGAGCTCGAGCCGAGGGCTCTGCAGAACATCCTGTGTGTGGGATCTGCAGTCCTTGCCAAGACCTGTTACCTCCCTGAGGAACGCTGGGCAAGGTGCTGGCATTCCTAGCCTGGAACAGTTCCAGATGTTTCCTCATAACCATTCATGACAAAATACCACCTTCAGTGTCTCTCTGTGGACCGAGTGCCCCTTCCAGAGCAGTCTGTTGTGTGACACCGTTCCCGGGTTTGGAGGATTTTCATTCCAATCTCGTTTCCCCGCGGAGAGCCCTGACACCGCTGTGGTTCAGCGCCCTGCGCCGCGGTGCCTGGACAGGGCGAGCGCACGGAGAGGCCCCACGTCCCCGCGGCCAGCGAGGGATGAGGGTGTGTGCCCGAGCCCGCTGCTCACAGCCCCGCTCCCACGTGTGTCGTGGCAGCAGTGTGAGAGCCAGAGGCTCTGCGAGCAGGGAAACCCGGCTGACAGGGATCTGTCGCTGCGTGTTCTGGCGGGTGCTCCCTGTCACAGGTGGGTTTGAGAGCGCCTGCGGAGTGGTGACCACAGCAGGGGTGTCTAATCCCACGTGGTGCCTTCAACAGCCCTTTGATGCTTTGCCATCCCTCTCTTTTTGCTCCTCAGTAGTGCCTGCTCTAAGGTGAAGCAGACGATATACAGCAACGTTCAGCCTTCAAATTCCAACCTGCTGTGGGACCCGGAGTTCATGCTGGATTTCATCGAGAATCCTTCTGCTCACAGCATCAATTACTCCATGCTGGGCAAGATCCTGAGCGACAACGCAGCCAACCGCTACAGCTTCGTCTGCAATGCACTGATGAACGTGTGCATGGGGCACCAAGACGCTGGGAGGTAAGGCAAGCCGTGCTGGCATCGGGGTGGGGGGCAGCCTACAGGGGCCATGTGTCATCTGTGCAGTTGGTTTTGTTCACTTTCTCTTGCTGACAATGTACTGAGTAGGTTTCCTGTGAGGTGTTTGGTTCAGTCAGTCAGTGTTGCTTCACAGGAGGGGGTAATGGGTGGGAAGTCCTCACTGGGAGACAGGCAGCTGCTCCAGACAGGCAGCTCTGCATGAGCTGGGCATCTCAGAAACCTATAAATGAGAGAAGGTTCTGCATTAGGTCATTTCCTTCTTCTGATGCAATCAGTGTTTAATTTATTAAACCTGTAATTTATGCATGATGAAATTCATCTTCATAGGTGGCATGTAGGAGTTCCAAAAGGAGGTTGTTTTAAGTTTTATTGGGTAGAAGCTACTGGAGTTGTATAGAGCTGTTAGCTCTGTGTCAAGGGTAGCTCAGGCCTCAAGTTGATGTTGTGTGATTGGAGTTTGGGATGAGGTCTGCACCCCAGCAGGTCATCCAGCACAGCCTTATCCAGGTTGTCCTCTGGACCCCACGAATGGGGGCTCCTGCACAGCCAGGCAGAGGTTTGGGCCAGTCCAGCACCCTGGCTGGATCCTGTGCCAGAGCTTGTCCATGTACTGCCCAGAAGCGTGGTGAGGAATCCCTGGTGAAGCACCTCACATCAGGGCTTTCCACAGCCGGTGTGTGGTCTCACAATTCAGACACTTCTCTCGGGTGCTTCCTCCTTCCCGCCCGTTGTGCGGATGTAGCGCTGCCGTGGTGAAGCTGGTTTCCATTCCACAGCCTGGGGTGTGGGGGGACAGACACTGATTTTGGGGTCTAGCCTTGGCCTCTGCTGCCAGCACCTTTATCCCTCTGACACAGAGCAGGCAGCCAGGATCCGGTGTCCCGCTCCCGTTCTGTTCCAGGCTGAGGTGCAGCAGTAGCCGACCGCCTGTTTTAAGATGGCTGACAGGCCTCACAACTCATGGAAACCGTGGATTGGTTTTGATTTTTTCTTTTGGAATCGACTCTTGCCCAAAGTGTGTGCAGTTCCTACACCCCCTTCCCAGTCCCCTGCGTGAAGTTGTCTCTGAAGTGTCCCAAGGAGGCCCAGAGATGATCCCAGGGCTGGAGCAGCTCTGCTCTGGAGCCAGGCTGGGAGAGCTGGGCTGGCTCAGCCTGGAGGAGAGGAGAGAAGCTGCTTCTGGGAAGAGCTGCCATCCCCTTCCAGTCCCTCAGGGGCTCCAGGAGAGCTGGAGAGGGGCTGGTGCCCAGGGCAGGAGGGCCAGGCCCAGGGGAACAGCCTTCAGCTGCAGGAGGGCAGAGGGAGAGGAGCTGGGGGGCACAAACCCTTCCCAGGGAGGGGGGAGGCCCTGGCACAGGGTGCCCAGAGAAGCTGGGGCTGCCCCTGGATCCCTGGCTGGGTTCAAAGCCAGGTTGGATGGGGCTTGGGGCACCCTGGGGTGCTGGAAGGTGTCCTTGCCATGGCAGGGGGGCACTGGGGGGGCTGAGGACCCTTCCCCACTCCAGTCCCTGGCTCCATGCAGGGTGGGCATCCTGGGCAGAGCCAGCAGCTGAGAGGAAGCAGTTTTGTAAGAGCCCCAGAGAGGAACAGCTCAATGTGGCCAAGTGAGTTTCACTGTGGAACAGAGAAAAAATAACTCGCACCGGGATGAATCAGCTCTGCTGCCTTTTACAAACGTTACATAACTCCAACTCTGACAGGAATCACACACAGCACAGCATGTGATCTGCACAGTAAAAGTCACTAGTGCCACTTGGTTTTGTGACTCCTAACCTAGTGCTGGCCTGGCATGGGGAGGGAAGGCTCCTGCCATGGGGTGTCACCGGGGTTGGGGGGCTGGGGAGACCTGTGCCACAGCTCCACCTTCCCAGAGCGTGGTCCCGGGAGAGGCAGTAAGGAAACACCAGCTCTCAGCCTGCTTTGACCTAAACATTCCCCATTTAAGAGATGTCTTGCTCCTGTGTTGGTTTTTCTCATCTGTTCCAGGATTAACGACATCGCAAACCTCTGCGCAGAGCTGACGGCGTGCTGCACCGTGCTCAGCTCCGAGTGGCTGGGGGTCGTAAAAGCTCTGTGCTGCTCTTCAAATCACGTCTGGGGCTTCAATGACCTGCTCTGCAGCGTGGATGTAAGTTACTCTCTGCTCGAGTAACTTGAACCTGTGTACGTGTGGTGTGTGTAGAGCTATAGTAATGTTTCCATTCAGCACAAATGTAGTCCTGTGTCCATTTCAGTTTTCAAGGCTTTTAACGAGACTCCTGACTGAGTTTTATTCTTTCTTACATCTTCTGGGTTAATGTGGAGTTTAGGCAGTGCCTGGAGATTTCCTGTACAGTTTTTCTTTGTTACAGAATATGAGCATCAGAGTCACTCCTCGAAAGCAGCAGCCATGTCCATATGCTCTTTCTAAAACGCTGATGGATGTGCAATTAGCCCTCTCTGTTTTAAAGACCCTGTTTGATTGGCTCTTGGGCTGGTGGAGGGGTGGTAATGCTTTGCTGTTCCTTACTCACCAGGTGTAGGCTACTGCTCCTGTTGAAGTCAGCAGGGTGATGGTGACTGATGTTACCAGCAGTCGATTCGGTGTATGTACCTGTAGTTTGGTTACATATGCCTTCAGGAACTCGTGGAAGCTGTGTGCTCTGGGGACAACTTCTCATCCTCAAGCCAAGGAATGAGCATTGAAGTGCCTGATTTTTATGGCATGATAACATTTTTATAAGGTTAATGGTTTTTATTTCAGAATTTGTGGTGTTTGCAGGAGGTGTTTGTTAAGGAGTTACGAGTGTTTGCCCCAGAGTGTTTGGGAAATGCATTAAAGTGTAGAGACAGATGCTAAGAACCAAGTGTGACCTGTTTCCACACGCTGTTACTGCTGTAATACCCATGTCCATGGTGTGGGTGCTGTTGAGTGAGTCCTTGCCATGTCTTTCCCTCGAGGTGAGTGACCTGTCGTTCCACGACTCCCTGGCCACCTTCATCACAGTCCTGATCGCCCGGCAGTGCTTTTCTCTGGAAGATGTGGTCCAGCACGTTGCGCTGCCGTCTCTTCTTGCAGCTGGTGAGGAAACACTGAGAACAATGTGAGAACTTGGGCCTGCACAAGGGCCTGTGCTGCTCGAGGGAGCAGCGTGCTCCCAAGTGCCCTGGGCGCGGGGTGCCAGCCGCTGCGTGCGGCAGACGTGGGTGTCCCTGTAGCTCCCAAGGGGAGCAGTGACACCTTAGGTGCGAGAGCCCACACCCACCAAGGGGCATGAGCGGTGCTGGCAGCACACTGTCCCCTCCTGTCACACAGCCTCACCTCTGCTCATGGCTCCCTTCTGCTCTGTGCCATGTGCTCAGGTGCCTGCTGGAGCGACTGGGCTTGTGCGGTTCCTTCTGGCATCGCTCTGCCAGACGCTGGCGTTTTCTTCCTGACCCCGTCGTCTTTGTCCCCAGGCCTGGAGCTCTGGTCCTCTCTGTTGGCTGCTTCACTCACGTTTCACTTCCTGCTTGGATTTGTGTGTCTCAATTTGTCTTTGACTGCCAAAAGCCATTTTAACCATGCATTCCCTTCTGCCACCGGTCCTGCCCCCAGCTTACCCAAATCCATGCTGTCCTTCCCTGCTCTAATGGCTCGAGGCCATCAGTGCTGGTTCCTGCTGGTGAAATTGCTGTATTCCCATTGGAAACGGGGCTGGGAGGTAGAGCATCTCCAGGCCTGCCACTGGGGCTTGTGAGGTCCTGGGCAGATGCCTCATGGCCACGTCCCATCTTCTGTAGCATGTGGCGATCCGGATGCCGAGCCTGGGGCGAGGATGACGTGTCGGCTCCTCCTGCACCTCTTCAGGACACCCCAGGTCTGCCTCTTTCCCCCGGGAGCAGGTAAGCTGCTCGCTGCCCGTGCCATAGAGTGAACCCTGAAGGGGTTTGATGGCCTCACATGTCCTGTGTGAAACACCCACACGCAGTAGAAGTGGTAGCATGCTGAAACCCCGGGTGTTTCACCCCTGAGAAGCTGGTATGTACTGTTCTTACCTGTGTGGGAAATGCTTCATGTGCACGTGAAGCTGTGGAGGTTTGCTGAGTGTGTGCATGCTCCACCCCCGCCTGGGTGTCGCATCACGTTCACGTAAGACTGGGCCACGTGGAGATTACTGTTGAGAAAAGAGAATGAATTTCCCTCACAGCACCCATGCACACTTAGTGAAGAGGAGCAGAACTGTGCCCATGGTCCTTGACTTGGTTTTGAATGTTGTTGAAGGTTGTGTGGGCCTGGAACTGACTAACAGGTCTGTGCCTGCGCTGCTGCTGGCAGCAGTAGTACGTACCCCAGTCCTCTCCTGCGTACAGAGGTCTGTCGGGGAAGCTCCAGCAGTGGGGTTGGCAGTGCTGGGTCCATCAGTGATGGACCTGATCATCCTAAAGGTCTTCTCCAGGCAGAACGTTGCTGTGACTTGAGATGCACATCATGCAGTTTGATAGCCTTGTCTGTAAGTTGGTTTTACATAGGTTATAATAAATGGGGAAACACCGTCTCCAACGGTATTAACGGAGCTGTCTGTGCTTTGAGTGTGAACACCCTGTGGTCTGACCTGTGTGTGTTTGCCACAGACCAGAAGAGGAAGGAAAAGGGCACGGAACAAGCACCCAACAGCCAAACGGAAACGACCTGTCTTTTCACTTAGTGTTTCAGCAAATTTGATGATGACTCTTTCTATGGAAAAATGAAACTGAAAAGGAAAATAGCTCTAGTTGGTGTCAAATTCTTCTGTCTGAAAGTAATATCAGTTTCCTTTTGACCAGAAAAGAATGAGCTTTTGTTGTGTATCTGAGCAAAACAAGTAAGAGAGCCGTGACAGTAGTGTCTGAGTCACAGACACACTTGGTCCCAGGCTTCCCTAGGAGTAAAAGTGGATTGGAATGGATGGGACAACCCATGTGTGGCCAACTGTGACCACGCTGCAGTCTGTGGGCTCACCGCCTCTGACCACAGGCACTGATGTTAGTTGATTTTGCCTCATTTGTTAGGAGGACTAGGGGAGGGGAAGTAAATTCCTGAGTCTGGGATGTCAAGACAGAAATACTCTTGAGTGTGTCGGGGCGGTGAAACTCGCTGCTCACACTGAGTCACGTCTGCTTTGGGTATGGACACATCCCCACCGCGCATGCCGTCCGCTCTAACACCGTGCCTGCTTCGGTTTCAGAAGGTGCAGCTCTCTGTCTGGCTGCTGTGCTCTGGAGGAGAGGGACCTTGCACAAAGGAGACTGGTGGATAACAGTCTATGAGATGTGCTCTTCTCTCTGCAGGGAAGCTGTTTCCTGGAATCCGTTCATCCTGCGATCGTCACCTCCTGGCTGCTGCTCACAACAGCATAGAAGTGGGAGCGGTGTTTGCAGTCTTAAAGGCCATTCTGATGCTTGGTAAGATTGTGCAGGGTCGTGGGTGATGCTTTTGTTCTGGTGGTCAGGTAGAAGCTAGAAAAATCACTGCTGAGCAGCTCTCCACAAACAACGAGGGAGTTATTTCCCAAAACGAGTAACTGCCTCAGAGCTCTGTTTGGCTTAAGTTCAGTTAAAGCTCTTGTGACCTCTGCAGTGAGTATTTTTGGAGTTAAGTACATGTGGAGTTAAACAAGTGAGATTTCCAGATGCAGAGGTCTCCTCAGAGGAGTGACCCGCTGGAGTGCCTTTACTGGCCAGTGTCTCAGAAGTGCCTCCCAAACCCCACTCCCTGATGATGTGACAGTACTGGGAATGCTGTTGGCTACCTGGGATGGGCTGAGGAACTTGAGAATGACTTTAAAGACGGGTATGGCCTCTGTGGATGCTCCCCTGCTATCCAGGGGCTGAGGTGGGTGGTTGCTCACTGATGCTGTGAACTCCTGGCTGCAGCTCTCCGCAGGGATGAGGTCTGGGTGGGGTCTGGTGCAGGGTGGTACAAAGGGCGACTGTGGCACAGTGTTTGTGCCTTCACTGCAGCACTTCTCCTACAGTGTGTACTGTGTGGAGATGTCTCTCGTGGGCACACTGCTTTAGTTATTAAAGACTGATCTTGATCTGCTGGGGAGAAGCATCAGGTAGATGACAGCTGTTGCAGCTCTGTGCTGAGGAAGCTTTGTGAGCAGAAATCTGTTAGAAAAAATAATCTCTGCTCCCAGTGGAAGATGTTCTGCAGTGTGGACTGTTCCAGGATCTGTTAAAAGTCTGTACAAGTTGTATCAGGTCGTTCTGGGATGGCTTTAGCTCGTGTTACTTGGCTGTGAGGCTCTTCCCTCTTGTCCTGTGCAGGCACAGATTGTACTGGAACGGTTCTGCTCACAAGCTGGGCACAGCCATGGGAAGGCTCTCAGGGTTCCTGGTGCTGCACTTGGAAATACTTCACTGGAAGTTGAAGGTTTTATTGAAAAATCCTACTGTGGCCAGAGGCTGTCGCTGTGCGTGCTGCTGGCCGGCCTCGCAGGCTCCAGGGTGTTGTTCTGTGCCGAGTTTGGGCTGTTTTCCCAGTTACTGCACATCGTAGTCGTGGTGTTTTCTGTAGCCAAGGTTTCAGGCTGATACACATGTAAACCATGAATCTCTGTGGGGCTGCATTGTGTGCAAAGTGCTCTCCTTGCTCCTCAGTCTCTGCTGTTGGATTGAGGTGGTTGGTGATGGTAGGTCCGTGCTGGTGCTTTGCAGAGCCGAGGGACTCAGCAGTGTTTGCCAGGCTCCCGCAGCGTGCTCTGCTCGTCGGCCTTCTAGGGAGGTCAGTCTCTCTTGTCAAGAGGTTCACAGCAAGGTGGCCAAGGGGCTTAAAACTGCTTAAACCCTGCTCTTGATCTATGGAGTGTGAGGAAATCACAGTCAGAGCAGGCTTGGAAATGGGACACCCGAGACGAGCGAGAAACCCAACTCCCTTGTCCACCCGAGCAGCTCCGGTCGCTCACAGTCCTGCTCCTGCCAAGCTTGTTTGTGCTGGGGCTCCATGAACCTTTCCTGCTTCCCAAATGCCTGTGGAGAAGCTGCTGTGCAAAGCCAGGCGAGTGGAGGATGCTGTGGATGTGGTGGTGTCAGTGCAGCCCTTTCACATGTGTCTGCCTGCTCCTGCGGTGCTCCGCAGCCGGCCCCAGCCTCCAGCGATGTCCCTGGCGGTGAGCGGGCTGGGGGCCGGCTGGGCCTGGGCCGGAGCTCACCCTCTGCTCCTCTGCTTCTGCTGCACAGGCGACGCCGAAATTGGCAGCAACAGTGTCAGCTCCTTGAAGAGCGAAGAGCTCCCCGTGAGAGGCCTGGTGGAGGAGCTCAACGAGGATGAGGTCTGGCCTTCCTCACACACCTTGAAAGCCCGCGGAAAGGCCGCGGCCATGGAAAGCGCTAGTTTGAGCGAGTACGCGCGATACGTGCTGAGAACAATTTGCCAGCAGGTGATGTGTAACCCCACAACCCTTGGTCGGGGTTTGGGGGGTGTTGTGGTGGGGCAGGATGAGGGCCGAGCTCGGCTCAGTATCGGAGCTTCCTGGCTTGGGCAGTTTGGGCACGGTGTGGGATGTTCTTGCAGGGAGGGGGGGTTGCTGTGGGTGGTTGCTGGCATCCCCTGCACTCCCTCGGAAGGGGGGTGGTGTCACTGCCTGGAGCTGGAGCACTCTGCAGGGACGGTGGGACGGCTCCGTGAGCTCTCTGCCCAGAGTGCTCTGCAGTGGCCTCGGTTCTACTGCTGAGGTGCTTTCTGAGTATGAAAGAAATGGACTTTGGGAAACCTGTAAGTGGTTTTACACTTCAGGTGGTGCTGCCTGACAGAAGACATGGCTGATCTCACGTGGTGCATGAACCAGCTCACTTCGGGTGTCGCGTACGGGAGAACCTCTTCTCCGTTCAGCTCAGTGAATCTGTTCTCCGGTCTCTTACAGGAATGGGTCGGGGAGCACTGTTTAAAAGAACCCGAGAGGCTGTGCACAGACAAAGATCTTATTTTGGACCCTGTTCTTTCAAACAAGCAAGCACAGAAACTGCTTCAGCTTATCTGCTATCCTCACAGCGTTAACGAATGCGCCGAGGGTGAGGACCCTCAGAGGCAGCACATCAAGCGCATACTCCAGGTAACACGGTGGGCAGCGGTGGGCAGATGCCTGTCCTCTGGTCACACAGCAGCCCCCAGGGAACAGATCTGCAGCGCTGGTGCACTCAGACATTCAATTCTCCTTGAAAGTCTGTTTGTGCTCAGGGTCCCAGGTACCGGTGGCAGTCATCTTCCTGTGGGACTTCTGGTGTCTTGCTGCTTCCGAGTCCCCAGTTATGGGGGGTGCAGCTCTGCTGTTCCCCACTGCCAGTCGCGAGGCAGCCAGTGGAAAGGGAGCTGTGGCGGTGGAGGGCAGGGTTCTGGGGCAGCGCTGTGGTGAGGGTCACTCCTGCTCCACAGACAGGGCTCCAGCGCCTTCACGGACAGCCCTGACCCGACCCATTCTGCACATGTGGCTGCACTGGGGACACGCCGTCTCTTAAGCCAAGGCTGGGTGTTTGACCAGCCCTGTGAAGAGTCAGGTGGGCAGCCAGCCCCTGGCCTAGCACAGACATGATCAGTGTCCTGGTGATAATCCCTTAGCGGCTGCCTTTGCTTTGATCGTGTCCAGGCAGCCTTGTGCTAAACACAGACGTGCCCACCCTGGTGGAAGCACCATGAATGATGCAGTAACCAATGGAGGGTGAATGGCATCTCCTGCAGTTGTGTGTAGTTAAACCCAGATTTCGCAGAGAGTGAGATTTTTGTTCATGGTTGGAAGTACTGAGCAGCAAAAGGAGCTGCAGAGATGTGGAGGTTATCGGACACGCTTTAATAGGCCTGATAGTTTGGGAAGCCAGTCGGCTGCTGAGAAGAGCGGTGGCTGTGATGTCCACATGCAGGATGGGGCTTTTGCATGTCGTGGTCAGTTACGAGGCCGATTGGTTTCTTCAGACCCATGAAGTCTTGACCCTGGTGTTTGTCATGTTAATTCCTGCCTAGAACTTGGATCAGTGGACTCTGCGTCAGTCTTGGTTGGAGCTGCAGCTGATGATCAAACAGTGCATGAAGGAGCCTGTGAGTATTTTGTTTTCAGACTTCCTTACATTAGTATTTAATGCTAAAAGTATGTTAAATTTTAACGTAGTCCTTGAGCAAACATACCACGAATGTGCTAGTTTACTTATGTTTCACTGTAGGGTTCTGGGTCTGTGGCTGAAATGAACAGCTTGTTGGATAATATTGCAAAGGCGACAATAGAGGTGTTTCAGCAATCCGCTGATCTAAACAATAACTCTTCTAACTCTGGTATAGGCCTCTTCAATCCAAACTCTGTTGGAAATGCTGACACAAGTAATACAAGACAGAATGGTAAAAAGACATTCCTAAGGTATTTTCTGTAGCACCTTTTTAATTATTTTAGCCAACGCGATGCTTAATTACGTGTAGATTGCCTAGACTTTATGCACTTGGAACAGGGATGTACAGAAATGAGTTACTGGAAGGCTGCTTCTGTGTGCTTTTTGTTTAACAATAAATGTAGTTGCTATTCCTTAATTTTCTGGAAACCAGAAATTGCGACTGCTCAGTCCACAGTAGTTACTCCAGATGCACTGTGACAACTACTTTATTGGAGCAGTTTGCTCTTACACAGCAGCTGATGCTGGTTGCAAAACTACGTGGATATTTGGGCTGAAGCAAGTTTGTTGTGCTTCTAGTTCCTCTGAGCGGCGAGGAGTGTGGCTGGTGGCTCCCTTGATTGCAAAACTGCCTACCTCTGTTCAGGGTAGGGTCTTGAAAGCTGCAGGAGAGGAGCTGGAGAAAGGTCAGCATTTGGGCTCATCTTCCAAGAAGGAAAGAGATAGACAGAAGCAAAAAAGGTACGACCTTGGGAGTCCCTGTATGCAAGCTGAAGGGTGCTTTTGAAGGAGGAGGGTGCTGAGGGGAGTGGATCTTGGCTTCACAAAACCTCCCTGGCTCCCCTTTGTGAAGGAAAACCCCAAACAGGGGTCAGGTTTCATTCAGTTTGATGAAGTACCATTGGTTTCAGAGGAGGAAACGTGAAGGCCTGTAATAAACACATCTTCCAGTGTCCCATGGACAGCTCGGTGATGGGGAGTGTTAGAGATTTAACAGAACACGTAGAGCCCATGTCGTCTCTTCCCTTCTGTGGCCACTTTTCTTCCCATTAAGTTCTTGTACTTGTCATAAGATGTCACTTCATTCCTGTGGGGAATTAAGCCTGAGCTCACCTCTAGCTTGCTCTAATGTCTTACTGGTTATTGATTTTCCTTTAGTAAAAGGTTCTTCCACGGTCAGTGCCCCGAGCTCGGTGGGTTCTCGGCAGTGACATGCGGGGCACATGCGTTGCACTGGCTGGTGCTCTGCTTCTCCTCTGCATGTTCTTTTAATCCATCCAGCGAGGCTTTCATCTACTAAACCAGAAACAGACCCAGATGCAGACAGTGCCCCTTCCAGGAAGCAAACTAGACAAACAAGGAAGGGAGCGAGGGTGGGAAGTATCAAAGTAACTTCACTAATTGGCTTCTGTGTTTGCCTCTCTTAAAGCATGTCTCTCTTGAGTCAGCAACCTTTCCTTTCATTGGTACTTACTTGCCTTAAGGGGCAGGATGAGCAGCGGGAAGGGCTTCTAACATCACTGCAGAATCAAGTTAATCAGGTAAAGCAAGCACCTAACCCTGAGCATGTCTTACGTGGCATCAGTCGCCTGCGCACGCTGGTGTGAAACCAGGAGAGGGACCGTGCGGTGGTGCGCTAAAAGGAACCGTCCGAGCAAGGAGGAATGGGGAGGTGGTTGAGCCCTTTGGAGAGAGAATATCTCTGCTAAAACTGGTGCAGAGCAGTGTGATGAGCCTGAGCCTGACAGCAGTTCTTGCCAGGAGAAAGTGAGGTGCGCTTGGCTCACCAGGAACAGTCTTCTCAGGCTCTAGCTTGACTGTACAGCAGGGGTTTATAAGTTGGAGACTTTCCCTCTGTAGAGACAGCCCCATCTTCCCCAGCTGGTGCAGATGTAGAGCTTTTCATATTTAAACCCCAATATTGCTAGCCCCAAACCGGCCCATTGCCTGCACCTCTGCCCTGGGGACCACTGGTGCTGAGCCTGCTGCTGTGGGTCTCCCCGCTCCCGTCCGGCTCATGCTCTGCCCTACGGTAGCTCCTTGAGGCTGTCGGTAAGAGGAGCACGTCCAGCACCCTGGGCAGTGGGTGCATGGGTACTTTTTTCTGTCTTTGGTTTCTGGGACAGAGTTGACACCTGTTGAATCGTTATTTTCTCACTGCCTCTCAGCTCAGGTCCAGGCTATGACATAGATCCACATCCTAGCTCAGATCATTCCTGTCACAGGGGTTTGCTGGGTGTTGCTGCCACTGAGGCTTCTCTCCAGCTGTGTGGGTTCTCCCCTGAAATGCAGCTGGTCGGGGCTTCCTGAGGCTTTGAGCCTTTCTCATCCTGAGATCCCACCAGAGCCACTGCAAGAGATCTGTGTGCTTGCCTGTGGTGAGATGTTGAACAGGGTGTTTGAAGGAATATTTTTAATAAGTGTGTAAGGAAGCTGCGTGTTTTCTCGAGCAGGAAGATCTCGTCACACAGTTGATAACAGACTTTCCCCTAATAGTTTGCTTAACCTGCTCTAAGCCTTAACCAGGGATGAGGTTAAAAGGTTAATAATCTGTTATGGGTCCTTAAGCTAATGGTCACAAATGCTTAACCTCAAAGGGAGAACGTTCCCCTTCCATTACAGGAGGAAACCAACCTTGTCCAAACGCTTGTTCTTAGATCCTCAGTAACTGGCGGGAAGAGCGGTACCAGGACGATGTCAGAGCCAGGCAGCTGATGCATGAAGCCCTGCAGCTGCGTCTTAACTTGGTAAGAAAACCTGGTGTGGCCATCCTGGTGTTAGGAGGGGTGTAGCAGCTACTCTGAGGTAGCAGCACTGTGTCAGGGCAGTGTGGGGGGCAGGGGTCCCTGAGGGAGGGTCCCTTAGCTCCCGGCTCTGGGCATCAGGCAACTCTGCTGGGATGGGGACGAGCTGAGGCCAGACCAAGAGGTCAGCCCACGGTGGGGGGCTCAGGATTGGTGGGGCAAGGGGAGCCAGGGACAGGCAGCCCTGGTGTGGCCAGGCAGGGCCATGGGGACAGGCTGTGCAAACCAGTGAAGCTGGTGGTGGCATCCTGGCTCAGTGGGCAGGTGCCACGCACGGAGCAGGCAGCGCTGCCGTATGCTCCTTCGGCATCCTGCTGTGACGGGGAGGTGTCTCCTCTGCTGCAGGGCTGCCACTGCCTGAAGGCTCAGCTGAGCCACCAGCACCTGGGAGTGTCGTGGTGTCGTGTCTTTGAGCTCTGCGGCTCGACTCGGTCCTGAGCCTTCGGTAGCTGGGCTGGCAGCAGGTTCGGGCACAGGCAGCGGGCGGTAAGGGAGGTGTGTGCAGGGCCTGGTGACCACCCTGTGCTTTGCAGGTGGGGGGCATGTTTGACACGGTGCAGCGGAGCACCCAGTGGACCACGGACTGGGCCCTTCTGCTCCTCCAGATCATCACGTCGGGAACTGTGGATATGCAGACCAACAAGTACGTCCGTGCCATTGGCACCAGGTGGTTCCTGGCCGTAGTGCTTTACGTTTTGAGTGTGTGTAGGTTAGTTTGCATTTCTCTCCCTGCTGTCCCATTGCTGCCTGCACACGGTGCTGGGCTCAGCTGTGCAGCTCTTCTCCCTCGGGAGACACCGCAGCCGCTCTCTGTCTCAGCCCGAACAAGCGCGTACGCGAGTGCCGTCCTGAGGACGCTTTCCCAGAGTTCTGGGGACAGATGGTGCTCTCCAGGCTCTGAGCTGGGCTCTGTAGTAACTAGTGGGTAACCTGCAGCCCACCTGTGGGTGTGTGCTGGGCTGACACGTGCAGGCTGGGATGTGTGTGCGTGCAGAGAGCTCGGGGAAGCTCCCCACCCTCCCCGTGCCCCTGCCCTTCGTGGCTGTCAGCAGCTCCCCAGGGTAACACTCGTCTCTGCTCACAGTGAACTGTTCACAACCGTGCTGGACATGCTGGGTGTCCTTATCAACGGGACACTCGCCTCGGACTTGTCCAGTGCTTCCCAAGGAGGGCCCGAGGAGAACAAGAGGGCTTACATGAATCTGGTGAAGAAATTAAAAGTAAGTGTCACCTCTTGCTGTTTTCAGCAGTGCTTCTGAGCAACCTTGTGCTCACCTGGTAGTGCTGTCACCCTCCTGCTGGGGGGCTGCTGGAAAGAGACTGGAACAGCACCGCTGGTAACGAGGAGGAGAAGAATTCGGGGACGGGGGTGGGAAGGCAGAGTCGTGCTGTTGTTTTCTCTGTATTGAATTACGGTTGGGGACCCTGCAAGGCACTGAGCTGTATTCAAGCCTGAGGCCCTGAGCTTGGACACACTGTGTGTAATGTGTTTTCAGTGTTCTGCTCAGAGAAGACATGGAAAGATGAGTTGCGGTCTTGAAAAAAAAGCAAAAGCAAAAAAAAACCCTCATGAAGCCACTAGTTTAAATTTAGTAAAGCACAAGGAAATGATTCATGCAGAAACTGGACGTTTTCTAATAGTGAAAGCAGCGGGATGTCTCTCTTCCCTTTCTCCCCTGTGTGTGACTCGGGGCTGTGTTTGTTCTTCAGAAGGAGCTGGGAGACAAGCGCTCAGAGAGCATCGACAAGGTTCGCCAGCTGCTCCCTTTGCCGAAGCAGACGTGTGACATCGTTACGTGTGAGCCCATGGGGTCCCTGATCGACACCAAGGGGAACAAAATTGCAGGATTTGACTCCATTGATAAGAAACAGGCAAGAGTACATGTGTGATGCCACCCTGGTTTTCTGTGATAGGAAAGTGAAGCGAGCAGAGTGGAACAGCCTGTGCTGAGCACGCTTACGTGCGGTGTGGTGACAGCGTTGTGCTGCAGTGCAGCCTTCGAGGCACGCTCGAGCCCACTGGAGACAGGTCAGATGGGAGGAGAGCCAGGCTTGTAGAATAACACCTGCAAAGAGGGTGAATCCTGGAGGGGGTCAGAGTGCCACACGGGTTGGCACAGCCCAGCTGAATGGGTTTGAGTAGCCCAGTGCGACTGGGCCCGTGCCCAGCATCACAGCCCTGCAGCAGCACCCCAGCAGATCCGCCCTCCCCTCCCTAGGGACGAATTCACTCGTACAAATCCAATGCCACTCGTTCAAACTCCAGTGTTGGGGTAACCTTTCACTCTCTGACCCATCAAGACTGTCAACATGTTTGCTGTGTGCCCTTCCTGAGGAGTGCAGAGCACCCGGTCCCTGTGAAACTGCCAGCTCGAGGAGCGGTGGCCCAAGCTCACTCGGGTTTGCAGTGCAGGGTCTTGGCTGGTACCAGCCAACTCCCCAGAAGTCACCCAGACAGGGAATTAGGTTTGACTTGAAGAGCAGAAGCTCTTACAGGAGTATTTGGTAGTGGAATCCTCATCCGAGAGCTCGGAGCAGGAGTCTTTAGAGCAGTTGCTTGCTGGGAGGAAGCTGGAGGGTGTGATCCTGCTCACAAAAGGCAGAAGGGAGGGGAAAGTGCGTTAGTGGTTTTGGGGTTTTGGGGATACAGAGGGCTGCCTGGTTCTTAAAGACAGAGGTTGGGATAGGGCTGGTTACTCTGCATCTGGGCAGGCACCTTTCAGTGATGCAGCACCTCGGCTCTCTCCCCTTGTCTGACTGTGTCACAACCCCTCAGCGGGCGCATCCTCGGGGTGGCCACTCTGACATTTGACTTCTCTCAATAGCACAGGTGGAAACTGGAGATTTTTAGCACAGCTGTAAGCAAATGGTACTATAAAAATGTAATCACTTTTTGGCAGCCTTGGATAGAGGTCGAAATCCCCCAGCGTGTGTTCGGTACGTTGGTGCAGGGGAAGGATTCCTCGCTGGACTTGTTGGGGTACGGACACAAGTCCTCTGCTCTCGTGTTCAGCTTTCTTAGTGCTAACTCATTTTTATTCTGGGACAGGGTCTTCAGGTTTCAACGAAACAAAAGGTGTCCCCATGGGATTTGTTTGAAGGTCACAAAAATCCCGCCCCTCTCTCCTGGGCATGGTTTGGTACCGTTCGCGTCGACAGGAAAGTGATAAAGTACGAGGAGCAGCAGCATCTCCTCCTGTACCACACACACACCAAGCCCAAGCCACGGAGTTACTACCTCGAGCCCTTGCCCCTTCCTCCAGAGGAGGAGGAGGAAGAGCCCACCACCCCTGTCTCTCAGGAACCAGAAAGAAAGTCAGGAGAGCTCTCGGATCAGGGAAGACTTGCCACGGATGAGGAGAAGAAGACGAAGGGCAGGAAGCGAAAGTCGAAGTCAGGCTCAAGGGCTGATGTAAGTAGCTGGTGCTCTGAACTGTCTTGTCAGAGCATCTGATGTGGCACGGTGCTGCCTCCAGAAGCTGCTCTGTGCCTGGGGGAGTGGGTCCTGGCATGAGGGGTGAATGGGGAGGAGCCTGAGGGTGGGTTTATGCCCCACAGAGTCCAGAGGAGCGTCCTGGCTGACCAAGTATGCTGGAGTGGGCCTTACTCAGGGGGTTGTCTTCGAGTCCCACACGTATTTCCCTGGCTGGGCATTGAGTTCAGCTGTTTCTGATCACATCCATCCCTCCAGTTCCCCTGTCCCAGTTGAGAGCAGGTGTGCTGGTTTGAACCCAGGCCCCGTTCCAGTGGAAACCAGTTTGCAAGGTGCCCCATCACACAGTTACACTTTTCCTGGGCAGTTGGGTCTGGTGTCTGAGGCACTTTCCCTTCGGTTTCAAAGCACCTTTGTGGTGGGGGGTTCCTAAGTGCAGAGTGGCACAGAACAGGGGCCTGAGAACACGCCTGGCACCACCCCAGCAGCCACACATGTTTGTGGCAGCAGTGACCGGTGCAATTGTGTCCTCTGCACCCTGCTGCTGGTGTGGATGTGCGTGTTGTGCCCACCACAGCACTCAGCCAGCGTAGCTGTAACCCCAGAGTTGTCTTCAGGCCTCGGGGAGGGGGTGGGGGGATGTCTCAGCTCACCCCCTCCGGCTCCGTGCACCTGCAGCAGCCACCTGTCCCGGTGCCCACCGATGGGCATGACAGGCCACAGCCATACTGGCTGGCAGGGGAGAGCGGGCAGTGTGCCTGTGAGGGGGTTACTGTCACGGTGTGCCTGTGAGGGGGTAACTGTCAGGGGGNTAACCCCAGAGTTGTCTTCAGGCCTCGGGGAGGGGGTGGGGGGATGTCTCAGCTCACCCCCTCCGGCTCCGTGCACCTGCAGCAGCCACCTGTCCCGGTGCCCACCGATGGGCATGACAGGCCACAGCCATACTGGCTGGCAGGGGAGAGCGGGCGGTGTGCCTGTGAGGGGGTAACGGTCACAGTGTGCCTGTGAGGGGGTAACTGTCACGGTGTGCCTGTGAGGGGGTTGCTGTTAATCACCTGTGGCAGCCCGAGACTGAACCTGGGTTTTGCACCATTGCACGTGACAATGGGAACTGTCTCTGCCCTTCAGCAGTTCCGTGGGAAAACCAGCGTTAGTTGTGAGCTGGTGAGGTTGGGATGTGGTTGGCATTCCCCTTTCCTGTGTATTTCAAGGAATACCCACAGAACAGCTCGTACCGAGGGCCGCCCCCCTACTCGCCGCTCTCCTCTCCGCTGGTGCAGCACACGCAGCCTGCGCTCTGGGGTTACAGCGTGGCGGGGCAGCCCCAGCCCGGCTTCTTTGTGCAGAGCCAGCCCCTCGCTCCAGGTACGTGCAAGCCCCTGCTCCAGGCACGGCCATCGCTCCTCAACACGCGCTAAAAGCGGCCCCGGTGTAGCCACGCTCCGGTTCCAGCCCCTCGGAAGCAGACGGCGTCTGCCGGTGCCGTTCCGTGTGTCCGGAGTCGGGCGGGTTCTGTGCAGGGCCTCTGCCAGGGGTGGTAGCTCAGCAAGAACCCCGCTGTGGTGGTGGTACAACAGGGCTGGTGGGAGCTCAGGGAGGGATGAGGCAAGAGAGGGGTGATCAGTGAACGGCCTGTGGGTTCCAGCTCTGTTTCTCCAGCAGTAGCCAAACGCTGGGTGTGATGTAGCACGTCAACAGCCCGTAGCCCTCTGCTCTCTGTTCTCATTTACCAGTGGCAGTCTCCAAAGTTCTGTTGCCCATTAATTTGGCAGGGCAGTAATCTGGCTAGTCCGGTCTCTGCCCTCCCCCAGGTAAGTTCCTGGTGGTTCTGGCCGAGCTCCCCGAAGAGGAGCCGACGCGTCGGCAGAGCTCTGTGCCCGTACGGAAGGCAGCGACCGCGTTTGTGTTTGGGTGGTTTGTAGGTGGCTCCAGGCTGGATCCCACCGGCTCCTTTGTTCCCACTAACACGAAGCAAGCCCTGTCGAACATGCTGCAGCGGCGCTCCGGCACCATGATGCAGCCCCCCTCTCTCCATGCAGCCGTGCCTCAGCAGCAGTTGCTCCAGATGAAGCTCCTGCAGCAAGAGCAGCAGCAGCAGCAGCGGCTCCTCCGGCAGCAGGCGCAGGCACGGTCTCTCCAACAGGTTGGTCTGAACCCCCGTGTCGGAGGAGCGGTGCGGTGGCTTTGCCTTCTGCTGGGGCCGTGCGCCCTGCGCGGGCGGGAGCAGAGCCGGGGCCGGGAGCTGCCGCCATCCCCAGTACTGATTGGACTACAGGAAACAAAAAAAAGCAAAAGCAGGAGGGTTTAGAGTGGAGATTGGGGGAGGTTTATTCCCTGAAAGAGTGGTCAGGTCTTGGGACAGGCTGCCCAGGGAGCTGGCAGAGTCCCTGTCCATGGAGGGGTTCAGACAAGGTGTAGACGTGGCACTGTGGCACTTCTGGCACTTCTGCTGGGCAGACAGGATGGTGTTGGCTTGATGGTTGGACTCAGTGATCTTGGAGGTCTTTTCCAACCCAAAAGTTTCCGTGATTCTCTGATGAGGGTGGCTGCAGGATGTGTGTGATGCCGTGTGCTGACCACCTCTCCCTGTGCTCTTCTCTGCTGCCTCCTGCTCTGGTGGCTTCTGCTGTGACACAAGGTGGGGAGAGCGCTGGCTGTGCCAGGAGACCACCGAGGGGTGGACCACACATCCTGGTTGGCTGGCAGAGCTGCTCCAGAGTGTGCTGCTCATTGAGTATGTCCACATGGAACTGGGGCCTCATCCTGCTCTGCTGGTGTAACTTCCACTGGCTCTGGGGGTGCTGTTCGCGCTGCACAGGGAGGAGCAGGCACATCTTGCCTCGGGGAGCAGCACAAGAGCAGTGCATGGAGTCCTGCTCCCAGACCAGGCTCCCAGACCTGTCTGTTGTTTGTGAAGCAGCTGGGCAGCTGCAGGGAAGGAGCATCGCTGCGTCGGCTCATGTCTGCCACGGAGTGTCCCCTGTAGAACGGCTGCCACAGTGCTCGGGTGCAATCGTGCAGCGTCAGTCACACAGACAACACCCAGACTCGGTTGTAGCTGTGGCAGCTGCTCATTCACCTGGTTTCTGCAACCTGTGTGTGACCCCTGGGGTCTCAGGAGGAGCCTCGGGGGTCTGTGTCTGCACTTGTTCCTGGGGTGGGGCCGTAGCTGATGGTGACGTGTCTTTCAGGGCCAGCCGATGGACCAAGCCGCTATCTTCACGCCGCAGGTTCGAGCTCCGCCTCAGCTCCCGCAGTACCCAGGGCTGCAGCAAGCACAGGTACTGCGCCGCCCCGCGAGCGACTGCACGG
>VXBZ01001600.1:19881-31681 GCA_013399135.1 Heliornis fulica | reverse complement strand
CTGCTTTGCCCAGCGCTCCTTTACCCCCACCTGCTCTCTGGGCCTGGGACCTGCCCGTGCGTGTGGACAGGGGACACGGTGGGGCCTCGTGTGAGGCCGCGGGTGGTCTCCACATGCTGTAGCTCGTAAAGGCTTTTACTGGGCACTGCCTGGCTTGTCTGAACATGGCTGCTGGTGAAGGCAGCCTGTCTCTGCTGGGAGTGGGACGACTGCTGGGGAGTGCTCCCAGGAGCTCTTCGTTCCGTCCTGGCCACCCTGGTGCCTGGGATTTCAGGGGGAACAAAGACAAGAGAGGAGGAGCCGTGGAGCAGAGCCCCGCTCCGGCTCAGTGCTGCTCGGTGTGGGCCCCATCCTGCCGCCTGTGACCACCACACTGCTGCTGCCTGCACCCACAAACACAGCAGGGCACAGCTGGGCTGGGGTCTCGTTGGGGTGGGGGCGCCTCTCACTGAGTTGCTTCTGGCTGTCCAGGCTTCGGCTCTTGGGTGAAGGCCACTCCGTTGCGCAGCCAAGCGAGCGCGGTCACCCTCCTGTCCCCTCTCCCTGCAGAGCGTGCCTCATGGGTACACCATGTACAGCAGCCCGATGCCTTTGCAGCAGCAGCAGCCCGGTGCCGTGGTGCTCTCCCCCGGCTACAACCCCCGCGCGTTCCCGTCGGCTCGCTCCAGCCCCACGCTGATGGAGAGGCTGCGGCAGATGCAGCAGCCGCCCGGCGCCTACATCCAGCAGCAGCAGGCAGCTGCCTACATCCAGCCTCTGGCAGGCACTCAGCGGTGAGCCCTGCGCCCCCGCAGCCGGTAACGTCGCAGGGTCTAAGGGCAGCTTTGATTTAGTGATTTCAAATCAGAACTGTGAGCGGTCCCGTACGTTCTGCAGCAGCCCCCGGTGCCTGAACTTCCTCGGAGTTCCTGGGTTGTGCTCAGGTCTGGCCTGGCCTTGGCTGGCAGCCCTGTGGGGAACCTCCAGGGTGCCAGGCCTTAGGGGCAGAGCTGCCTGCCCGAGGTGCCTGCCCCATACTCTGTTTTAAGCAGCTGAGCACCGTTGTGAGCTTGCTGATGTCCCCATGGGTAGTTTCTGCTTCGGCTGCGTTACCCCTCCATAGCATCCCAGGAGAGCATCTCTTGCCTGGGTGTCTCCAGTATTAGACAAGTCTGTGTAGTCTGTTTTGGCAAGGCAGTACAAGTAGGACAAGCTTTGGTCTGGAGAACTTTCCAGCGCTTCTGTGGAGTTCCTGCTTGAAGTGTGGAGCCTCTCCCTAGTAAAGCAGGAGTTGAACGCTGGGTCTGATCGCTCTTAGAGCAACGTGTTACTACCTACATCAGTTCCTGGGCAGCAAAGCATTAGGATTCAGAAACCTGTTCTCCCTGGAAAGCCTCTTAAATCAGTGGAAGCCTGAGATCACATCAGTAGCTGAGTTCTGCCAGAGTAACTCCTGCTCTGTCTGTGACCGGAGTGTCACCCATTGCTTTCCTCTCTCTTCAGACTGAGCCATCAGCCTCTGCAGCCGAGTTCACTGGTCGCAGGGGGGCTGGACAGTGCGTCGGCCGTGGGGGCACATCCAGCCCTGGGCTCGGTGCAGCTGCCTCCGGAGCCCGTCAGGCAGAGACAGCAGCAGCTGCGGCAGCAGAGACTCTTCCAGGTGAGGGGCTGGGCTGAGTGCGAGGCCGGCGGGTCCTGTACTGCAGACCCCCGGGTCGGGGGGGCCGTATGCGCTCGCTTCCGTGTGCGTGTGAGCCCGAAGCAGCGGAGCCCGGTGCCGCAGGGCCGTCCTGCCCTGGCTCAGGGGCGCTCACTCCCCGCTCACTGGGGACCCCGAACGAGCGCTGCGGAGATGCGTGTGTGGTTCCATGCTGCAGCGTGCCTCTGGAGAAGGTGGGAACAGCCTGGCTGAACAGGCCAGGACAGAGGCTGTGGTTGTGCTCTCCCCTGCCTGGCCTGACAGTGTATGCCAGAATCAAACCCAGGGGCTGCTCCCTGCC
The DNA here is from genome assembly GCA_013399135.1 of Heliornis fulica. Lineage (NCBI taxonomy): Eukaryota > Metazoa > Chordata > Aves > Gruiformes > Heliornithidae > Heliornis > Heliornis fulica. The sequence continues at coordinate 29,702 of VXBZ01001600.1, read as the reverse complement.
CGGCCCAGTCCCCATACTCTGGTTTGGTGATGTGCTTTTAATGTGGGGGTAGGTATCAGTTTATCAGCTAAATGTACAGGGCTGGGGAAGTAAGTGGGGTTGAGAGTCCTTCCTGTGGCCCTGTGATGGCCAGAATGATTTCATGGTGTCGTTGTGGTTCAGTAGTCTGTGCCAGTGCTAGTCCAGAGCTCCTGTCTCTCAGTGAGATACTCTGGTGTTGTAGGAAACCAAGCACAGCGCTTTATAGTGTCCGTTGTCCGTTAACGACGCTCCTTGTCGCGCTGAGGGTGAAAGTGGGGAGCCGTGAGGCTCATGTCCCACGGCGCCTGTGCCCCACGCGGTGGGCGAGCCCACGTGCCCCGCCGGACATCGGCCGTGCCGAGCCGTGCCGCTTGGCTCGCGCTGTGCCCTGCGGCAGTGTGCGTGCCGTGCCGCCGCTGCGTCAGTGCCCCTCTTCTTCCAGTTGCAGCAGCAGCCGGGGCAGCAGCAGGCGCTTGGTCTCCAGCCCGTGCAGCCGCAGCAGCCTTTGGTAAGCAGAGGCGACTGCCGAAGTCGTGGGGAGGTGCGAGGGTAGCGACAGGGTGGGTTCTGTCACTGGTGGTGACAGTGGGTGCCAGCGCTTCCCTGTACCTCTTGCTTCCACCGCTGGTACAAGACCACCAGAGTGACCCAGAGGGAGTGTGTGGGGAATGAGCTGATTGAAGACACCCTCAGCCTTACTCCCAGTGCAGCAGAATAGAGGACTGGTTTGGAAACCCCATCGGAACCAAGCGCCGGGAGCCCCACTGAAAGCCAGGGGTCTTTTGGGGGCTGGTTTTTGTGGTAGCACCGAGCAGCCCTGACGTGGCACTGCAGGACACCCATGGCTGGCACTTGTCACGCTGCCGTGCCTGCCCTGAGCTTGTGGAGCATCCGCTCCCTCTGGCATCGGCTGCGGACGCCGGCTGCTCCGCCACTACCGTGCACCAGGCCCTGCCTGGAGTCATGTCACAAGCGATGGTGGTGCCATCAGACCTTGGGGTTTTAGGTTGTACCGCTCACGTGCTGGGGATAAAAAAGGGGCTGCTTGTCTGGAGAGCCTTTTAGATTAAACTGCTAGCCACACACCAGAGCCACGTGAAGACAGCGGCGCAGTGGAATCCCCTGTGAGACATTCCTTCCACAGCTGCCTGTGCTCTGTGAGCCGCACACAGGCCTCCGAAGCGCTGCGGTGGCTGTTGGTGTTAGCGGAGCTGCTTCCAGAGACTTGCAGGATGAGTGCTGGCACTTGCAGGATGAGTGCTGGCCTCGTGGGGGAGGGCAGACGGGCGCTGTGCCTCGTGTCTGGCGGGTCCCACGGCACCTGTAGCATGGCTGGGAATTGGGGGGGATCCCAGGCTGCTCCCCAAGTCTGTGTGCTCCCCGCTGCCGAGACAGGCTGGCTGCCACCCCTCTGCTCCCCTCCCCTTGCCTGGGCAGCCAGAGCCTCGTGGTGCTGCAGAACCACCCTGGCAGTTGCAGTGTTTCTTGCATCTTCCCTCCTCCTCCTCCCGCAGTTCCCGAGGCAAGGCCTGCAGCAGACGCAGCAGCAGCAGCAGACAGCGGCGCTGGTCCGGCAGCTCCAGAAGCAGCTCTCGAGTGAGTGTGTGGTGCACAGATGTACATGTGGATTTGGTGGGAGTGACCCTCCAGCAGCTCTGCTGCCCACTCCACTGCTGCCCCATGCACACGTACGGCAGCGGTTACCCGCGGACAGACAGACACCCGCCCCGTAACCATGTAACAGCGACAGTCCCAGGCACCCCACGGACTCCCACTGCTCTCCAGAGCTGCCTGGGTGCCCTCGGGGCCGGTGCCCATCACCGTTTGCTGCCCGTTTGCTGCCCTCACGTCTGTAGTCCTAGGGCAGGCACAGTCCCTGAGCAAGCGAGTTCGGTTGTGTGGGAGGGCCGCGGGGGGGTCCCCGTGTGCTGCCTGGACCCGGGAGGGTCCCCAAGGTTCTGTACTCCCAGGCACCAACATTCCCCTTTGCTTTACCCCCAGGTAACCAGCCCCAAGGGGTGAACCAGTACGGGCACCCTTCGCACTTCTGACCCGGCGCCGGAGGGAGGGGACAGGCAGAGCTCGATGCACTTGGTGTCGCTCACACGCAGAGCCTCCGCACGGCCTCGCGGCGCGGGGCTCCAGGGGTGCTGCGGTGCCTGTGGATGGGCAGCAAGGTGGGTGCGGGGGGCTGGGGACAGTCATTGCGTTCACTAGATTTCCGTGTAGGGTCCGTGGGCCTGTCTGAAGAAAGTGTCGCAGATCTTATGAATTTGGTGCTTTTTAGGTCCTGATACTTTTAAAGAGGACAAAGAATGCTGGATTTATTTATTTGTGGGAAATGCTTTTTTCTTTGTTTTATTTTTTTTCAGTTTTTGGGGGGTTGGGTTTAGGGTTTTTTTGTTGTTGTTGTTGATTGGTTTTGTTGGGTTGGTTTTTTTTAAAAAAAAAAACCTGCACTGGACCAAACTACTGAACTGAAAGGCACTTCTGGTTCTGGCTTTGAAGTTAATCTGTTCATGGAACCGTTCACCTTCCTCTGTGGGTAGAACAAGCATCAACCTAAATCGTGTTTATTTGATGGTAATTTTCATAAGCACTTTATAAAGTTCTTTGGTTTAAAGTACCAATTTTCTCTTGCTCTTATTGTGGTAAGAAGGTGCTGAAGTGGGTTTATTGCTTGTATTAGAACTTCTTAACGTTTATATTAAAAGCCACAACGTAACGTTAATAAATCTACTGGAAGCAGCAGAGTTCCAGATTGGTCTGTTTCATGCAGAGTCCGCTGGTGAGCCGCTGGTGAGCTGCTGGTGAGCCGCTGGTGAGCCACTGGTGAACTGCTGGTGAGCCACTGGTGAGCCGCTGGTGAGCTGCTGGTGAGCTGCTGGTGAGCCGCCACCAGGCGTGTGGCAGTGACGGGCACTGGGTGCCCAGCAGCGCGGTTCCGCTCCGCCTCCCTGGGGAACCCCCTGCGGCTCAGTGAAGCCTCACGGGACTGGAATCCCTATGGCTGACAGGATGCTGTGGGCACTGAATCCCAAAGCAGCCTTCACAGGGTGAGAGTGGAAAGTGTCCTGCACCCAGGGAGGGGAGGAACGTCCTGGCCCCAGGACAGCTGGGGGTAACCTGCTGGGAAGCAGCGCTGGGCAGAAGGACCCAGCAGTCCTGGGGACACCGAGCTCTCTGTGACCAGCAGTGTGTCCTCGTGGCTGATGGGACCTGGGGGCTGGAGCAGAGCGTGGCTGGCAGGTCCAGGGGGACTCTGCTCTCCTCCCCCTCTGCTGAGCCACGGCTGCAGGTGGGTGTCCAGTGCTGGGCTCCCAGTTCAGGACAAACTGGGAGCTGCTGGACAGAGTCCAGGGCGGGTAGAAGGATGATGGGGGGTTGGAGCATCTCTGGGGCGAGGGAAGGCTCAGAGAGATGGGATTGGTCAGCCTGGGGAAGAGGAGACCGAGAGGGGATCCCCCCAACACTGACCCATGTCTAAAGGGGGGCCAAGGGGATGGGGCCAGACTCTCAGGAAGAAAATAAGCTCTGCACTTTAATCACTGGCCCAAACCTTTCCGAGATGACTTGACCAGCCCCAGCTGTGACTCACTGCTCTAAAGGGTGTAGAGAACCGTTTCCTGGCTGTGCAAAGGCATTTTCCCCTCGCGTGGGAAGCTGCTGCTTGGCCCTGACTGCTGAGAAATCAGACTCCTGACTTCATTTGCCCACTGACACCCTTGTTTTCTGGTGAGATACCGTTAAAAATGCTTTTGTGACAACAGGAACACGCTACCAAGCTGGAGTGTTTCTACATGTGGTCTTTCCCTGTTCTCTGAACGGCGCTGAGCAGCGCTTACCCTCTGGTTTAAGGGAGAACACGTTGCCCTGGATGGATCTTCTGCAGGAAGGACTGCCTGAAGCAGCACTGCAGTGTCACAATATGTCCCTGCTTGTGTCACCACAGAATATTTATTAAAAAAACAACCCATAGTAAATATTCAGATGTATGAAGAAGGTAATCTGCATCACAATACAATCTGCTACACCAGCTTGCTGGCTCCGTGCTGGCACCGCACGCGGTGTGTGATCCCAGACTAGTATGGAAAAGCCTGTCCGTTACTGAATGCCTGTACCTGTACGTGACAGTCCTGGTCTGCTGGCAGAGCAGAGGTGCCTGAAGCTTGTTCCTGTTCAGTCTCTTCAGACCCAAGGCTGGATAATAATGCTGGATCTGATGTTCCCAAGCCCTTCCACGCTTTCTTTGCTTGGTCAGGGCAGACTGAATACTGCAAATGGCTTCAGGCACTTACCCTCCTGTGGCTGCCTTTGAGTAAAGTTACTCCAAGAAGGAAGCTGGGACAGCAGGAGTCTTTGCTAACAGCTCTGCAGGACACAGTTCTTACCTCACATGACGTGAACGTACGTCACTGTGAAGTCGCTGCCGAGAGGGTTCGTCGCTGTGCATCTGTACACGCCAGCATCGGAGGGCCGGGGGTGCGGGATGAGCAGCGTCCCCGGGGGCTGGAGCAGTCTGGTCCCGGCTGCTCGCCCGTGGTGACCCGCGGCGAGCACTGAGCGGTCGGGCAGCTCCCAGGTAATTTCTGGGGTGGGTACCCCCAGCGCCGCGCAGCGGAGCTGAACGGCTGCGCCGGGCACCGTGTGCACGGTCCGCGGCGGCCTGCTGGTGATCCTCGGGGCGAAGGCCACGACATCCACAGGAACGGTTAGAGAGGCATCTCCAGCACGATTGTGGGCCCTACACACGTAATGTCCTCGGTCGTGGACGGTGGCCTCCCGTATGACCAAGGTACCGTTTTCCAGCAGCATGTACCTGCTGCTGATGTGCGGCCGGTCCAGCACATGGCCGCCCGGCAGCGTCCAGGCCGTGCTTGGTCGGGGACTCCCCTCGGACAGGCAGTGAAGCGATACCGGCTTCCCGCTGACGGCCTGCACCGGCCCCGCCGGGCGGGTGAGAATGTTGGGCCGGCGGCCCAGTTCGAGGACCACCAGCCTCTCGATATAGCCCACGGTGTTCCTGGCGGCGCAGCGGTACTTCCCAGCCGTGTCTCTGTCGGGGCTGTAGATGGTGAGTGTACCGTCGCTCCCGGTGAGGAACTGGGCGCTCTGGACGCCGCTGGGGACCCACGTGCCGTTGGGCAGCATCCAGCTGACGGCAGGGGGAGGGTTCCCGTCCACCGAGCAGTTCAGCGTGGTGCTTTCCCCAGGTTTCACCGTTACCTTTTCGTTGAAGGGGTTTTTGAACATGGGGCGCCGCAGCATCTCCAGGACCTCCAGCTGCACCACCAGCACACTCTCTCCCCCGGCGTTTCGTGCCACGCAGACAAAATCTCCCGTGTCCGAGGGCCTTATGTTCCGGATCTCCAGCGTCCCGTTCCCGTGCACTACGATCCTGCTCCCGTGATAGGGAGCTGTTAGGAGGATGTTGTCAGGCATGATCCACATAACCTGCGGGGGGGGTGTCCCTTCTGCCCGGCAGTCGATGTGTCTCCTCGAATGCCTCACTGCCGTCACTTTCCTCACTGTTCTGTTCGCGTTTAAACCGTTTATGACAGGGGGCTTAGCAACCACATCCAGTTGATAGAGCTTCCGAGCATCCCCCCCGGCACTGCGGGCGACGCACGTGTACTCCCCGGCGTCCGGCAGCTTGGCTTGCCTGACGGACAGCGACCCGTTGGCGTGCAGCAGGAGTCGCTCTGTTGACGAGGAGATCACCTCACTGGAAGGCAGCAGCCAGAGGATCTTTGGCTTGGGCTCGCCAGCAGCTTCACAGCCCAGTGACGCTGTGTCCCCCGCTCGCACCGTGAGGTACGTCTTGTAGTTGTGCTTTATCCGGGGGGCGGCCATGACGACCGTGATGCGTACCTTCATCTCGTCTCTTCCCAGGCTGTTCTGGGCGTAGCAGGTGTAGTCTCCCCCTTCCATCACTTTGTGGAGATACAGCGTTCCGTTGTCGAAGAGGACGTATCTGCGAGGCCGGCGCCCGCTGTCCTCTGCCAGCATCGCGTTGTTGACCACTGTCCCATCTGGCAAACTCCAGGATATTTTGGGAGCGGGTGACCCAGAGGCCTTGCAGTCCACTTGGAAGTCCTGTCCGTATGGCACCAGCCTCCTGGAGTACTGGTTCTGCTCAATCTTGGCCGGTTCCATCGCGGTGCTGACTTTCAGCCACATCAGATCGTCCCCGTTCCTGTTCCTTGCGACACACAAATAGTCACCCGCGTCCTTTTCAGTAAGTGCCTCAATAACCAAGGAGCCGTTGGGGTACACGTGGATCCGACTTCCCATCCTGTGGGGGGAGAAAGAGGAAAAGGATCACGGAATGAGACGCTGGTCGTGAGCGCTGAGCACTGAAAGTGATGGATGGTGTTAAGAGCCTGACATGACACGATGTGACACAGCAGCCCTTTCCAAAGGCACCGTGTCCACGGCACCCACAGCCCCGGCGTGGTGTCACCTGACGTGGTTTCTGCTGTTACATGAGTGCACGGGCCTGCTGACCCTGTGCAACGCTGCCGCCCGGCCTCGCTGAGAACTGGTGAACCTCTCGTCCCTCATCCCACCAGCCTCTGCTGCTCTCCCTCCTGCTTCTTGCAGACAGCCTGTGGCACCTGGCCCGGGGCAGCTGGCACCGACACTTGGCACCCAGTTTACCTGCTGGCTGCAGAGATGGACCTGGATGTCCCTCAGCCCAGCTGCAACTCCCCCCTGCGCCTGCTCGGACCATCCTGAGCTCGGGCTGTCCCTCCCAAAGCAACCATGGAGCATTCCTGAGGGAGGGCATGGGGCTGCTGGGGGAAAACCCTCAAAGGTGGACTTGGCAGCAGCTGCAGAAGCATCTTCCTCCCAAATCCCGCTTCACAAACCTCCCCTAGAGAACTCTTCCTCCTACAAAGTGACACAACTCAGTTGAGGCAGGGGGAGCTTCCCTAATGCAATCACGCCTTGGACCTGTTTGTAGGGACTGACCCGCTCCTGGCACCTGATGGGGCTGGGATTCAGCCTTCACCAACAAGCCACCCCCTCATTGGCTGTTTCCCAGCCAATTTACAATGCTGGTGTACAGTGTATTGGGTCTGCAATGGGCTCCTGGACGAGCGCCAGGGAAGACAGTGGTTGAAGTGTTGGAGAGCCATGGGGGGACAAAAGGCTCCTACCTGTGCCACTGGTCAACAACTGCCTTGGAAGGCAACCTCCAGATGATCCTGGGCTCCGGCTCCCCTGTCGCCGTGCAGTTCAGGAGCAACCTGTCCCCAAGCTTCAGCCGAGTGGTTTCTGGAGAGGTGGAGGTGATCTTTGGCAGCGTGTCCCTGCGTTCCACCACGAGGGTCACCACCCTCCTCTCCGAGCCGGTTGAGCTGGTGGCTATGCACTCGTAATTCCCGCTGTCAGAAGGGGCGACGCTGCTGAGGTGGAGGGTTCCGTTGGGGAAGAGGAACAGCTTCGCGTTCACCAACTGCAGAGGCTTCACCACCGTGCCATCAAAGAGGACCCAGTGGACACTGGGATGAGGATTCCCTTCCACGGTGCAAGGGAGTGCCAGGTCTTCCCCCATCATTCCCTCAACACGCTCTCTCTTCTCTTCCAGAATGGCGGGAGGTGCCGCGATGACCTGCAGCTTGACAACCAGCGTGTCGCTGCCTGCCGGGTTTTTGGCCAGGCAAGTGTAGAGGCCCCTGTCATAAATGGTGACATCCTTGATAACCAAAGTGCCATCTGGCCCCACACCAACTCTGTTGTTTCCAGCAGAGGCGTCGGAGACGTGTGTCTTGTTTGCAAGGACCCAGGAGATGGCGGGCGGCGGCCTGCCCTCAGCTCTGCACCTCACTGCCACAGGCTTCCCGGAGTGAGCGGTGAGGAGCTGCCACCTGCCACCGGCGATGCGGGGCGGGTAGGCCACAACCGACAGGGTGACCAGGAGCTGCGCCACGCCGTGCGGGTTGGCCGCAATGCACAGGTACTGCCCACGGTCCTCCAGGCCCACCCGGGCGATGGAGAGCGTGCCGTTGGCGAACACCGTCCACCTGCCGTCACCTCGGCCTCCCAGAGCATCTGTCCCTGCGGAAGCAAGGGGACAATTCTGCAGCGCATCAACCTCTCTCTTCTGAAGCTCCTTTTACACAGTCCCTCAGGACACTTTCCCTGCCCTGGCCTACTCTGACCAGAAGAGCACAAGTCCTAAGAGTAGCGGTTGAGGGAGCTGGGAATGGTCTGGAGCACAAGTCCTATGAGGAGGCTGAGGGAGCTCTGGGGCTTTTGAGTATGGAGGAGGCTGAGGGGAGACCTTCTGGCTCTCTCCAAGTCCCTGCAAGGAGGGTGCAGAGAAGTGGGGTTGGTCTCTTCTCTCAGGTAACAAGTGACAGGACAGAGGAAATGGTTCCAAACTGCCCCAGGGGAGCTTGAGGTTGGACATGAGAAGAATTTCCCCCCTGAAAGGGTTGTCAGGCATTGGGACAGGCTGCCCAGGGCAGTGGTGGAGTCCCCATCCCTGAAGGGATTGGAAAGGCCAAGAGATGAGGTGCTGAAGGACATGGTCTAGAGGTGGACTAGGCAGGGTCAGGCTAGGGCTGGACTTGATGAGCTTAAAGGTCTCTTCCAACCCAAGGGATGCTGTGATTCTATGCACAGACAAGAACAGAACAGCAGTATCGTGCAAGTATGGTGACAGAGGCTCAAAGGGACATGGTCTGGGCTGAGCAGACAGGGCGTTGCACACCCAGATGTCCTCTAGCAAAGCCCCAACCCAGCTTTGTGTACTCACAGAGGTGGTGGCAGAGCTCTGCCTTGGCTCCATGACTCACTACCACAGACAGGTTTTACTCTTTGCCTGTCTCACTGCCCTGAGGTACCAGGTAATGTACAATAAACCCCGAGACCTTCTCACAGCAAACACAGAATTGGAGTTAAAAATAGATATAGAAATTTTGTTCTTTTTATTCCCCCAAAGAGCTGTTTTACAATGAGCCATAAGATGCTCCAGCAGGTGCGCTGGGATCTTTCTGTTCCCAAGATCATCTTCCCAGGGCACTCCCGAATGGAGCCATCCTTCAGTCTGGCACACAAGACATCTGCCAAGCTCCAAGGCTACCCCAGGAGGTAAGTTGTAGAGAGGTTTGTCAAGCTTACCTTGTGGCATCTTGGTCCATTGCACCGTTGGGCGGGGGTTGCCGGTGGCTTCGCAGGGGATAAAGGCGTCCGAGTTGGCCAGCACAGTGAAGGCCGCTAACCGTCCTCCAGCTATCCTGGGCTTGGCAAAATGGCCTCTGCCTACGGAGCCCACGGCCGTAGGGCTGGCGGTGGCCACTTCCTGACCTCGCCTCTCCTCAGACCAGGCTCTGACAGAACTGCCCTGGTCCCCTCCACGCCGAGGAGCACAGGGAGTCGCGGCCTGTGCCGGCCCCGGGACGCTCAGCGCACGCAGAGCGGCTGCGTGGCCCCTCCCCAGGAGCTGAGCGCTGGGGTCCTGCCAGAGCTGCCCTTTCCCCCGCCGAGGCGAGTCGGTGGTCTCAGTGCTCGCAGGTGGCACGGTGGGGGCCGCGGCCAGCGGCGTCGGGGTGGTGTGTGGCACACTGGGAGGAGCAGTGGGAGCGCTGGTGCTCGACTCCGTTCTTGCTGGGAACGTGGGCTGTGCTACGTGGGGCCCTGGGAGAGGCCCCTCTTCCAGTGCCGGAGGTGGCTTTTCACCAGCCGTGGCGGCGGCGTCGATGTGCCCAGCGGGTTCTGGCCCAGACGTTGCCCAGACTGCGGCAGGCCGTGTGCTCGCGGCCTCAAGAGGCTCAGGGTGCCACGGCGGG
>VXBZ01001600.1:0-12692 GCA_013399135.1 Heliornis fulica | reverse complement strand
GGCGAGGAGGGGCCCCGAGGAGCCGCCGGGGCGCGCAGAGCCGCGCTGGGCGCTCCCCCTGCCCCGGGTACCGCCGCCCCCGGGCCGCAGAGGGGCCGTCCCGTCCTGCCGGGCCGTGCGGGGCGCTCGGCGGAGCCGCCTGTCCCGCTCCCCGGTTCGCTCGGCCGTGTGCCTGCAGGCGGTGTCGGTACCGGGCACGGCACGGCTCTGCCGCAGCCCGAGCCAGAACGGGCCAGCGGGTACCGCACAGGGTCACCCATCTCTGTGATGGGTGACGAAGTCACGTATGGGCAGAGTTTTCGGGTACGTGCTGTGTTAGAGTCCCTAATGTGGTGCTGTCATTTCGCTTCTCAACTTGTGTGTTTACTTTTGTAACAAGCTTTTTCTCTTTGTTCTTCCTCAGCATGATCAAGTCCGTGCAAGCTTGACCAGCCCTCGGGGATGGAAGTCACAACGAGCAAACGATCTACGGAAGGAATGATTCCTCTTTTGGGCTTTTTCCTTGGGAAGTGGGACTAGTCCTAGTTTTGAAGGGTGCAAGTGTAGTGGCCAAGCCTATTCCTAAGGCAGAGCTAATACCGCTAGTAGCAGCAAGCCATCAGGGAGCTGCTCAGGGCTTGTGCACACCAGGGGCCACTGCCAAGGCTTCTGCATCCTTGAGTGACTATCAGCTTCCTTCAAGCAAATTGTGATGGGGCTGAATCACAAAGCTGGATCTCAGAGGAAAACGTGGATGATCCCTTTACTTATGGGAGGCAAAACTGCACTGAGGGTCATGACAAATAACACCATCCCCTGGGGTGACGCATCAATGCCAGCAAAATAGTTCATTTTGTTGGGTGCAGTTCTGATCTGAGTTATGCCCCTGGTTTTTCTTTGGCTGATGTTGGCTGTTTGACCTGCTCTTCCACGGCAGATGCTGGCTGGTCCCTCCCACACGCCTGGGTTCCCTATGGGACCTGCCTGCTCAGCAGACCAGTGCTCCAGGTCCTCCCCGTTCTGTACCTTCCCTCCGTATCGTGCCAGTTCTCCTTAAAAGACCTTTGCAGGATGTTTCCATGTTGTTCTTTTTCTTCCCAGCTTTTTGCTGGCCAAATGCTTCCATTGTCTTCGATGCCAGCTCACAGTATGGTACCAGGTTGTCTGGCTCTGTCCGAATCGGGTTCTCTTACTGTTGTCTTAAGTGGGGGAGGAATAACGAACAAAGTAAAATACCCCAAATCAGGACAAAGCAGCGTGTCGGCAGCTCTTGTCGCTGTGGGGACGTGTTATTTTAGATTAGTGTTGGAAACAGAAAGCTAACAGGAACGAGGGAGGTCCAAATCCCCCCCATGCACACAGCTCTGTGCAAAGGACTTGCCTGGGGGGGCACAAGGCCGCCCGCTGTCCCTCTGCTCCGCTCGCCCGGCAGACGGAGCGGGCGGCTGCGGCAGTGACCAGACAACAGCTTCCCAGTGCCAACCGGGCGGTGGCTCAGCTCCCACAGCCCTGTGCTTTGCCCAAAGCCACTTTCCCTTGAGAAGGGAATGGCCTCTGCCAGGGTTTACACAGGGAAGGACCCAGAGACGTGACTCTGTGCAGGTGGATCTGCAGCGTTGGAAAGGACAGCTCTGGGGGGGAGAACCCCCGGCTCCACCGTCGGCAGGTGGCCCCCTGGGGGGCTGGTTCCCTGGGCAGACGCTGTGCCCGTGCCTCCTCCTCCGTGCACAGCATCAGCACCGAGCCAGCGTGTGGGGGAAGGCACAAAGCACAGGATCACGGAGCACTCTCTGTCAGATACTGCTAGTTTGTCATCATGTCTTAACCTCACCTCTGAATTAAATCTTACAGACCTGGATCTTGTATGGAGAATGAGCTTTCCAACGGTGCTTAACCCCCAGGGCCAGAGCAAGGCTGGCACTGTGCGTTTCAGTGTGGCATTTCCACCGTGGAGCTGTGGATCTTCTGTCTTCCCCTGGGTGGTTGTTGGGGTGGACATGAAGAGAGGGACCATCCATCACTCGAGTTCAGAGGAAAAGCTCGTGTGAAACTCTCTGTGACTGGGGAGAATCTGCTATCCTCATTACGGGAGCACACCCTCAGTCAGGGTAGGGTGATGGTGCTGCCTTTGATCTCCAATGACACGCACAGTCCATCATTCCTCCGTGTCTTTACTGTCCTCGCAGCCCTCCTCGTGGGCAGGGATGGCAGCCTGTGGATCTGTGCCAGCAGAGGCTGAGCTGAAACCCGGCACTGCCACTGAGGGAGTGGGCTGGTGTGGGCTGGGTGGGCTCAGGGCTCGTCTCCAGCACTGGCCCGGGGGTTTTCTGATGGATTCAACTTCAAAAGCAGCATTGAATCAGATTTTGAAGGTCTCTGCCACATTCCTTAGGTGTGTTGTGAGGATACTTGGCCCATCGTGTCGCCATGCTTTGGTGGCTGCTGGACACAATGAATTTGCATGCCTGGGATGAGGCAGCAAGGACTCTGGTCATCTGTGTTAGTAAAGCACAAGGATGATGGAACTGGTTTAGTTCAATTCAATTTGAAGAAGTGGCTGTAACATCCTGTGTGCTTGCTCTGGGCAGGAATGTTTAGCACAGTGTCCAGCACAAACAAGTGACCAGGATGAACGGGAGATTGGGTCTAGGACCTTGGGAACTTCAGGGGTTCACCTCTCCTGTTTGCCCTGACGGTGCCAACCCACCAGCAGCTTCGATCTGGCTCACTGTGTTTCTCGCTGAGCGTGACCTGTGTGTTTTATGATCCCCAGACCCACAGATAGCTGGGAAAGTGAGAAACATGTGGGGCTGATGGGTTAGTTCCCTTCTTGGGGCCAGTACGGGCAGCCAGTCCCCAGACAGCAGGGCTCTGCAGTTCTGGTGTGGATCACCACACCCAGGGAATCTGTGCTCATCACACTGTAAGTGCCACTGAGCAGGTGTCGTGACCGCAGTTCCCCTGCTGCATCATCAGTGAAGAGCTGATGCATCTGTAACCCTCTGACAACTGCCAGTCACAGCTATCCCCTGTCCTGGGTGGGAGCAGGTGGGTGTGCAGGGCAGCACGCTGCCCAGTACCAGTGTGTCTGCCCGTAACCCACAGGGACGCGCGGCGGCTCACGGACGCTGCAGNCCCCAGACCCACAGATAGCTGGGAAAGTGAGAAACATGTGGGGCTGATGGGTTAGTTCCCTTCTTGGGGCCAGTACGGGCAGCCAGTCCCCAGACAGCAGGGCTCTGCAGTTCTGGTGTGGATCCCCACACCCGGGGAAGCTGTGCTCATCACACTGTGTCACTGAGCAGGTGACGTGACCGCAGTTCCCCTGCTGCATCATCAGTGAAGAGCTGATGCATCTGTAACCCTCTGACAACTGCCAGTCACAGCTATCCCCTGTCCTGGGTGGGAGCAGGTGGGTGTGCAGGGCAGCACGCTGCCCCGTACCAGTGTGTCTGCCCGTAACCCACGGGGACGCGCGGCGGCTCACGGACGCTGCAGTAACGTGACTCCTCAACCCACCTGCCAGCCAGGCAAACTGGAACCAAACACTGGTGTGTGCCACGAGCAAACCTTTGGATGAGGTAAGGGGTTGTCACCATGAGGGCAGCCCTGTACACTGGCCTCTACTTCATCTCCAGAGCTGGAACCACAAACTCAGCCCCACGCCTGGGTGAAGGCACACGGCTGCTCGTGGCCAGGCTACAGGGGACAGCGTGTCCCCAAGTTGGCACATGCCCTGTGGCTCCCAGCTGAACCTTTGCAGGGGAAATGCCCAAAAGTCCCATATGGTGACTTGTCAGGTCTGGACTACAACCCTTCTCCTGCACAGCTGATAGGCTCTGCTCCAACTTGCCAGCACCTGCAATTAGCCAGAGAACTTCATTAGCTTCAGGTGGTGGAAGGGTGAGTCACAGGGGGCCTCAATTCTTCCCCCCCCACCCTCCAGGCACTAATTAAAGGTGAGCATGGGCTCAGAGCTCCGGTCTGGAGGGGCTGGTGTTGTTCTGCTCAAGCTGTGGTGTGTGGCTGAGCCCAGCAGTAGCAGGACACTGAGTCTTACAAGTGCTAGTCTTCTTACACAGATGTGTCTGAGCCAAGGTCAGTGCCAGAAAGTCCCTGTGGGGAGAAGGGGAGACCTGATGCCCATCCTTACAGGTAAGGAGCCTGAGCACCCTGCAGAACCCCAGAGTGTTCCTGTTGTTGGTGTGGGAGTAGGAATGGCTTTGGGCTGTTGGTTTCTGCCCCTGCCTCACTTGCTGGGCTCGGGTGTGTGGGATCTAAGGCACGCTGCCCTGCGTGAGCTTAGCTTGCCTGGGGGGCTCTTCTGCCGTGGTTGTGCTGGGGAATGGGATGTGTGTGGACTCAGGGACTGGGAGTGCTACCTGGAGTAACTGGTGTGGGGGCTGCTGAGAGCTTGTGTGATAACCTGGTTGAGGGAGATGCTTGCTGGGTGTGAGTTACTACTCTGAGTAAAGGCCTGGAGAAATGGCTTTTTCTTGGACAGCATCTGGGCAGGGAGTGCAGTGGGGATGTGAGGTGTGCACTGGAGAAGTGAGAAGTTTAATTTATGGCTCTTCCCCTTCCACGGGAGCACTTGGCAGAGCGTGTCCCAACCTTTGCTGCACTAGAAGCTCTTCAGAGATGTGTTGCTCTCGGAGGTGCTCCTGAGGTTGCAGCCATGATCTCTGTGTGTGTCTCGCTGCTTCTCTCTCAGTAACTGTCCTGTGGCTGCTGGAGCCGCCTGTAGAGGCTCTTCCCCAGGCAACAGCTGAGTTAAATGAGGCTTTGAACACGTTGAGGCTCATTGTTGGAGTGGTGCTAATGTTGTTTATTGGATTTAGCACGTTTATTTTGTGTCCTGGTGTGAAATGGATCACCACAGGGGACATGAAGGTCTCTTCCAAGTTCAGCTCTACCAATGCCTGGGGGTGAGGTTTGTGTCTGTGCTGGCAGTGGCTGACACTGCATGGCTCCTGTGTCCTACAGGGTAGCTGTCCAGATGGTCTGTAACCTGCACAGAAAGTACCCAAACCGCCACGTGAGCCAGAGAGCTCGGTGATAAACCACGGGTCACCTGGGCTTTGACCGATGGCACAAGTGCCAGAGGTCAGAGAAGGTGTGTACATGAGTCCAGTGTGATACTGGGCTGCGAATCAAGTGTCTGATGCCTCCAGGAGAGGTGCCCTTGTTGACCCCTCTGTGGTCAGAGGGTACTGGACCCCATGGTACTGAACTCGTGTTAGCGAGTTAGTGAGGTCACCTGTGTGACTCCAGTGAACTCAGTACTGGTGATGGTCAAAGCCCGTGGTGCTGGTGGTGTTCTCCTCACTTGCTGCCTAAAAGGAAACGTGGGTGTTCTGAGTTAATTACATGGCTGAAGGCATTTTGAGAGCACTTTGATCTCGTTTCAGTGGGTGCTCTGAGCGCTGTTGGTCTGGGTTCCCTGGGCCTAGAAGTCCTTAAGAACCTGTGGCTGTCAGTAGAGTGCATTTCCCTCCAGCACCCAATGTGACCCACCCAGAGAGGTGGTTGCTGTAGCAGTTATTTACCTGCTGAGGACATTTTGGGGGCTGCTGTTACGCTCTCCAGACCAGGCATGAAATGGGGTTGTCAGTGGCTCTTGGCTTCGTGGCTTCCTGAGAGCGCTGGCTCCATCAGCGCTGAGTTCTGAGGATGCCAGTGGGGTGAGGGCTGCAGGGGAGGAGTCACTGTCATCACACCAGCCCAGCTTGGTGAGCGAGGTCGGGCTCCCTTCAGCAGCAGTGTGGAACCAGAGGTTTGTGTGCTGGCGTGTGGCACGTGGTGGGGACGGAGCTGTCTCCATTAACGGTTTCCACTGGCTCATCTCGGCTCTGCCAGGGGGCTCAGGTGACCTTTCCTTTACTGAATGTCACCTTCTGTCCAAGGATGGATGTTGTGAACCCTTCCAAAACAGCTTTCTCCCCATAAGCCTCGTACAGAATACCAGACTGCAGTGCTACAAGCCCCAAACCTGAAGCTTTCATACCCATGGGAATACTCTGAATGGATATGCACCCACCTTCCCCCTCCCCCCGTTCCCCGTCTCCCTGCTGCCCTTACTGCAGTTTGCAGGGCCTGGGGGGCTCTTGGGCCGGGGCAGGAGGTGCTGTGGGTCCGTGGGGCCGGCAGGGATCCTCTGGTGAGTGCTGAGGCTCCGGGCCTGGGGATCCCTTGCGCTCGGCCCCGTGTAATCTGGTTTTATTTATTGGTTTTCTGCTGGGGATGTGGAGCGGCGCGAGCGTTTGGAAGCGGCTCAACAGCCGCTGTAATAAATGTTCTTTTCTGCTTGTTCCCTGGCTGGTGTTCAGAAATCAAAGGGTGATGCACTAAAAATCCCAAACCTCGACTGTCTGGACGAGTCCTTAATTGAGCTCTGGTCAAAAACAAAAGCACAACTTCCTCCTCTGCATGAGGAAAAGTGACTTTAAAGGGGCTGGTGTGACCCTACACCGGAACAGCCCAATAAGAGGGTCTGTGTCTCGCTGCAGAGCAACCCCCTGTTGTTCAGTCAGTAGCTGGATCATGTTTGCCAGCCCGACAGACAGATGTTGGGTGATGGCTGCACCACTGTGCAAGGCACAGCTGTGTCCTGTCGTGGCCTGAGCACCTCAGGCTGGCTGGGCACACGCTGGTACCTCCTTCTCCTGTCCTGGGTTGGGTCTGTTAATCCCACGAGAGCACCTGGAGCTGAGGGTCCCTTTGTCCTGGAGCCTGGCTCAGGGGTGGGCGAGGAAGGGCAGGACTGGGCTGCTAAGAGGTGGGGGGTGGCCAGGCTGGAAGGACAGCTCTCAGGAGGGAAGGAAGGTCCCTCCATCCGTGCCCCCTTGCAGTGGCCTGGGGGCACTTTTTGGCACAGGGAGGAAGGGACTGAGCTGTGTTTAACAAGCTGTGAAGATGATGGGGGTGGAGGAAGGACCAGGCAGAGCTGCCTTCACGAGCAGGTGAGGGAAGCAGAGCAAGGGATGAGCACAAAGTGTGGTGGCAGCAGGACACCCACCAGCTCGGTGGCTGCTGTAATGCTCCCAGAAATGCTGAGGCAGCTGTTCTGGGCTTGGCTCCCTCTGTGCGTGGGGCCGCTCAGTCCCGCGGTCTGGCGTGCTCAGAGGCCTCCCCTCCCCCGCCTCTGTGCCGGGGAGCAGCACTCGTGGCCAACCCACAGCTTCCTTGGCTATGGCGTGGCTGTGGTGAGCTGGAGAGGGGCTGCAGCTCCGCAGCTCACTCGTGCCCACACGGCCAAGCACCAGGCGAGGGCAGGACCGTGGTGTGTCCTCAGCTTCCAGTGCCACCGCTGGCAGAGGCACCACATCATGCTTTGGTGATGTGGGTCAGCTGCTGACCCCAAGTGTGTCACTAGTGGTAGGTGCTTGAAAGGCTTTCAAGTGATGTCAAGACTCCAAATCCAAACATCTGTTTGCTCTCTGAAGGCCTCGCTCCTCTCCACCACGGTGTGTGTCCCACCCCTGCGAGCCTGGGGCTGGCCCAGGAACGTGGGGCAAGTCCTCCATGAGAGGGTCAGCTTCAGAAGCATTCTCGAGCTGAGGAGGGTCCCAGCGTGGCTCTGCAGTGGCATGTGAGGGGACACCCCACATCTGGGCTGTGCCAGGAGCTGGCAACCAGCCGGTAACCCTTTGCTGTCCACTGCTTGGCATGGCGGGCACCGAGCTCCTTGCAGGGCACAAAACAGAACTTGTCCTGTTCCAGGGTGGTAACAGCTGACTCAGCACGGGCAGAAGATGACACTTTGTGTTGTGCTGTCCTTTTCCCCTCCCCAGTGAGCCTTTCCTCGAGTTTTTATTGGGGTTTCCTTGGGCTCGCAGCGTTCCGAGGCCGAAGCTGAAAGGAAATCAGATGCTGAGGGCTGTGAGGCAGACAGAGGAGATGGAGTCTACATGGGGGTTGACTCTGTCAGGTCTCCTCTGGATGCCCTGTGCAGCACGGGGCACTGCGGCACACGAGGCGGCAGCGGGTGCTGGTCCTGGCGCTTGGGCACAGGCGGCCGTGGCTCAGGCTGGTGTGTGTCTGTCTGTCCTCTCTCAAGCACAGGCATTGGAAACAGCTGCCTTGGCTGGAGGTGTCTGCAGGCAGAAGGTGTTGTGGCTGTGGCTGTAACCTCTTCCTTGGGTCAGGACCTTGGCAGTGGTTCTGGAGGACCAACACAAGTGACTGGGGACAGTCAGACCAGTAAGGACCTGATGCCTGTCTCGGGTAGGCGGCAGCGCTGGCTGAAGGCGCTCAGAGCTGGTGCCTCTCGGTGGGAGCTGGGGGTGTGTTCTCCCTCCACAGCAGAAGCTCAATGCTGGAACCCCTGTGCACAGGGAACTGCTGAATCAAGCTCAAAGGAATGTGCCCTTCATTCTTTCAGCAGTTCTCCAGCCACACTCTCAGCAGCTCGGAAACCTGAGCAATGTTTTTCTTAGTCCTGCAACAGCAGTCACCTCCCCTCTCCGTGCTTCCAGCTCGTTCTTGGTACGAGGAGGAAATGCCTCTTTTCTCAGTGCTCCTGGGGCTGACGGTACCTGGACAATGTATGTGCAGGGGCTACTTCCAGAGCAGGCTTCGCCCTTGGTTGGGAGATGCACATGAGCTGGAGTTTGGCTGTGAGCTGGAGACCTCTTGCCACGAGCTGCTCTTCATCAGGAGGCCCAGATGATGCTCATCACCGCACTGAGCCGTTCCTCTGTCAGCCCAGAGCCGGCGTTCACTCCTGAGAGGGAACAGCCATCCCTGGCTGAAGTTAAAACGCTTTCCAGCGTGTTTCTGAAGTCTTGCTTATGTTAAAAGCACTTAAAAAGAAAAGCATCCACACAGCCCAACAAATCCATAAATACCAGACTTACCCCAAGTAAATGCTGCATTGAGTCACAGGGATTTCCATTGGAATTTGTGGATGTTGTGTGGATCTTTCCTTTGCCTTGGAATGGAACAAGGTCTGGGAAGGTCTGAGCCCGGAGGGGCAGCAGCACTTTGTTTTGCATGAGAANTTGGAATTTGTGGATGTTGTGTGGGTCTGGGAAGGTCTGAGCCCGAAGGGGCAGCAGCACTTCATTTTGGATGGGAGCTGATGCCAGTGTGGAGAGAGGCTGGGAAGCAAGGGGAGATGTTGGGAGGGGAGGTGGAAGGGCTGTGCAGCGGGAAGAGGAGAGTCTGTGGTCTCCATCACCACCTGTAAACACCTTCTGGCTCGCCCAGCCTTGAGTGTCATGAGGCTCCCAGGGCCCCCCAGGTACCAGAGCTGCGTTGACTGTGGCAGGGCTGCCTGGCTGTGCTGAGGAGCAGTGCTGCCAGCTGATCACAAGCAGGACTTTAATCATCACCTTCAAGGTGTGACCCCAGAGCTTGTAAGCACTTCTGAAGGGGATGAAGGCCAGTCCTGTGGGAGGGCATCAGCGCTTCCCCTGGATGCTCTGTGGTATCGCTGGGCTGGACGCCTCGAGGTAAGAGTGCTGTGCTGGTCAGGGGTGGCAGTGGCAGCCCTGTGCCCTGGTGAGTGCGTGGTGGGGTGGAGGCGTCTGCTTCTTCTGTACCCATGCTTTGGAAACACCTTCTTGTGGAGCCTTGGCTTCATGGCAGGGGAGGCTCTGACCCAGCTTTTGCCAGGACTTCCCTGCTGATGCTTCCACACAGCCCAGCTCTGTGCCAGAGCCTTCCTTCTGTGGAGTAGTTGGGTTTGTGCAGGAACAGCTCTCAAATTCACCTTCTCATTGCTCTGATGGAGATGGTGAACAACCTTGAACAACCAAAGCACTTGGGGTTGAGTGTGGTTGCCTGCTCAGCCAACCACAGGGCTGCTTTTAGCCCTTGCTCGCCGGAGGCGGTGGGGGACAGCAGTACCGTGGGTCTGACGGGCAGCGGGGCTGAGCTCTGCCCAGCTCTGGCGGTGCTGGGTTGGGGGTGCAGCCCCTCCTGACCAGGGAGATGCACACTGCTGCTTCTCAACCATCCCCACTGTTAGAAGGACACGAAGCACCAGGCAGAGGCCGAGCAGGTCAGATCCTCAGAGCACGGATGCTTGGGAAGCCGCGTAGGGCACACAGGGAGCCCGTGTGCTCTGGTGCTTCCCTGCACCCACTCTCTGTCCACCAGACCCTTGTACGGGTGGGGTGTCCTTCTCTGGTGCCTCCCTCTCCCCTCCTCGCCTTGCTTCAAGCCTCCCAGGCCAGCAGCGAGCTCTCCACGGCGCTTCCTCCGCTCTTCCCGGAGGCTCTTCCCTGGGGAGCCTGTGCAGAAATACCTGGCTGGTTCTGCTCGAGCCGGATCGGGTTTCCAGGCCGTAGTAACTGAGGATGAGGGGCCGAATTCTGATCCAGTGATGACATGAGTAAACTCCCACTGGTTTCCAAGGATCCAGAGTTGGCTGTAGGGGCTCTAATACCGCGAATCCGAGCGCCTCTGACAAACACGTCTGGCTCGCTCTCCGCCAGCGCTCCACTCTCACTCTCCAATTTGGATCTGCTCTGTCCTGAGAGGCTGGAAGTGTCTTGTCATTTCCCACGAGTTCCTGAGGGTTGGGATGCACAAGTACCTTGTGTGTGTCGCTGCAGGCAGCGCAGAGCCCAGGGTCCAGCACGAGTGTCTCGGTGTCAGGACACACAGTGTCCTGACACTGAGACTGCAGAGTGTGTGAGGTGGTGTTGATGGCTTCATTCCCAGATGTGTCAGGACAGCACAGGGAGTCCTTACAGTTCTGAGAGGAGTGGTAATCGTGGGAAGACTTGTGGCTGGAGCACACATCGGGAGTGATGCTGGGGGTGGAGGAGGACAAACACCTACGAGGTGGCTTTGCTCAGGAGGTGCGGAGAAGCCCACGGTGTGATGCTGGGGAAGCATTCATAGAATCATAGAATTGTTAAGGCTGGAAATGACCCCTAAGATCACCCAGTCCAACCATTAACCCACCGCCACCAAGTCTACCCTTAGACCATGTCCTCAAGCACCGCATCTCCCCGTCTGTTAAACCCCTCCAGGGATGGGGACTCAACATTCACCGCAGGGTTCGCTGCCACGTGGGATTCACTTGGTGGTGCCAGAGATGGAACAAAGGGAGCCCTGAGCAGGCAGGGACTCCTTGGAGTGCTTCTGCTTCAGAAGCCTCAGACTGCTCCAAAGAGCCAATGACCTTTGTGCAGCGGCTCTGCTGTTTTTCTAATAAATCGCGGTGGACAGGGGACAGCTCTGAAACGGGGAGGTGGAGCCGCTGGGATTTATTGGCCCAGCTGAACAAGGACACGTGGACCCCAGGTCTGCAGCTGGAGACTTCAAAGCCAGCTCTGTTGCAGGGAAGGGCCTCGGTGGGGTCGGTTCCCTGTATCCCCTTACCGACGAGTAACGAACGTGGCTGTAAATTGCAGACGGCCCCTGGGAGAGTCTGGGAGTGAAACCTCAGACCCGTTGCAGCAGAAATGGGACTTTTAAACAGCTTTTGGGATCACCAGTATTTAAAATCCGATCAGTGTTATTAGTAGTGTAGTTATACAAAGCTGAAATAAGTTTTAATAGTGTTGAAGCTTTGGCTTTAAAAAGGATCTGGCTTGAAGTGAGACTGGGGCTCTCTGAACGAGTAACGTGACAGTCCCCTGTGTCCTGTCTCTGCAGGATGACCCTTGAGTGCTGTGCAGACGCCTCTGCCCTTGGCCTGGTCGCACTCACCTTCCTCCAGTTTGGTTTCTGAGCAGCACCTCGAGGTGGGTGCTCTGTCTGGGACCTCAGCTGGATGGTGACACTTTACTCAAAGGTGTGGCTGAGGGGGTAGAATCAGATCAGCCGTTGTGAACCCTGACTGTCCTGCACCCGGCCCTGCCGGCGTAGGGTCACGCGTCTGCTCTGCAGAGGAGTTGGGCAGCGGCTGGGGAGGAGCTCTGAGTGTGCCAACCTTGGCTTTCCTGTGCCAGGGCCAGACTGGCATCCACCACCAGACACCCAAGGCTTCCACAGCACGAGCATCACAGCCCTGTTCCCTCAGCCATGTGTGGATGTTCAGGGACAGATGCTTGGAGGAGGTGAGGAGCCTGGGGACTGTGTCCCACGGAGCTGGAAGCTCCAGGTGCTTGGCTCAGCTCTATCACAGGGTGTGCTGGTGGTGTGCCCAGAAGATGCTGTGCCTCCTCGAAGGGACCAGGCCTGAGGCTGCTGCATGGGCTGGTGCTCAGGGGTGGTTCTCCCCCTTCTCTTGGTGCCTGTGCTTCTGATCTCTCTGGTGGGCTTTCGGTTGGGTGGCCTTTAGTGGGGAGGGGTGGACGGAATCCTTTGGAGTCATGAGTGTCCCAGAGCTCCATGAAAATGTCCAGATGATAATGTAGAGCAGGGTTTCTGCAGTGTCTGTCTGTCCTCCTGTGTTCCAGCACTGTAGGTTTGATGAAGAAATCCCATATGCATAGGCTGGGAGAGGAGCTCCTTGAGAGTCACCTGCTGAGAAGGACCTGGGGGTCCTGGTGGGTGAGGAACTGACCATGAGCCACCAGGGAGCTCCTGCAGCTCTAAGGCCAGTGGTCTCCTGGGCTCCATCAGCAGTGGGGTGGCAGCAGGGATGGGGGGGATTATCCCTCTCTGCTCTGCCCTCAGGAGGCCCCATCTGGAGTTCTGAGCCCAGAGCTGGGTCCCCAAGTCAAGAGATGTGGAGCTGTTGGAGAGGGCTCAGAGNGGCCATGGAGATGCTCAGGGGGACTGGAGCATCCCCCCTGTAAGGACAGGCTGAG
>VXBZ01001599.1:22685-45404 GCA_013399135.1 Heliornis fulica | reverse complement strand
AAAAAAAACCCAAACCCTGAATACACAGATTTTCTACCTTTGAATTGGAAATGCCCCTCCCTTTGAAAGAGCCTTTGTTTCAGGATAGAAAGGAAGGGGAGGCTTAGAAAAAGCTCAGCGGTGGTGGGAAGAGCAGAAATTATTCAACTAGCTGAACTGGCTTTTGGCTTGTGGTCTGGTGTTTTTTTGGCTGTCGCCAGCTTGGACCTTCTGTTACACTTGGGCTTCCTGAAAGCCTCTGGCCTGTACTGTGGGGTGACACAGAGCACAGCTACAGACCTTGGGAGAGAGATACATGCTGGTAGTTTAAGGAAAAGAAAAGCTGGATTTTTTTTTCTTTCTTTCTGCTTGAAGCCCTTTGTTCTCTTTCAACATCTTTGCCCTACTTTTATTTGATAGGTGTTTAACAGCTACATTTTTTTTGCTTTGATATGAGCACTTTATGGCAGAGCACTGAGTGGAATTACGTGCTTGATTCTTGCTGAAGTTTTCAGCTGATTTTTATGAATGCCTTGTTGAACACTGCTTCCTAGAGAAAAGGGAATCGTAGACAGGCTAACAAGTTAATTTACACACACACACACACACACACACACACCCGCCCTTGCAGCTGCTCCTACTATATTTGTAATGCCCCCGTTTATGTTGTCACTCAGCACTTCAAGAGCTGCCAGACGATTCCCCGTGGCTGACTGACACGAAGTGGGTATAAGCACTCCAGCCATGGGGGAAAAAAAGCCAAACTACCCCCTGTCCAAAGGAATATGACTCACCTGGCAGTGAAGGCTGCAGTAACATTGAGTTTAACCTCACCTCTAGAGCAGTACTGCTCCAAATATGTCCTGGCCAGTTCTGAGTAAATAATTCAGTGGTGCATGATTTGTTTCAGCTCTCCTTCTGCTTACAGAATGGTGGCAAGACCATCCTGACATCCTAGCCTTGAGTTTCTCAGTAAAATTTCCCCCTTCCTAAACTCTGGATTTATGGCAAAGATTTTGCTGTGAGAATTCAGAGCCTAAGACTGGAGGCACGTGGACTAGGGCATCAATCACACGGCCTTGCTCCACTGTGTTTTGGGTTCATCCGGGTCAATAAAGCTTGTGATCAAAAGCTTGGGAGATACTTCTGTTCAGAGAGGAGTGATATTGGTATCAAACCTGTGAATCTAAAATTTGCTCTGTGCAGGTAGTGTGGGAATAAAATGAAATTGCACCAATAATCATGGGAAATGAGCACAAAAGGAAAGAGCTCATTTCAAGGAACAGGCAAAGAAAAACGTGTTCATACCATCTCTAGCAGCACTTTAAAAGATAGGTTGGCACGCTGACCGTGAACTGTTCTTGTAGTAATTAGTTTTATTGTTACTGAACAATGTTCTGGTGCTAAAACTGAGTTCAATTATGCTGTACCTTTGGAAGGACAATCCTGGTTTTGACGTATTAATATTCTAGTACAGAGTAAGACAAAAGCCTTGAAAAGGAAAAAGGGAAGCTGCGGGGTGTTTTTTTTGGTGAGAGAAGCGCCATGAAAACTGTTGAAGCTCCTAACATGCAATACCCTTAGATAATGTTTTAATTAAAGAAAAGTAGATGTTAACAGTCTTTAAATTGAGGTTATTTAGTTATGGATGATCTCAGTAATTCATCTTCAGTCTGATGCAGTGTTTTTCTTTTGCATCTGTGACACACCCAGCTGCTCTGGACACACTTCATAGAGAAGCACCATAAATTAACATGGCACCCAGATGCAAATAGTGAAGAAAGGGTGACAAGCTGGTGACAAAGGTGGCTGCAGCAGTACTTCAGAAATTACAAAAGCTGAATTTAATACCTGATTCTGCCACAGACATTCTCCGAGACCTTGAACAGACCCTTGAAGCCTAGTCAACAAAAAGCAGGCTATGGTGCTTGGTCTCAGCTGCAATACTGATGTAGCAGGGTCCAAATGTAGGCTGGAGTAAAGTTCTTTATACCGGAAATGCTTATTGTCCTCTCAGAGGGGAATATGCTTTATGGGAATGAATAGTAATGTTCATGGCTGAGATTCTCAGTATTTCTCAGACTTGACCTCATTTTCTTCCATGGGATCAGAATCAAGGTAATGCAAACTGATTTGAAAATCTAGCCCTACAACATAATTCCAATGTTACTGGTAGCATTAACTAGTTTGTTATCAACAGAAAATGCCATCTGCCTAATTTCTGTGACTTCTATATTGTCATTGTACAGGTGTTCAAAAATATGAATAAATAATTTTTATCAAATTTTGTTGGTGTGTTACCTTGCCAGGGTTTGTTTACAGATTGTAAATGGATAAACTGAAAAAGCCAGCTATGTGTTTTATTGAAACACTTAACACCTCAGCTGATTTTACTTGAGCACAGATGAGTCTGTGAGATTTACATGCGGCCTGGAAAGGAGCCTTGGAGACCTTTCAAGCTTTTCAAGATGCACAGGCAGGCTTTTGTGTAAAACAGTATGTTCATTCCAGAAATTACCTTTCTGATATGCATCCAGTCTTCTCAAGAGATGAGACCAGCAGCAGACCTTGCTGCTGTGACTCATTTGACTGCTCTGTAACCTCATGATCTCTGCTACATGGGAGCAAGCGGCTGCTTCAACATTTGCTTCACCTGTAAGGTGTTGGGTCCCCAGCTTGTTTCCTCCCTTGTAAGGCGTTGGGTCCCCAGCTTGTTTCCTCCCTGTTCTCAGCCCAAGTCCCTCTTGCACAGCATAGTGCTCTGTCACCCACTGGTGACAGGTAGTGGGCTGGGCTTGGTTTTCCCTTGCTCTTTGAGCCTGGCCACTCTGATGACTGATGCATTTTTTCACTCCTAACACATAGGGCAATAGCACTAGCCAGTCTAAACTCTCACATCTCTCCAAGTCCTCTGTTTGCTTCATTCCACCCCACGTAATGCCTCACCCATTACGTTTTCTCATATTTTATGCTTCATTTTGCAAATACAAATGCTCCCTTTCAATGAAAGCTCACTTGTTTCTGTGGTGCAGAACACTTTTCTCTTTAACAAGATTTTTTTTTCATCAGCTGGAATCAGAAGGATTAAAACAGAATGTTTCAACTTACTAAATGACCTTTTCAGGCTTCCATGTACAAATGTATCCTTTTGTAGGGGGCAGTAGTAAAGCTGCCGCAGCCTCCCAGGCAGGTCAGATAGCATGCAAAACAGACAGTGCTTTCTTCAGACAAGGGCAGGAGAAGGTTGCATTGATGGTCTTGACTGACGCGTATTTGGTGAGGGGGGACAGGGAAAGGAGGATTCAATAAAATAGCACTTTCCTGAGCTGCAGGTGAGCAGCTACTGAGAGGTAATTACTGCTCAGGTAATTGCTATGCCATGTTGTATGGCATGAGGAGGCACCCAGAGCTTGAGGGTCATCAAATGATAAGCTGGTAAGAGACAGGAGGTACACTCAAGCTCCTGTTCAAAGCTCCTGCTTCAGAAAAATCTTACTTGTTGCCTGAACCAAAACATGAGATGCAAGTCATTGTGAGTGCAGAGGGAATATGGAAACAAGTTGCATCTGGCCCATCAGTGAGTGCATAGGATGTAGCATATGGGACCAGCCTGCAGGTACAAATACCCAAAGATATCATGTCCCAAAGCTCTCTTTCCTCAAGTAGTATAAAAAACTGATACATCTAGTATTAAAGGAATGCCCAGTATTACAGGAAACTCTGCTTGCAATGACATATGCACCATGTGAGTGATTGAAAAGCCTTGTCCACAAAGCCAGTTAATTTTTAGCATCAGAAAACTGTTCCAAACTAGTAAGAAGAAGTATTTGTCTTGGAATAGATGGAAAGATGCAGTAGCTGGAAATATCCCAGTATCAAAAGACAGAGTTTCCAAATTGTTAATGAGATGTCATTTGTCTCAGCTGCAAATACTTCCAAAAATCTGATTGCACACTGATTTAGCAATGAAGTTTTATACCTGATGGCAGCTCTCTGTGGATACTTTTTCAACAATGAAACAATGTTGTTCTGTGTTGGGGTTACTAAAATCCAGTAGTATTTAGTATTTAGGTTTTAGTATCTCCAACAACACAGAACAACATTGTTTCCTGCTCTGGACCAACTTGCTGCCCCTGACCCAGCTGGGGCAGAGAACCCATCCATCCCAACAGTTTTGTGATTCTACTTTTCCTAATGCTAAAACTACTGTTGATTTCCTTCATCCACCCCCAAGAAATAAACTGTTTTGGTAGGTGCATCTGTCATCTGGTTTCAGTGAGCAATTATCTATTAAATAAAAAATTTAAAGAGGGATAAATGAACCTGGTGAAACCAGCCACTTCCAAGCATGGTGAAAAACCTTGACAGCAGGTCATGGCTGGAGATCCAGGGCAGCTTGACCTATTGGCTTTGAAGTTGCAGAAGTGCTGTTGGATGCAGGGGTCCTTCCTCCAGTCCTCATTGGTGGCGTGGTAGGGGAAGAGGAAAGTGAGGTCCACAGAGACATCAGTTAGTGTGAATAAATTGTGCCACTGCTCTGCTGCTGCCAAGAGTCAACTAGCACTAGTTGGGACTGCACTGAGCCAGACCTTGGCTCACATGATAAAGGCAACTAAGAGTAAAATCAGATATTGCTTTTAATTCAGCATTCAGTTGTTGAAAGAAATGTACAATTCTTCACTGGTAGGTACTGATTATAGGACTTGCATTAAAATTTCCAAGCAATTATTCTGATTGGTAGAGAGGCAAATGCTCCCGAAGCCAATTTTGAAATCACTAGGACTCAAGGAGCAGGAGTTACACAGTTAACTCTTCTTGCTGCTGGCACTAGTAGAGTGTGAGAGCTGTACTTTTCCTTTCATTAAGAACAGAATGCAAGTGCCCTTGACAGTCTTGATTAAAATCCTACCAAAGGAAAAAAAAAATGTTTACACACTCAAATTGGTGATTTCACCCTGGCCAATCTGTTTGCAAGGTCACTGGTTCTTTTCTCAGTTACCCAGAATACTTCGGCTGCAGTGTCCATGGCAGAAATAACTTTGCATGAATCCTATGTATGGTGAAGAGCTGCAGAACTGTGTAGCTGAGGTAACTGTGGTGAAACTCCATCTCCAGGTCTTGGAAATAGATCCACGCCCTGTAATAAATGCTTCATGGGATGAAATGTCCATAGCCAGCTGCCCATTGTCAAAACAGCCAGCAACAGGTCAAATACAGCAATGTGTCTTGCAATATGGATTTGTTGTGATTGGATGTCCATGGTAGGGACATTTTAGTGGAAAATGTGCAGGAAGAGAATGAAAATCAAAATGGCATTCTGTTGTTCTTGATGTCTGAAGGATGTTGGCAAGAAATAAAATTCTTTGTGGGAATTAAATTAGAAAACACTGACAGGCATCATTAAATTTTAAAACTCAACCCTAATTAGAAGGGGAATGCTAAAGAAGATTGGGTAAGAGACTGATGTAGTCCTGCTTGGCACACCTCAATTCTATTAAGGCAGAGAGAAGACTGTAAAGTCTTAAATGCTCTGTCAACACTGTTTGAATTAATTTGCTAACCCCAGTCCTTTTCTTGCCCCTGCAGCCATAGTGTGGATGCTGCTGCCATGGGAGGAAGCAATTCCAGCAGTCACTGTGAGTATTTGGTTTGTAACTGTTCCTGCAGCATAGCAAGATATCTTACTTCCCTCTAAGGAGGGGGGAAGTGAAAGGGGAAGGGGTGGGGAGGCAGTAAACCCCCTCCTCTGTTGGGATAGTGAGATTTATTGGTTCTTGAGAATATTGCATTTTACAGTGATCTGCCTTTTCCAGTTAATGCAACTTGAATCTGAACCTGGAAAATTTATGATGCCTTTTTAGATCAATACAAGCCTGCCCAGAAGCACATTGTTTATGCAGTGACCAAAAAAAAAAGGGAGAGGAGACAAGGTTAGGTATTTCAGCTGCAGAGCAAGGAACAATAAATATGATTTGGACAAGCAGCCTTTTTTCCTTTTTTTCCTACGAGGTGATCCAGCTGTTTGAGACTCCAAAAAGAGATCACAAAATATGCCACAAAATTTGTAAGCAAAGACAGCATTGAAATAACAACCTTTAAAAAAAAAGAGAGAAAAAAAAAAAGAAATTAAAGCATCTAACCTCTTTCATGCAGTGCCAGAAAAGGTTTTCTGAAAGAAAACAGATTTATAAGAGAAGACAAACATTGGCCCTAATAGCACAGCTGAATTCTGAGGATGAATTTTCTGCATAAGCATGCAGTTTACACATTTCAGAAACCCTGTCTGCTACTCAATCCTTCCTTGCCAATGGGTCATTCTAGGTGACTTCTCTAGGTTTCTACCAGGCTTGCCTTCAGCCTTGAGGCTGCAACTCAGGATCTGAAAGGTAAGATTGCATGTCCCTTTAAGGCAAGTTAAATCATAATTATCTGTTATGTTTTGTGGTGTTGGGTTTTTTGGGGGGAGAGTGTGTGTTTAAGGTCAGACCACTGTCTGAGATAGCTTGCTGAGGTAGATGAGAACAGCTACAAGAGTCCTGAGGTCTCATTACATTCTTAGTTAAATTATTTAATTTCATCAGGGTGCCATATTACATCCATAAAAAAAATGCCCTGTTACAGGAAATGATGCAGTATAGGAATTGTGATTGCATATGGTAACCCTCTATGGCATCTCATACCAGACGGAGCTGTCTGAACAACCCTCTATGGCATCTCATACCAGACGGAGCTGTCTGAACAGTGGTGTGTGATCAACAAATTGTTGAGCAGTGCTCTCTCATACCTTTTATTTCTTTACCTCTTCCTTTCATAGCTATAATGATGGACAATCACATTTTTAATATCTCTTATCAAGAGATATTAAAAGAATACGGTACAGGACCCCCTGTCCGTATTTCTCCCTCTCCCCATCCCAGCTTAACCTTGACTGCTCAGAGCCTCCAATAAACTCTGAGAAGTATGAATTGCATGTTTTACTAGGATGCAAGCTTAACTGTCAGTTGCATGGACCATACATAAATGCCACTGTTAATCACAATACCAATCACAATATCTCAGAGCCTTCCCACGCCAAAACTTCAAGCTTGGTAAAGATTCTATTGTTGTTCTGACCAGTGCCGGGTCATTGGAAATTTTTTTAAGCTGTCAGTACTTGGCACACAACTGGCAGAAAAGCCTAGGCAT
The DNA here is from genome assembly GCA_013399135.1 of Heliornis fulica. Classification (NCBI taxonomy): domain Eukaryota; kingdom Metazoa; phylum Chordata; class Aves; order Gruiformes; family Heliornithidae; genus Heliornis; species Heliornis fulica. The sequence continues at coordinate 38,240 of VXBZ01001599.1, read as the reverse complement.
TAGCAAAGGATCCAGGTAAATAAGAGAAAGTACCTGCCACTGACATCATTACCCATTTTTCATTCTTCTAGCCCTTGCCAGTCTGAACATTGTGCACTTTTTGGGGAAGCCACTGTGAGTTATTCTGCTCTGTTCTACCCAGAGGAGTGAAGATACCAACTTGTGGCCTGTTCTGGGGACAACAGCACATGACCTTGCTATTAGACTTACAGAGCATTACCAGTGAGGGTTGGATAGCAGCAGGCAAAGATTGGCTCCTGGTTGCCCTCCACAAATTACTTATTCTAGTGTTAGCTTCTACCTAAAACTCTGGAGAACTGTGAAGTCATCTAAATGATTTAGCTCCAAGTCTAAGAATCTGTTATCTCAGGAATATCTGCAACAAAAGCATATCATAGAATCACAGAATATCCTGCACTGGAAGGGACCCACAAAGATCATCAAGTCCAACTCCTGGCTCCACACAGGGCCTGATGAGTCAGAGCATGGGTCGAAGCGCATCGTTCAGACACTTCTTGACCTCAGTCAAACTAGGTGCTGTGACCACTTCCCTGAGGAGCCTGTTCCAGTGCCCAACCACTCTCTCAGTAAAGAAACTATATAGGCATTCAGTCTCACACCCATCCCACCCTCCTCCTGACGAGCATGATAAACCCTTCTCCTTGTTAGGGGTACTGGTGCAGAGTTCACCCTGCTCCATTGTGATCACAAGACACATTCATTTCTTAAACACAGAGCATCCATTAGGTTGCTGGGAAAGAATACAGATATAGGAACTAGAATATTTGGAGTTTAATGATTGGCTGAACAAAGTGACTTTTTGCCTGTTTTGTAACACACAATGTCCCAGCACTGTGGTTGGGGAAAGTTAGGTTCCTATGGAATAAACTCCTAATCTCAGGCAGTTTATGGTTTTACATCATTGCTTTCCCAACACAGCTGCAGTGGATTGCAGAGCCCCTGCGATTCAAGCCTTTCTCCTGACGGTCTGCAGACAAGTGTGTTCATTTTCAATAAAGGTCATAAGTTAAAGGGAAGTAGGAGAGCTATAAAATGAAAACGTATGCTATCTAAAACATTGTGACAGAAACAATATAGAGCAGATACTGGTAATGCAATGTAAACATTGGATGCAAGCCCAGTTACAGAGCTATAAAAGCATCATTTCAGCTAGCAAAACCCTGAAAGAAGACCTGGAACTACAGGAAAGAGTTTTAGTTTGTCAGTCTCTGTTTTGCCCTGATGATTTGAAATTACAGCAGCAGGGGTTCTTGTTTAGGAAGGTCATCTTTTATCTCTGTGCTGCCAGGGACAGTGAAAGGCATCACACAGATTTTTTTTTCTATGGTCCCTTTGAACAGTGAGGCAAATCAGAAAGGAAGATGTAGCAAGGATCTTTGTGACAGTAAGGCTGAAATCATGTGGGATAATGGGTAGTGAGCTGGAAATGGTCTTGCAGGCCACTCTCTGCATAGCCAGACCTTCCTCCATTTGTATCTGCTTTGTGCTAGAGCAGCATTGTACTGGGAAAATGCCGTGTGTGTGTGAGACCTTCTCAGGAGTAGCCCACAGATGACAGTGGGAAGTCCCTGGTGGGGATCCCATTTAGTGGTCCTCACATTTGACCTAGAGGATATTTGCTGCTTATTAAAAGATAGACACTAGGATGTGAGTATTTGGACTCATTTGCAAGAGTTCAGTGTAGGAATGTTAATTGTTGTTGCTTCTAAAACAATGTTGGTAAATTTTCAATTTTATCTGTCCAAATGAATGGAAATTGTGTCTGCTGTGTTTCACTGGGATTAGTAACACTAATGTGCTTTCATCCAAACTAAATCTGAAATAGCTTTGCTCTCTTGGTGCTTAAATGATTGCCCAATTTCAAGTATTTAATACTAGGTCAGTTGTTGAATATACTACACATGGCCAAAATTGGTGTTGATATGAACAGTGATTAAACTTTATAACCTTTTAAGCAAATTTGGTATTAGAGATGCAATGTGCCAAATCTGTCACTGAGTGTTATGCTAATCTCCTGTTGACTTCTGTTGCAGTTCTCCCTCCAGGGTGATGGCAAACAGTCAAGGGCCGTGAAGCAGGCAGAAATATCCCAAAATATTACAAATGGAAAAATAAGAAAAGTCTGTTTTCAAGCAAATTTAGGCATGTTAGGTTCAAAGTCCTGCTGATACCATTTAATGGGTCTTTGTATGGGAAACTCTAGGAAGTACTTCCTTCAGTTTTAAGACTCCCCAACAATGGAAAGCAAGCAAACCCATGAGTCTCCAAAGATTCTGGTAGATGACACTAAATACCATGATGGACACAGAGCCCAGAACATCAAGAGTTAAGGACAGTAGGGAGGGAGGAGTACCTGAGAAAACCCTAGAGGGCAAGGCAGGCAATAGGACTCATTTTCTTGTCACCACATCCAGGCAGTGTCTGCTCAGAAGCCCTACAGTATGGATGCACTTCACTTGGAAAAGGCTGCAGTAACAGGCTTAGCATCCTCCTTCTTCATTAATTTGGTTTTGAAGCTTGTCCCAAGATGCTCTGTTGATTTTGTATTGTACAAGCAGGGCTTCTGTTGCTCCAATCAGCTGATTTTTTAGAGCTCAGGTGCATCTCTAATGCAGTTTGCTAGGGAGGAGCGTAATGTTTCATTACAGATCCACTGTGACTTGCAGTTTCCTGTGTTCTTCCATTGGTCCTGAGGGCTATGTTGCTGATTATTTTAATGCCGTCTTATTAGAAAATGTCCTCTTTTGTTGAGCAAGCAGACATCAACTTTATTAAACATAATTTCCTGTACAAATTTTGGCAATTAGAAAGTCATTAGATACAACAGACATCAAAAAGTAAGTTGAAAAGCTCATTTAGCAAAATGGAAGTATTAAAGTAATGGTAAAAAAAGAATGAGGAAAAGAAGTTTGATCAATTCGGATAGTCTCTGATCTGTCACAAATGTGTGACATTCTCCCTACAGTAAGCATGAAAAGTTATAGTGGTTAGAAATGACAGTATAAAGAGTATCTAAGGCCATTAAAAAAAAAAAAAAGTTTAGAAAGTATGGAAGTCTTCAGATATGAAGGCAAATTTAAAAGGTGAAGAGAATGTCATGGAGAGGATATAAAATACAGATTGAACAAAGTAAAAATCCAACACAGCAAGACAGAAGAAAGCAGCAGAAATGGGGAAGGTAGCTTTTACAAATCTTAAACCAAAGACATTTCTGCAGGTAGTGGTGTAGAGAAGTGTGTCCCTCAATCTATCGCAGAGCTTACTTATGTGTGTATAAGCAAGTGATGGAATCAGCATCTCTTCTGCTGTTAAGAGATGAGCAAGGAGACCACCATCTAAGGCCCAAAATCCACATGGACCTGTGCAGGTATGTGTCTCCTGTAGTCTTAAATCTTCAGATCTTGATGCTTTTTTTTCTTACCCTAGCTTTTAAAGGAGATTTTCTGGGGGCATGGAGGAGTACCTTGGGGAAAGCCTAGTGTCATCCTCGATTGCTTATAGCTGAGAAAAACTGGAAACAGTATGTTTGTGGCCTTACATTTTATAGGAGCCCTGTGAAGCCAGAAAGGTTCTGTGGAGAGCAAATTAGCAGTCAAAAACATAGACAGGACCATTTCTGAAATGTAATAATATTATTAAATATATGGGGCCTGAGTTGTTCAGCTCTAGGTTTTGACTTCAAAATTCATGGTGAAGCATCATGTTTGCTTACAAAAACCCTAAACAATGAGAGTGCTGATGGAAAGCTGGGATATGCACTCTTGAAGTCAATTAACTTTCAGTGCTGATCATCCCATGCAATTGGAAGTAAACTTGGGCTACTGAATTTGGTACCAGCAGGGCTGGGAGTCACTAGCATGCCAATGATCCTTCGTGCTCATTCATGATTCAGAGCTTAGAGGATGCTTTACTGTGCTTGGAAGAGAATAGCCTTTTTAAAAGCACTATGGGGATGATTAAGACGTGGGTGGGAGAGGGGGAGCTGGCTCTTCAGGACAGGAAAAGCCCTTTCCTCTGAAAGCCTGCAGCTCGAGAAGATGTGGGTTCTGCTTCTCAAGGCAGAACATACTGAGTCCAGATCTGAAGGTTGCAAACAGGAGCTGCGGCTGTAAGAGTGAAAATTACATTATCTGTTACAATTTTAGCCACTGCTATATTTTAAGCAGTTACTTGCAAATATAATTTTAGGAGAGTTAGTCAATATGTTTGTTTCCTTCAGATACAAAGCTGAATAAACAACTCATGCAAAAAAAAAACCCCAACATTTGTTAATTTTCCATTAATTCTGCATAAAGGGAATTTTCCCGACAGACAAGATGTTTATGATAATAGTTACCATGCTGAAACCTGAACTTGGATTTCTGTTGCTGCTTTTCTCTCATGAATGTCAAGGTGTACAGTTTTAAAAGATCTTTGAAGAACTCTTCATCCAATGGAACTATGGCATGTAGAAGAATGCATATAAACATGTTTCTGTGTGTATTTGTGCATGTGTGCAGAGATAGCACACACATGTAGAAATAAGTATTAGTCTCAGCATATAACATTTTATATATATTTAAAGAACCATGGTGTGAGTGTGCAGTGTCTATTTTTAGCATGAATGTAATGCAGCCATCATGACGGGGCAGAAGGAGAACAATTCACAAAACGCTGCACAGGAAACAACCATTGCAGCCAAATGCATCAGGCAAATCATCACTCCCTTGTGAAACTCGGTGCTATCTTGAACACTCAGGTAATGAGGAGGCAGGTGGTGAGTTAAACTGTGTATACCTAATCTACTAGAACACACAGTCGGGTTAACCCTGCTTAATCCTCCTCCTCATGCATCTATTTGTTTGGGGCAATCATTCACAGAATCACAGAATGTTAGGAGTTGGAAGGGACCTTGAAAGATAATTCTATTATTGGTGGAAAAACATTGGCCTTGAATGCTGCTTAGTTCATGCTTTTATTGAGACAGAGAAGAATATTTTAATGTATGAAGTAATCACCGGTTGTCTCCTTTCAGATTTCTGCAGCATCCAGCACCAAGCTGTTCACTCAGGATTTGGGCTAGAGGGTAATAATGTAACACAAATGAATAATGGTAATAATGATAAAGTACTCTTGAGGGTAGATAAAAAAAAGAAAAATCAAGAAAAAATAAGAGAAACCCCACGATTTTCCAAGGAAAACATATACTGGAGTACAGTGAAGTAAGGGCTTGTAACCTCAGTACTAGTGTTTCTTTGTTCTGTATAGCATAATGTCCTTGTTTCTTACATTAGGAAATTATTTTCTTCATAATGGCAGACTTTCTTGAAACCAAGGAATTAAGTGACTTCAGTATGGTTTCAGTATTCAGAAAGGCAGGAAAGCATTGCCAAGTGCCAAACCTTCCACACTTTCCAGTTCAGGTTTCCATCCCCATCTCCATCCATCACCCATCAATCCCCTCCACACCCATTTGTGCATCCAGGATGCTCACAATATTCTGTGCATCAGGCATCACTTGATACTCATGTCCAATAGTCTATTGTTGCCTATGCTGGAGCCTCAGTAGGGATCATGTCGGGGAAGAAAGGCTATTGTGCAGCCTGGCTGCAGCTGCAGGATGAATACAAGGGGGTTGGGCAGGGGCTGGTGTCTTGTGTGTTCACAAACATGTGTGAGGCTAGTATGTGTGGGTGTGTGGTAACACAGAGCATGTTTCCATACTTCTTCCTCCTCATCCTGTAGAACAAAGGACACGCCTGACTTCAGGCACATAGCCTGTCAGAGGATGGGGAAAAAGGGATATCCCTGAAAGGCTGTGAAATAAAATGTGTCTATACAGAAGATGAATGTGCAGTGGGGAAAAAGTGCATATAGGACTACTGTTTTCCATATCTGTAGAACCAGACTGCAACTATCACAGGTTGGTATACTACACATAAGATCAAGGCAAATGAGCTCTGATTTTCTTTTTATAAATGAGGTGGCTTCTGTGCTGTAGCAGCCACTTTGGAGTTAATTGAACTGCATAAAAAGGCTGGCACACATTTCATTATATGTTATCCTATTCTATATTTACAGTAGCTTCACATACAGCAGGCACGATGCTGATCTCATTTCTACCAGTACAAATCCAGAATAGCTTCACTGGCTTTGATGTCAATACATGGCAATGAGAATCTGACAATGCAGTGTGCTCCTTTATTTACCAGCTGTCACCTATTAATTGTTGGTCACATGCTCCTAAAATACTGCTTAACCTTAAGAGCAGCAAGGCCATCCTGGTAAACCCTCCGGCCTTGGGACCAGGCTTTGCATGTGATGTGTGATGTCAGGTACATGTAGCAGTATCTCTGATGGGGCCTCCGTACCTAATTACAGCCGCCTTGTGAGCTTCTCAGGGGGAGCATATCAGGCTGATCATTGGCCCTGCTGCTGTGGGCAATGCAAGTAGCACCAGAGCAAAAGCTAGGTGTTTGCTGCAGGGCAACCTTTAAAGTGTTGTGGGGTAGAGGTTTTTAGAGTTTGTTTTTTATTNAAAATGCCTGTTATCTTATTACTGTCTCAAAAAGCCATTCTTAACTCAAGACTTTAAATGCTGAAGACAAGGAATCAGTCAGCAATTTAGAAATCTCTAAGTCACTGCAGGGCCTTCAAGACCCCCCTTTTAACAATCCGGGCAGCTGGGTTTTCTGTGCCCTGTATCCTAAACTTTGCTGCTCCACTTCTGGCATCAAAATCTAGTCTCAGAATAGCACCACAAAGTGGAAACTCTGCACTATTTCTTGTTTCATGAATAAGGATTTGTCAAACAGTGTAAATATTAGGATCAAATCCAGCCCATCATGATTCCTCCATGAATTTTCTGACCTCGCTGCTAGTCAACCTTCTGTGCACAGTTAAATAACGTCTGTTCAAGGAATGGGAGTAATATATTAGTATATATTACAGCAATATATTTTGAGAGCATTGCCCAGTCTCACATTGATGTGAGACAATAAGGCTCTGGACAATAAGACAGTGGCAATGTTTTTTCTGACAGAAGAATGACTGCTTTGTAATTCTGCTGCTGGTGTTTCTGGTGCATCCAAATGCCCACCAGCCTCCTCTTTCATCCGCTGAAAGTCAAGCTCTTTGTGCTTGAGTGAATAAATAAAAAAATCGTGTCAGTAGTTTGGAACCCAAACATTTAATTTATTTTCTATTACTTTACTCGAGAAGCAGGGCACAGAAGCTGTAGTTGCTGAATCAGTGTGTCACTACTGTGATGTGAGCATATGTGTCTATGCTTTGAAGAAAAGCTTCACTCCTATGTAGGTTTTTCTCCTTTTGCTGGTTGTAGCATTAAAAAACCTTTTTTTTTTCTCCATGGATTAAATTTGAAATGCAAATACTATCTATCAGTAAAACACGATATTGATATATTGTGTCAATACATTCCATTTTGACAGCTAAAGGATAACTCTTATTTATAGGAAGATCTCTGTATGCATCTAACTTTGTTATTTCATTCCCAGCATTGCCAGCTAAGGCAGGAATGAGAACCCCAGTGAAATTAAGATGTCTTGTGTTTTGCCAAATCAAGTAAAAGACTTTATTATATTGGAACTGAATAATGAATCATACCATTGAAGCGTCTCTGTAAATGGACTACTTTTGAATGATGGAAAGCACAGTAAATAAAGTAATGATTAAAAAAAATAAGAAGAAAGCATGAATTATAAGTTCTCATCGTGATTCAAGGTTGTAATTAAAAGTGAACAAGTAGCGTGCCTTCACCACACCTATGAGCTATTTGTTGTGTGAATTGAAAAACAGTGCACATACCAGTTCCAGTACACATATGCAAGAAAGAGTCAAATGACATGCCAAAATGCAAGTAAAATGACAATGCAAAGGCTGTGATTCTATCTTATAAGGAAAGAAAAAAAGGGACCTATAAAAGCAAAATTATGGAAGCATGTCTTTCCAGGACTTTGGATAATAAGCTTTTGACTGCAGGTTATGAAAACCAAAACTGTGAGGAGTGACATGCCACAACTATAAGAAATCCCAACATCAGCCTCCTGGGATATCATTAAACTGATTGAGAATAAGATCAGAAATGGACTGGATAGTAATTTTCAGAGCTATACTAATGACATCCATCCAACAGCTCCAACATCACCCAGGTTGCAAATTAAAGGGGAACTTTCAAACATCTTATGGAATCTTAGACAGTTGTTTTCTGTTAAAAGTCTATACTTATACAAAGTCAACTTTATGCCACTGGGTTTTTTTTTCAAACATTGAGGGTTATTGTATGCACATATCAAGCAGGCAGACAGCTGTAAACCATATTTTAGTTCAGCCTTCACCAGCATAACCCATTACTTTTTTGTATCAGTGGGAGAGGGGGAACAACGAATATCATGAATTTAAGTGAAGGCAGAGTGATACCAATGGCATATGCCTCTTGTTTGGTAAAAGTAGGAGTTGTTAAACCTGGAGAAAAGGGGGCTGAGAGGAAATCTTATTGCTTTATGCAAGTAGTTGAAAGGAGGTTTTAGCCAGGTGGGTGATGGTCTCTCATCCCAAGTAACAAACAAAAGGACAAGAGGAAATGGTCTCCACTTGTGCCAGGGCAGGTTTAGATTGGGCATTAGGAAAACAATTTCTTCACCAACAGGGTTGTCAAGCATTAGAACTGGCTGCCTTGGGAAGTGCTTGTGTGGTCACTTCTCGAAGTATTTCAGATATGAAGACGTGGTGTTTAGGGATATGGCTTAGTGGTAGACTTGCAGTGTTAGGTTGATGGTTGGACTTGATCTTAAATGTCTTTTCCTATATAAACAATTCTATGATTCCATGTATTTTCCAGTTTCAGGTTCCAGCAGTGAGAGGTAGACTACCGAATCACTATTCTGGATATCATATGTCCTGATTACCAAAGACAAGTGATTATAAAGGTATATATTTGGTATCTCTCTGGAAAATAGAAGTGGACAAACATCCATTTGAAACAATATAGATATCACTCTGGTCATTTATCTCATTAAAAACATTTAGTTAATGACCCTTTGCAATGTCTCTGCCAAGCCATTTTCATTTGAGGGAAAATAATTCCTTTGATCACCATAGCATTGTTCTTATTTTCACTAATGGGCCTGGTCCTCATCTATAACTGTACTTTCCCAAGCCTGCACAAACTGTTTCAGAAACTCAAATATGTAGAATATGTTGTTCGTCCAGACTTGATTCTTATCCAAAAGTTTTTCATCAAAGTTGTTCTGTGCTTTGATTAGGAAAAAATAAGACCCAGTAACTGCAACAACACATGTTTAGAGACCATGATGAGATAAAGGTACTATTCATTCTTTTTTTTGGGTTAAAAGTGTTCGCAACATTACCAAAACAAACAAACAAACAAACAAAAAAAAAAGATGAGAGAGGACATATGGCTCATACTTTATGTTTGTTCTTATTCTCCTGTTCATATTGGCAGAATTTGCACCCTGATTATCCAAGAGGCTACAAGAACATTGCCAGTAGGAGAGATATATGGTCCCAAATAGCTAAGACTTTCCTAAATAAATGAATTTTGAGTGTTATGTACTTTGGGGGAGGGGGGTAGAGGAGATAGATTTGGGACTTTTCAGCCCTTTAGGGATTTATATGTAATCCATAACTTTGACTGGAATATTCTTTATTGTTTAGTAGCATAATATAGAATCACAGATGGTTTGAAGGGACCTTAAATATCATCTGGTTCCAACCCCCATACTAGAGGCAGGGACACCCTCTACTAAACCAGGTTGCCCAAAGCCCCATCCAATCTAGCCTTGAACACTGCCAGGGAGGGCAGCTTCTCTGGGCAACCTAAACCTAGTTCACCACCCTCAAAGTCAAAAATTTCTTCTGTGTATCGTATACAAATCTAGTTTCTTTCAGTTTAAACCATTACTCCTTGTTCTATCACTCCATGCCCTTATAAACAGTCCCTCCACGGCTTTCCTGCAGGCCCTCTTTAGGTACTGGAAGGCTGCTATATAGTCTCCCCAGAGCCTTCCCTTCTGCAGGCTGAGCAAGCCCAACTCTCTGAGCCTGACTTCATAGGAGAGAGGCTCCAGCCCCCTCCATCATCTTTGTGGCTCTCTTCTGGACTCACTCCAACAGGTCCATGTTTTGTGCCTGTGAACCCAAGGCTGGAGGCACTACTCTATCTAGGGTCTCAGAAGAGCAGAGTAGAGGGGGAGGATCACCTCCCCTGACTTGCTGGTCACACTGTTTTTGATATGGCCCAAGATATGGTTAGCTTTCAGATCTGTAAGTGCACATTGTTGGATCATGCACCAACACCCAAATGACCTTCTTAGAGCTCCTCTCCATTCATTCCCCACCCAGCATGCAGCTGTGCTTGCGATTGTGCCAACTCACTTGGCCTTATTTAACTTCATGAGGACCTGTCAAGGTCCCTCTGGATGGCATGCAACGTCAAAGCTGTGCAGTGCCTCCTTAGGTATAGAATCAGGTTCATATTCCTGTCTTGGAGCTGTTCCATGTGAGGTAGTCCATGTTATGTGCATTGTACAGGCTGCGAGCTTCATCACAGAGCTATTACAATGGTTCTTTCTGTGTTGGCAGCAATAACCTAAATAAAGCAATTCAGGCTAAAAGCATGCATGAGCTGTGAGGATGCCTGATACTGGGTTTCATCAGATAACATAACAGTGTTGGGCTAGAATTTTTAATGCAAATGAGAATCATTGAAAATTGGAGAATAAACTGTTTTCAATTGTTTTGTTTTAACCCCAGGTGGTAACTAAGCACCACACAGACGCTCACTCACCCTTCCCCACCACTGCAAGGGGATGGGGAAAACAAGAAAACCTTAGAGACTGAGATAAAGGCAGATGAATAGGATAACAAAGGAAGAGAATAGTAGTAATAGTAAGAGTAACAACAACAACAGTAATACAAGCGATGCCCAAACATGATTGCTCACCACATGTAAAAGGAAAGAAGAAAACAATCCAATCCCCGCCTGTGTCCAAGCAGCAATCCCACCTCCCAGCTAGCCTCCCCGGAGTGTGAGGTTATATGTCAGGGAATATCCCTTTGGGATATTTGGGTCAGTTGTCCTGGCTGTGCCCTCCCAGCTTCTTCTGCATCTGGCAAGGGGTGAGAAGCTGAAGTGTACTTGACTTAATGTAGGCACAAGGAAAATCATCAGTGTGTTATCAATACTATTCTCATACTAAATACAAAACATAGGACTATAACAGCTGCTAGAAGGAGCATATAAGTCTATGCCAACTCAAACCAGATCAGTGAAGTAGTACAATAGAACATAAGAATTGTTATAGCTATAGAGAAAAAAAGGAAAAAGTTACTATCAGGGTCTGTGAATGTTCTTTGTCAAAACCCACACAGTTTGAATTCAGATAAGCCTCTTTTTATGATAAACGTAATGTCAGTATTGTCTTAATATTTCTCATGTTTTGAAATAAACAGGCAATATTACTGTCTGCTAGTGACTATAAGGGAGCTATAAGCTCCTTGAATAAGCCTTCTCAAAGAAGCCCTTTGACCAAATTCTGCTTTAGAAAAACACACTGAATTGAGAAATCAGAAAAGAAAATAATTTTTATGTTTATTTTAATTTGGTAATCTTTAGTCCTTCCTCAAATTTTCAGCTAAGTAGTTGGCTTTTAAGATTTCTGCATAGCTCTGAATATGGTATTTCTTTTCTCACACTTATCTGGTGACCTTACCCTTAAAGTTAACTTTACCTATATTTTCTCAGCCTCACACACTGTTATGTTCAGGACTATCCTGTGGGCTACTTGTCCAGTCTTGGATCTCTTCAACACTCTGGTGGAGGTATAAAATCTGCCAGTATTGTAGCATTTTTCAGAGTTTTTTACCAATGATATATTAAACTAACAGTACTGAAAATTATGACATTCAAAAATTCTAAGAGAAAAGGCTGAGGGAGAAAAAAGCTGTTGCAGGAAAAATATCTGCAAGTCAAGGCTACAGTCTTTTTTCATTCAAGATATAGGATATTGTGAATTTAATTATAATTTAGGATTCACCTAAATCCATTTACCTTAACAGCTCATTTCACAGGGTCGAGTATGGAGATGGATTTTAGATTGGTTTCCAAATGATATACATAGTGCAGGAAGAGGGGCTGGGAGACAATTGTAATCTGTAGGCCATCAACTATTTATATTTTTAAAGACTATAAAAACAGTGATTCACTCTACCTCAGAAAAAGGCTGAGGCTTCACTTCTTGTTTAACCTTTCAGTCCATAAATGGATGTTGACAGTAATCAGCAGATGGTGGGTGCTTTCTGAGCATGCCTAGTCGAGAGACTTTCTTTTTTTTTCCCAAAGCACAGTTTCTATCTTGAGAAGGAGGGAGCTGAGTGTGCTGCATCACTCTCCTTGCAATCTGTTCTGGCACAATTCCCTGTACTGTGTGAGGGAGTTCAGCCTTGCCTTCAGATAGGAGGTAGGACTAATGAAGACTGAAAAGAGAAAAGGAGGTAAATTATGAAAATATTGTAATACCTAACCCCTTATTTTGTACGAGACTGATGCTGGAATGCAATACAAACCTATTTTCATAGCAAGGTGTGAGTGAGAAGCCTCAAGGTCCCTCATTGCACGTATCCTAATAAAATGTGAGAAAAGCAAACAGTACAAGGGAAACCTCAAGAGCTGTTTGAGACAAGCAACCTTCCTTGCCTGCAACAAAGAGCTGACTGTCATCTAGCTTAGCTGACTGTAAGCTTTGCTTTATCATCACTGTTGAGCCTCCAGTTGGATGGGGTCCTAGAGCTAAAAGCCTGAAACTTCTAGAGGAGGAGGAGGAGCACATTTGGCAGCAGTTGCTGATGGAACAGCACCTTTCAGTGCAACTTCCTCCTGAGCAATCAAACTGGAAATTTCCTCAGTGCCTGGTGGTACAGCAGACTGAGCTTGTCTTCTGCAGCCACCTGCAGAACTCTGGTTTTAAATCAGCTTCTGAGCTTATCACACCACCAAGGAGAGTAACACTGTGGGAAAATCTTCGCTTGTCCTCTCCCTTTTCCACTCAATTCCCCATTTACACTTTACAGAAAACTTAATGGATGGCATTTTTCCTTTGGCTTATGATAAAAAATGAAAAATTAAAACTATTTGTCTGTGCTCTCCAGTGTTATACACTGTGCTGAATGCTTTTCATAAGGAGAAGCCACGTTGGGCTGGCAGCAATACAGTCACAGGCTACATTTCTTCTGAGCTGCCGGGGAAGAAAGTAGCAGTGTAACTATTCAGGGCAGGGCCAGAGATGGAAAAGAAAAGACAGAGATAGCTCCACTTGTTTTATGCAGCTCTGCTCTTGGAAACATAGTTCAAAAGCCTCTGGTGACAGTGTTACTATAGAGATGATGCCCTGTGCCACTTGCCTGATCACCACAGTCAGCATCTTGCATGCATAAAGTCTACCAAAACATTTCTCTTAAGTCTCTACAAAGGAAGGTTCATATGACATGTAAATATACATTCAGATGCTCTCCTTACTAATAATTACACATAGATTTTACAGGTTTCTGATTTTTCAAAGCAGAATTTTGATTCGGCTTGAATTTCTTCTTTCACAAGCTTGCTTTAAATGGCAGGTTAATAACTGTACTCCCCCAACTTGTGTAAGGGCTCACAACTCTGCCTGCAGTACTTACCTGTTTTTACAATAGCCCAATTATTGACATGGTTATGGTGATTGGGGTTTTTACCTCTGGTGAGGTAATTATTTTATTAAGTGCTACATTGAGTGCAACACAAGCAAACAACAGACCACATAGTCATAGGTAAGAAATCAAATGGCATCCTTTGTGCTCAGCTGGTCCTTCTCCTGTAATCCACTTGACCAAGGCAAATGCAACCCACTCTTAGAAGGCCACCTAAACTGGTCTTCTTCCGAGCCTGAAAACTGAATTCACAAATTCCCTTCTGACTTACAATGAACTGCAGAGCTTGTGGAGCTTGAGCTGTTTCCAGATGGGTTTTGAAGAGCGTGGGACTGGCGTGATCACAGTCTATCTGTCTGTCTGTCAGCTTCCCTTCTTCCTCCTCCTTGTGACTTCTGGACTTACGGACAGGTTTCAATCAGGCTTGAGAGAGTGAGCAATGGTGCAAATACAACAGGAGTTATTGTGCATTTTATGAGCATTAGTGGCAGGGTACAGAGAGACAAATTAGCATCCCTGCTTCAGAGAAAGGCAGTAAAATGTGACTGTTATATGCTGTTTGGCAGTAATCTGTGGCTAGCCCATGGCTGTATTCTGCTCAGCTGTACGTGTAGGCTTGGCTAGACTTAGTAGGCATACTCAGGTGGCAGCACCACAGAAAACACAGCAAGGGAAAGATGGGCTCATTGTAACTGGGTTCAAATAAAGGCACAAGAGATGCCAACAGGGGCTGAAATCAGCCTTCTTAGAATATTTAGCATCCTGTAAATGAAAGTGCATGTTCCTGTGTAATGCTGTAAACATGAGACTTAGCTTTCATTTAACAACAATTTCTAGCTTACAGGTATTTTGAGAAAAGCTTAGAAACAAGACCTGTGAGTCTCAAAAGGCAAATTTTAAAAAACAAACAAACAAATAAACAAACACAATGAACTTTAAAATTTTATTTTTTTAAATCTCACAATATTTAACAAAAATCCTCTGGGGTGAAAGAACAGATCATATTCCAAATACAGTAAAAATACTTGTTTAAACTTCATAGGACAAGATCTTTATCTAATGCTATGCTGAGTATAGTAAAACATCTGCAATCAAACTGCCCATTTATTTGTTCAAGCTGAAACCTACTATTCTGTGTAATGCTCTAAAAGTAGAATAGTTGACATCCAAGACCATTCGCCAGCTTCGTTGCCCTTCTTTGGACACCCTCCAACACCTCAATGTCTTTCCTGCAGTGATGGTCCCAAAACTGAACACAGGACCTAAGGCCCAGCCTCACCAGTGACAAGGACAGGGCAGGATGATCACTTCCCTAGTCCTGCTGGCCACTCCATTTCTGAAACAGGCCAGGATACTGTTGGCATTCTTGGCCACCCAGGCACACTGCTGGCTCATGTTCAGCTGGATGTCAGTCAACACCCCCAGATCCTTTTCCAGTGGGCAGTTTTCCAGCCACTCTTTCTGTGTGTTGCATGGGGTTGTTGTGACAGAAGCATAGGACTCAGCCCTCGGCCTTTTTGAACCTCATACACTTGGCCTCAGTCCATCCATCCAGACAGTCTAGATCCCTCTGCAGCCTCCTACCTTCAAGCAGATCAGTTTCTCACAAAACTTGCTGTTGCCTGCAAACTTACTGAGGGTGCACTTGATCCTCTCATCCAGAGCATTGTCAAAGATATTAATCAGAACCTATCCCAGTACTGAGCTCTGAGGAAAACCACTTGAGACCAGCCACCAACTGGATTTGACTCCCTACACGACAAGTGTTTGGGTGCTGCCATCCAGGCACCTTTTTACCCAGTGAAGCATATGCCCACCCAAACTGAACAGACA
>VXBZ01001599.1:6006-22657 GCA_013399135.1 Heliornis fulica | reverse complement strand
GAGAATGCTGTGGGAAACACACTCAATAAAAATATCTTGATGTTGTTCACATTCCTCTGTGGATCTATGGTATACCTATTATTGATCAGTTACTCTGTGTTCATTTAAACTTGAAAAACAGATTTACAGGACTCCAGGGACAAAAGAGGTTGGAGAATATAGTACAGGGAGACAACAGTTTTGGCAGTTTGATATGTTAGATATGTGGTCTTTTCTACTTTCAGTGTCTATAACCAAAATCCATGTTGACATATGCACAACCAGGATGTTTTATCTTTGTTTGGTTGGTTGGTTTTTTGCTTGTTTATGATCNGGGGGGGGGGATTTTGTTTGTTTGTTTGTTGGGGTTTTTTTTATAGGTGTCTCCAGTAAGATTCTTATGCCAATAGGAATCTATCAGGGAAACACCACTTAAAACTAGGTTATGCCTTAAATACATGTATGTGTCTCTAGCTTTAGGAGCACATCTTTCAAAATCTCTCAGGCTTTCAGAATTTGACACAGGTCTGACTGGCGTCAATTTGTAGCAATATTTTCAGAAAACAGGGTCCTTTTTATACTGATGGGAAAGTATAGGAAAGCCTCTTGCCACACACATGTCTATGGATGTCCACATACAAACTTGCACTTACATATGCTCACCATTTTTTTTATCCTGTGCACAAGCCTCAGAGCATGGGAGCAAGTGTCAAGCTGAGGTTGCAGCCTAGTGCCATCTCTTCACAAAACCCCTGACTCCTGCCTCATTGAGGAGTGCATGTGCACAATCATGGGGCAACAGATTGATTGGCAAGGTTAGGCTCATCTGGTGCGGGGGGTGGGAGAGGTTGGCCCATCTGGTGCTGGTGTACCAGGGCTGGAGAGAGCTGGAGACACTGTGCTTGGAAACAAAAACCTTACATAAATCAGGTGAAGTACTCCCAGCAATACAACTTCACTGCTTGGGTGTTTGTGACTATGCATGAATACAATCTTATTAGTCTAAGACTGCATATGAATTAAAATTTGTACCTGCAGTTTGAAATTTACAAATGTTGTAACATGACCTTGGAATAAGTAAGTATATTAAGACTAGCCAGCAGGACTTTCAGGATAGAGTAATGAAGAAAAAAGATGCAATGAGGACAAAAGAACTTCTCACCAGCTCTTGGGAATTTGTTCAAAGACAACTGGGTGAACAGCTGAGCCAAAAGGCTTTGTTTGACCTCCTGTGAAGTTCAGGAAACAGGTGGTGAACTGCAGGGTAAGGAACAGAAAACTGCCAGGACAAAACTTTGCTATGTAAAAAGTGACTAATTTGCAAGAGTTGTTTGGAAGCTCTTTCAGGAATTAGACAGCTTGTCCAGAGGCCGTCCTTTTATGCCCTGATCTGTTCCTATCATCAGGTTGATCAATACATTGTTTTAAGGGATCTACCATATTCACCATCGGCCACAGACTCACAAAGGGAATAACGTCAATACTGGACCCAGTCAGGTCTCATGGGTAAGGATGATCACTGCTCGCTCTCATTTAGCACTTAGCATAAAAATGGGAAAAGAACATGATGGGTTTTCTAAGGGGATAACATTGTAGAGAGGAGAAAAGGCTGAGCAGCAGCTATTTCCCTAAACATGAACACTGTTAATCTAGAAAACATCTCCATACCAGTTTTAGATAGAAATATGTTTAAAGAAAACAAACCTCATTTGTAACTGGAACACAGAATTTTGTGTTAATGCATTTACTGAATTTGTATTAGGAAGCATAGAAGAAGTAGTATAAAATTATGTTTCTGATGCAACACTCAAAGCAAAACTGCTTATAGGCCTTTGACTTATTAAGAACAGAGTATCAATTTTCCTTCAAACACTTTATTGTACAGTACTTGTAAGCATTCTAATAATGGCATTATTAATGATTTTGTACTGTGAGTCAATGTTTCATTGTACAGATCTGGTGAGAGTTGAAAGCTTAGTAAAGTCCCACCAAGCTTTTTCCATTGAGAAAGTAAAAAAGCATGACTCTTCTGTAACTGGGGTAACTTTGCCTTTCATGCTGCAAGACAAGGATTTTTAGAAATCTAGCATAATTTGCATACTGCTCAGTACATATTCACTCTAGGCATTTATATCAGATACCATGGTCAGAAGGTTTTTTTTTTTCTCACCTTCCTACACAGTCAATGTGGTGGAGGGCTGGGGGAAGCTATTGCAGGGTTCAATCTGACTCCCTGGCCTCCCCAGCAGCAAATAACAATGAAATAAAGTTTCTTGCTACTCTGGTTGTGCTATGCACCATAACAATGACAGAGCTGCAGTGCAGACCCCACTTTGAAAACAGGAAGAACTAGACTGCAATGATGACATGTGAGTTGTTATTGAAGAGATATGAATGCAGTAACACGTTATTCTGCCATTATTTGCACATTCGAGGCACCTTCCATTATTTCATTTAATTTCAGTCTCAATATCAGTGAAACGTATTTGATAGAAAACAAACATTTTATAGAATGACTCACATTACAAAACTGCTGTGACATGTGTGCATGTTGCTGGAGGACCAGGTGATATTTGGTGAGGACAAACTCAAATCAGTATTATAGGATGAGCTTATGGGTCAGTGTCTACCAATATGATATGGACACAGAGGAAGAAAGGTAAAGTAAATGAGCTTTTTTCATCTAAAGTATACATCAGTGTTTCTTCCCTTGGGGCATCTTGGTGGTCTAAGAACATTTCAAGAAGCAAAATCAAGAGGTTCATCTCCAGTCATTTCATGAGGTACCTTTTTTTTTTCAGACAGTTAGGATGAAACTCATCAATGAGACCACTGAGGAAGTGACAAAGTGTCCATTCACTTCACTTAGGATTCCTTTACACACCCAAATGGTGGATATTCATTATTCTCTAAGAATTGACAAGCTGTCACCAGCTAAGCATCCAAAAACTGCTTCAGCCTTTGTTCAAAAGTAGTAGCTCAGTCCTTTTTCATATATCATACAATACAAAATTTGAACATTACAAGCTTAAGTAACCACAGCTATTTTTTTAGGCATCTAATCTAGTTTCCTGAATGAAAAAGTTCAACATCCTCAGTCCCTACTGCAATGAATGAAAGAAAATATGTGCTCCTGCAGAGTGCTGCTCAGAGCAACCCAGTGAGGTTCCTGCTCTGAAGAGTACCTCATGCCATCCTGATGATACAGGGAGCAGAGAGATTTCCTTCCTCACCTAGAAACTCTTGTTTGCTGTTTTTCTGAGAGAGCATGCCTGTTCCCAATACCCATGGAGCAGTTTTCAAACTTAAATTGTTATGGCTATTGTTGGGAACTCCTTATGTGATCATCATCCAAGGACCATGTTTGCAGGATAAGTAGTAATGCTCAAGGACAGACTGCTGTGTTGTTAAGTCTGCAATGTAGACCAGAAATACTGTTGTGATCCGGACTAGAGAATTGATACAAACTTTAACCTGCTACTATCCTGAAGCTGTTGAAGAACTGGACTTCAATTCTCATGCCTTTAAAACAACTGAGTGACTTCATTATTCCCCAGATTTGACCCAGCATGAACTAAGTTCTCAGAAACATGGACAAATAAATTTGAAAAGTCAGGGCAATAATTGATTAAATGGGGCATCAGAGGATGAAGTGTCCATACTGAAGATACCCCATTTTCTGTAAAGGTAACATTTTTAGACAGGTTTAGTCAACTGAATGCAAAAATTTTAAGTATTTAGAAAAGAAGGCTAGAAGCTATTTAGGCCAATTTACACCTCATTACAGACCCCATGAAATGTTGAGCCACATTTAATCACGTGGCTCATGCACACCTTATTCCTTAGGCATACCCTACACTTACCCAAGGATGCAGCCTTTTTCTTGCTTTTCCTCCAAACATCTGCAGTCAGCCTCAGCTTATAAGCACCCACACCTGCTTTTTGGAGCTCTGCTTGTGGTCTACTGTTATGACTTGGGGCATGCCTTTATGCCCATCATCCATTAAACCAGCAGCAATATTCACACCTGATCATTATCACTTAGTGAATATCAGTCTTACTAAGCAGATGAGGTCTTACCAGGGTGATTAGGATGTGATAACTGCATAGCTGCAAGCAAATCAGATCGTTCCCTTACCACTATCTATGATATGTGTAAAAATAATTCTTTCAGGTGGTTCAAAGAAGTTGGCCATGTGCCTAAAAAATCATCTATGCATTCTGGGATTGCATAATAAAATACTACTTGTCATGTCTTATTGCTTAATTATTGTTATCAGCTTCCAGAATTTCAGTAAACTGGACGTACTGTATAATGAGGTTATACTGAGCCAGAGGCATTGTATCACAAGTACAAAGAGAGCTAGACTAGTGTATTGTACCGGATACACTATTATCCCAGCACAGTAAATTTTTCAGTCTCTTGTATTTTGCTTGGAGAAGAAAACCCAAACAAAACAACAGTTTGCTTTGACTTTTCCTCAGCATGCCTGGATCTTAACTTCACAGAGAATGATAAATTCTCTGACATGATAAACTACCTTTGTTAATATTATTACATCATGCTTAAAATATATCTAGAGTGTAGATGAGGAGACCTTTCAGGCTAGGAGACAGCAAAAAGAAAAGCAAAGGAGAATGATGATCCTCTAATATTATGAAATCTCACCTTCACTCATCCATTTAGTGAACACCTCCCTGATTTTGAGTCAATGACATCAACGGTATAAAAGTTTAAGGTAAAAATAATACAAACAACTGAGTAACATTAGCATAAGATTCCTTAAAATCAAAATACACATGCAGGAAATCCAGCAGAAGAAAATGAATGGAAACGACATTCAGAAGAATTACCTCTGGTTTTGCTGTTCTTTAGGAACTTATACCTACCTTTTCTCCTGTGTTTTACAAATAGCTTTCCAAAACCACACAAATCTGCAGTTTGTTCTGCAGTTCTCCAGAAAACAAGAGAATCATGAAGGTTAAATACACGATTTAATATAAATGCCTCTATGTGACAAATGTAAAACACATTGTTTCCCTTGGCAGGTGGCCTTCTCATTGTTTCAGAATTACCTAAGTTTACTATTCTCAATAAAGTAAAATTTTATTAATTTTTATTGCTATTAGCAGTAGAGAACAAATTTGGCTCTTAGGAGATGAGCTGGATTTTATTCTCAACATTTATCATCAAAAGAACTGTTAATTAAATTCTCAGTACAAAATATCACTGTAGATGCATCAACAAAAAATAACTCAGCTTGGTTTTCAGTGCTTATTAGATTCTGGTATATGTTTTCCTCCTCATGCTCAGGGAAAAAAAAAGTAGCGAAACAAAACCTAAAAAAAGCTTTTAAATGGGAATGTGTATAGAAGCCACTGGAAAACAATTCTCGTGGAATGAAACTTTCAGTGGCTATCCGTGGTCTGCTCAGACAGCAAGGCAACACCAAGATGGAGAAAGATTAGTTGCCCCTGGTTAGTCCTTATGCACTTGCTGCTGGTGTGGTAGTGGATGGACAGGCCAAGCCACCAGTCGTAAAACACAGAAATAGAGACAGGTGTCTGCAAACAATCCTGAGAAACTTCTCTCCAAATACATGGAGTTCAGAGAGATCACAGTGCATTCAGACTGGAAAATGCTTGCTCATGGGAACATTCCATTAGCTGTTGGACTCGGAGCCACAGCATGTTGGCACTGCCTGAAAAGAAGCTGAAGAGCAGCATGCTGTAAAACAACCTTGCAACATGATGCTGTGCCCCTGCTTTGGACAAGCTGTCCTGCTGATTACAGCAGGGGTTTTTATGCATTCTCTAGATGCATGGGAACCTTCAGGTGCCCTCTCAGGAGCTGCAGAAGGCAACTCAGAAAATCTAGACTGTTGTCAATAGGTTTAAGTTCTCAGTGTGGCAATCTGCACCTCCATGGGACAGGCTCTACATTTGATAAAATCATAAGGAGTTGTTTGTACAAATTTCAAAACCTAGAGGCAGTTGATGAGTGCAGTCAGTTTTGGTCACCTTTTGTTAGAGCCCAGAGGAGAAAATGAGAACTGTTGAAGGGATCCTGAGAGTCAGGAGCAACTACGTGGTTGGTGCCCCATGTGGAACACAACCATTGCTGCAAGAAATCATGCTGCTTGTCTGAGTGGTCTGTGACTGTCGTGGACAGTGCCCATCCTGGCTTACTTTTTGCACAATGACTTGGATTTTGCAAGGTTGAGGCTGAAAGAATCAGCCTCAACCTGTTTTTCCCCAAATCATGAATTTTTATCCCACATCTGGGACACTGATTTTCCTGAGGAGAGTGCATGGGAAGAGAAATGATGAGGTTTAACTTTTATTTAGATTCCTACTATGTCTGTCCAAATATCTTTGTAGAGCTGTTTATCCTTTATTGATGAACTTACTTTCCAAATTCAATTGAAAATGCCATAACATGTCTTTGTTCTTACTCTACTTTTACCCTTGGTGCCCACAGTCTGAAATCAGGTACGAATAGCTATCATCACAGAAAGTTGCACAGTACCTGGGTCATCTTTCCCAAACAAAATAAACATGATTTTCTTCTTGATTTCATCTTTTTCCTAGTCAGAAACTTTCCCCTTGAAAATATTTCACAGCCCTTCATATTTACCCCTTTTCTGGATACTAGCAGAGTACAGGCTTTCAGTCAAAAAGCCCTTCAGAGCCAGACTGGCAAGCTAGCCAACCCAATTGACTTACTGAAAGTCACATAAAAACCTTATCACCAACCCTGGTCATGCTTGAAGCACAAAACCAAAACCTAGGCTTCGGAGAATATTTCTGATGGAGAAAATAGCTCTTTGTCCATTTTGCTATAACTTCATCAATGTCCTTTTTATTTTGTTTCCCAGTATTGTCTCCCCAATCATCTCTTCTATTAATGACTCCTCTCAATCCTTTGTACCCTAAGGTGGTTTTAGCACTTTTCTTCTAGATACAGTTACTGCTCATCTACCATGGTCTTTAGTTTTCTACAAGAGTAGCCATAGATGGTTGCTTTTTATTCCCCACTGAGTTTGCTAATAACAAATGAGATCAAGACAGTAATTAAACCCAAGGAAAATGCTGTGGACAAACTGGAAGCCTGAGCCTAAAGCTTCAAGATGCCTGAAAATGTAAACTTAATCAGAGACTCCTCTGGTGATAAGCAAAACTTTTAATGGAAATAATAATCAACAATTATTTTAATTCTGTTAAAAATAGAATGTGTGAATCTGGGAATATAATAATGAACAAGTTTATGGCCTGTGGGTCACAAGGATTTGTCTGGATTCTTTTTCCCAGTGATGACAAAAGCTACAATGACCGAACTTACCCAGTGAAAGTCCTCCAAAGAAAATGCGATGCTTGTATTGAGGATGTCCAGATAAATAGCAATGTTCCCTCAATGTCTTAGTAACCCTAATTGCAGAGATGACACATTAAGGTTTGCAGAACAGAAATTTTCTCAATGACACATGAAAAAACAGCTCTGACCATGTGTTGCTAAAATCCAGAGCCTTTGCATTACCCAAAAATGGAGATTACATTCTGTCTGCGCAATATACTTCCATGACTTTGCTTGGAAAGCGGACATCTTTTCACATAATTTGGTGTAACTGCAACACTGATATCCCAGAAATAGCAGCATATCAGTGCTGGAAAAAAACCTAATCCTACATGTAAAAAGTTGTAGTTGCAAAATTTCTGAAAGGGGAAGGAGGCTTTACATAATTGTGTACGTGATACATATAAATACATAGTATTGTGCAACATAATAACAGTATCATAGCTGCTATCTCAAAACTGTATATGCAGTGTGACTACAGTAAAACACATTAGATCCAGATAATAAAAATCTTGCCTTCCTTGAGTTTTACACAAGACTATACTATGACCTTTTAAATTTGGTCCAGCAAAATGAGAAACTGGAAAAAAACCCCACAACCAAAGAAGTTTAGACTATCTTGGATAAAACTGAAGGGAATATTTGGAAAAGAACATTACAAATAATGTTCCTGTTCTGCATTTTGAAATTTGCTTGGTCATGGATCAATATTTTTGCACAGAAACAATATTTTTCAGCAACAGCTCTAACATTGTTGCTCTATTGACTTTGTAAGTTACAAACAAAACTTCTCTGAAATATTTCAGAAATATGATAAGAGTATGCTAGCATTAACCAAACAAGTCATCATAAAACACCTGGCAAAACAGATACCCAACAAAAATGAGAGCGATTCTTAGGAAGAAATTGTGGCAGAATTTGTATGTCCCATGGTGTGGTTCCAGTTCTACAAGGACTCCTGGGACACTGCTGTGTGTTGGTCCCACTCCCATGTGTGCAAGGCAAACACTGATATGTATCAGAAGGCGTGGTGGTGATGGTCTCTGCTCACCGTCAAGACAGGGGCTCTTGAGCAAAATGCTCAGCTTACTGCCCTGTCTGGGCAGTCCTGCTGCCCTGTCTGCACTCAGGCCATTTACTAAATTCTGCAGTGTGTCCCTTAGTCAGCACATCCCATCCTACTGCAAAATATTGATGACTAGGGATGACTTATTAAGGTAAAGAGCATATAAAGTAGAAAGAAGGAAAAGATCAGAAGGAAAACATCCTTAAATCATCTTTATTTGTATCAGCCTATCAGAATGCTTTGAGCAGAGAGAGAAATATTAGATAGAAACCAAGGGCAGAGGAGAGGGAAGAAAAAATGATGCTGCAAAACTGTACCTATAGTAATGTTGCTATTAAGCCATAATAGTAATTGCAAGAACATGGAAAGGAAGCAGATGGTCAGTCTTGTAGGTGGTCTGAATGAACAACTCTGGAATTTGTTTTGAGAGACAAGTAAAAATAAGTTAACCATTCCTACTGTTTATTCTGTAGAAGTGTCAAGTTCAAGAAAGAAAAAAAAAGAATAAAAGGAAAAAAAAAGAAAATAGGCTCTGTTGTAGTTTAAATGGTTAAAGAGATGGATTATTCTGCAGAATAACCAAAATTGTTTAGGCAACATCAGAGTCAGTTTTCATAGGAATAAGCCACATTTCATTGTAACTTAGTAGATATATTTAAGTGAAATCCTTAGTCTCTGAAGAAAACTAGAATGAAAGGCCACATTGGGAGCCTTGCAGGAATGTAGTTTGCATGCATAAAAAAATCCTGGGCAAGAGTGTAAACTGATGAACTACCGTGGTTGCAGCTATGAAATATGTGAAACTGCTGTGGCATTAAAATGCTGGGGTGCTCCCCATACAGAAGCATGGTCTGATGGACCTCTGTTGTAGGCAAATCCAGCAGTTCCCCAGCTTCCATGTTCAAAAGCTGTAGTGTGCCATTTCTATTGTGGTGTCCATAAGAATGTACCATTGTAAAATAGGAATGTTTTAAATTCCACAGCACTAGCAGAGCTAGGCAACACCTACAATGTATTTCAAGGCCTGTCCTAAAGCTAGGTGAGAATATAATGTAAAATATCTGCTGTCTGTTAGGTTCCCAGAGGCAGCTCTAGGTGATTCAGACCGGAAGAAAAGCAAACAAAACAACAAAAAAACCCAGACCCCAAAACAAATACCAAATGCCATCCCTTTTCTGTAGAGTACCTCCATGTGCTTTTGCCACTGGAGCCCCTAGGATGGATCAGTGTGTGAGCAAGAGCCCACTGACACTATTGTCTGCTTGCAGTGAGTTACAAGACTAACATCTGGCATACAAGAGAGGTGATGGTCTTCCATCAGGTCACTGGACAGGGTGTGCTGCCAGGTAACACAGGCTTCCTGTAGACCAGCTAGAGATTGGTGGTATGGCAGCCTACAGCATCTTGCAGGAGCCCTTAGCTTCCAGCTGCCCCCCTAATTAAGCAGATGATAGCATACATGTAGACGTTCAGAAACCGTGACTTGATTCACCCTGCTCTTAAGCTCTGAAAAGGAAGTGTTATGTTGAGCCTCTGTACTGCCAGGGTAAAGTCGGTGTGATAGGAGATAAATTGTATTTTGTCCTTAGAAGCCAAATGCAATCCTGTAACTTGTAGTCCTTCAACAAGAATGACAAACTCACAGCACCCACTTCTTGAAACCCAAACCAGATGTGCTATCAGCAGACCAGTCTCCTCTCTCTTGTTCAGAAGGGTTCAAAACTTATCAAAGGAAGCTCAAAGCTTGATCCAAATCCACGTGGTGTTATTATAGTTTTTGCGCATGATGACGTGTTAATTATACATCCAGCTTTGTGGTACAAAGGGTAAAATTGCTTTCAATGTCTTTATTATCATTTATTGTTTAATTTTGTCATCCTAATTAGCAAACAGGATCTAGTTACTTAAAACTGCTCTATTTTCTCTACAATCTTTTTTATTTTCATGCAGTACTATGTGTTTTTGGTAGAAAATTTCAGGATTTTATCCAAAATCATTAATTTCTACTTTATCTTTCATGAATAGTCAAGAGAAACTCATTTTTCCATTTAATTCTTGATAAAGTTAAATAATGCAATTTTCTGGTTTTTGCTTCTAACTTCTTTTTCCACTGAGAAAAAAGGGAAATTACTCTGAAAAAAAATGTAACTTTTTCCATTGGGAACTAAAGCAAAATGTTACTTGGCGTTATTTTTCTCTCACTTCAACAGAGAAAGTTGAAAGTGAGAGGAAAACGTTATTTTTAAAAGCAATAGTGTTGCTTTCCTCACTTTTTTATTTTAATATTCAACTCCCCCTTTTCTATGGAGAAAGTGGGAGAAGTGGGAAACATCTGAAATAACCAGCTGAAGTGGATGTCTCACCACAGGAAAATAAAATCTTTATTTCTTTTGCTGTTTAAAAAGTAACCATTAAAACTAACTTGAGATTACTGACAGACAAATATATTTTATTTTGCATGCAGCTAAACATAAAGCTCACCATCTTAAAAAGTAAAGTATTTCCTTTCTTAAAGTGTCTCCCGAGGTCCAACTAGCTGGCTGCTTGCTCAGGTAGAGCTCTCTCTGATGTCCCTGGTCTTTGCCATATCACTGCTGCTGAAGAAGGTTCTCCAGCAGTGCCAGCTTGAGGATGCTTGGGATGCCTCCCTGACTAAAAATGTGGGACAATGGGTGCTTCCCTGACTACAAAAAAATAGAAGACAAGAGGAACTGTCTTCATGGACCACATTACCAGGTTCTAGCAAGGTTATTCAGGGTTCCTGACTAATCACATCAGGATGACACTTCTGCTCTGCTGGGGTCAGGGTGATGTGCTGACTGTCCCTCTGTGCTTGCACAGCTGCTGTGTGCTTTGCCCAGTTGCCCTGATGGAGGAGATTCTGGGAGGTAAAGTTTGGATCACGTGGAGATGGTGGAGCTGCTGACTGCAGGAAATGGGGAGTAGGTGTTCACGTGTGGAGGAGTAGGAGTATTACAGAATCACAGAATTGTAGGGGTTGGAAGGGACCTCGAGAGATCATCAAGTCCAACCCCCCCTGTCAATGCAGGTTCCCTAGGTCGCACTGGTAGGCATCCAGATGGGTCTTGAATATCTCCAGAGAAGAAGATTCTACACACTCTCTGGGCAGCCTGTTCCAGTGCTCTGTCACCCTCACCATGAAGAATTTCTTTCTCACATCGGTATGGAACCTCCTGTGATCCAAGTTGTGACCATTGCCCCTTGTCCTGTCCACTCAGGCCACTAAGAAGAGGTTGGCCATCTCTCTTTGTCTCACACACTTCAAATATTCATAAACATTGATGAGATGCCCTCTCAGTCTTATCTTAACAGCCCCAGCTCACTCAGTCTTTCCTCATAGGGGAGATGCTCCACGCCCTTAATCATCTTTGTGGCCTCCGCTGGACTCTTTCCAGGACATTGGACTATTCCCTCATCAAGTTCGTCAGTGAGGATGTTAAACAAGACTGGACCACACAACGACCCCTAGGGGACACCGCTAGTCACAGGCCTGCAGCCAGGCTCTGCTCCACTGATTACTACCCTCTGGGCCTGGCCCATCAAGACAGTCCTCAACCTACCTCACTGTCCACGCATCTATCCCACACCTTCTCAGCTTTTTTATCAGGATGTCATGAGAGACAGTATCAAAAGCCTTGCTAAGTCAAGGTAGATGACATTCACTGCTCTCCTTTCATCCACCCAGCTGGTGATGACATCGTAGAAGGCTAGGAAGTTGGTCGAGCATGATCTCCCCTTGGTGAATCCATGCTGACTACTCCTCATAACCTTCTCTTCCACATTAGTGACAGTAGGTGACATGCAGAATGCACCAGGTAAAGTGCAAAATATTATGGCTATTATTTGCTGTAATATTGATAGGCACATTCTTTATTTCACTTTGAGGGTTATGGAGCCTGGCACAGGTTTCCCAGAGGTGGTGGGAGTCCTTCTCTTTGGAGATGCTCAAACCTGACTGAACACAGCTCTGAGCAACCTACTACAGGTGGTCTTCCTTGAGCAGGGGGATTAGAAAGGTGATCTCCAGAAGTCCCTTCCAACCTCAGGCATTCTGTGAGTCTGTGTCTGTCATTCTTGTGTAGCCTGGCAAAGCTTCATCTCTAAAATATGTTAAGCCTTACTGAATCCCCTTATGAAAACCTACGTGCTTCAGGAACCTGCTTCATGACACACTGTCCTTAGACATAGATTTCTCTCAGTGAAAACAGACTTCTGAAGAACTTTCAGTAACGTTCTTAAATTTGTCTTAAGTAATGCACATGGATAAATATCTCTTTCATGCTAGGGGTGACATTTGGCCTTGGACAAATGACCAGCCTAAGGGTTTATGCATCACTAAAACCTCATTTAAAACCCGTATGAAACCTGGATGTTAGTTGATAATGAAAGACACATAGAACTGAGAAGTATGTTCTAGTTTTAAACTTCAAGGTCTTTATTTTAAATTGCCTGTTTACTTTAAAAAATACAAGACCTGCAAGAAAAATACAGCTCTCCATGTAAAGTTTGACTAGATTCAGTTGGGGGACATAAAATTTGTATTGAATACACTAAAGGAACAAAACCAAAGCAAAGCAAACAAAACCCAGACAGCAGTAGGTATCAGTCATTGTGTAAAACAGCAAAGCATATCCCACAGCCTGCCAGGTTTTGCTGTTTCTTTGACTGAATGGGGTATCTATGTGATTTAGCTGCAGCTAAGAAGCTGGTATCGCTTTCAGACAGTGAGGGTCACATGACACTGAGTCAGCTTTGTACAGCACATCTTCACATTTCACCCAGCAGCGGATCTGTTGATATGTTTCATATTGCAGAATATAAGTCGGTTTCCAGGTAGATGATAAACAAAACTGCTCCAGCAAGATGCCAACAGGACAAGTCACAGTGTGAACACTGACCATGGCACTGGGATCTTGCAGCTTCCTCAGAGACACGTTCAGGAGGTTAAAGCATCCTTTCTTGTCCAACTTCCATCTCAGATGAAGTGGCATATTCTTGTGAATAGATGGGGGCAGAGGTCTGCATACCCGGAAGAGTTTAGTGCAAGACCATTTTCTTGCAAAAGTGGCCTCTTGTCCTTAGGGTTTTAATGTATGACACATCTTCCATCACAAGACTTTTTGACTGCAGCAGTTCACCTTTTATCATACCATGTCTCAGCTATTTTACTGGGCAGTATAAAATAGTGGACTACCCATCGGGCTATTTCAAACATATCTGTTTTACCTACCTGTATGTAAGCATTTTCTTCTTTGATACATTCTCTTCACCTCTTACTTTTCAAATTCACAGGCATTTTCCCACTTGTATGTGTCTTCATTTTTACTTACAATAAGAAAGTGCTAAAAAGCACATACAATGCATTTTGTGTACTGGAGTGCATTTCTCATAAGTAATGCATTTAACCTGCTGAGTTTGTGAGGCAAGTAGACTGGAAAGCACTACCAGACTATTCTGCAAACAGTTAGCAGGTCTCCCTGGCAAGCCCCTTCCATGCTCCCCTGAGCAGCTGCTCTTGTTGGTGACTGAAATAAAGGCATATCCCAAAGCTACATATTGGCATATCTCATATGCCTGTGCAAAGGCATATCCCAAAGCTACGTAAATGGGAGAAGACAGAATCTGGCCTTCTCTAGTGCTCAGCATGTGCCAAGTCTTGGGGGTATCTATAAAGGGAATGGACATTATTTTTAGATACACATCTATATTACCCCATGGAAACTGCCACAATCAGTGAGGAAACACCAAAATCACATCTGGTCTCATATGAGTGGGGATGCCCAAAGAGTAACACTCTGTACCTATGAGTACCCCATGATCTTAAGAAGAACTGCTGCTTGCTCTACATCAACACTGTTACGTTTGTTCTATCACAGCATCAGCACCAGTGAGTATGAAGCACCATTGCTCTGTATCACTGTGTCATCTCAGCCACCGGACATGGATGTAAAAATGCTTGCCAGCACTCTACAACTTTCAGAATAATGGTAGCTCAGAAAAACAGTCTATTTGGATGCAAAATCCAAACACATCACACCTTATTATCCAAGACTCTCAATGCTGTATTTATGCAGAGTAACTATTCTTATTAAAACATTAGGTGCTATAAGCAGGAATAAAGTTGGTGCCAGCACCTACAACAATGGCCTTTCAATACTTGTGGATGCCTCTAGACAAATACGATAAAGAACTTAGCAGTGATGACCTTAAATGCTTGTTAATTAGATTAAGTCCAGTATTCCCTGGAACAAAGTACACCACTTTCTAAGAAAACAGGGCTGATGTATTTTTCCATGCAGGCAGCCACTCTGACTTGGAGTGGTGCATTTGAGCCGTCAGTACTGGAAGAAGCTGCACATAGAGGAAGTGCCTTCTCTGTCAGGGACCAAGGGTTATCTTAAAAAACAGGCTGTAAAAGTTTATGTCTTTTCCTAGGTCACAGTGAGATTTCTCCCAAATCACTTTAGCCACATAAACAAGAGGCTTAGTGTAAACCAGGGCCTTGCTTCTGTCAGTAAAGTGAGAGGAATACATCTCGAAGAGGTTGTTTTATCTGATTGTTCTATCCCACTTGAAGATAGGACAAAACACATTTAGGAGGTGACTGACTATCTCATGAGTGGGTCTTAGAGGATATAGGTGAGCAGATGTCTGACTTTCATGTGGAAAGGAATAAAACCTTTTTTTTTTTCTCCTTCAATTGTAGATGTTTTATGATACCATTACTCTATGGACCCTGGTCAAATTTGGTTACTCAAAGCCCTTTGAACTTCTAGAGCCTTTAGCGCATGGGTTTCGGCAGCTAGCCCAAACCTAGTGCTTTTCTGGTGTCAGTCATATATCCAGGGGCCTTGACTACGATTGAAGTCATCTTATTAAAGTGAGCTGCTTTCAGATGGAAAAATGTACCAATATTTACATTGCTGGGGCGGGTGTCTGGGGGTGCAAAGCACTACTTGAATTTTGCTACAGTGCTACAGCACGATGCAGAGGGCAGGACCTTTGGGCCTTGAAGAGTGGCACTGCTCCGTTATCCGTGGGTGTCAGGGGTGCGGCTGGTAACCGGACCCCGGCTTTCCCTGAGGAGCTAACCAGGTCTGCCGGGGAATCAGTCACCCGTGGCTCCCCACCGCTGCGCCTCGTGGCTGGGACCCCTCGATGGCCTGGAGCAGCCGAGCTGGGGCTGCCCGGCCGGGCAGGGTGACATCCCGGAAGGCCTCAGGTAGAGAGGGGACCCGCGCCGGCCGAAGGGGTCCCGGCGCCTGAGCCGGCAACCGGGTCCGGCGAGCACCCCTTGACAGCCCCTCGGGGCGTTGTTCGCCCCCCCCGCGTCCTTCCTGCTTCCGGGGGCCGCCGCGGGGAGGATTTTGCCGCAGATGACATCAGCTGTGGATGCTGGAACCGCGGCGGCGGCGGCGCGAGGATGAGCCGCCTCCCCCCCTTCCTCCACCTCCTCCTTTTCCTCCACCTCGCCAGGTCCCTGCCCTGCACCGTCTCCGTATAAAAGCGCCGCCGCCTCCCCGCCCGCCCTCACTCTCTCCCTGCCGCCTGCGGAGCCGCCGCCGAGCGGCCCTTCTCCCCTCAGCGCCCCGGAGCCGCGGGGCGGAGCGGGGCAGCGGCGATGGCCACCGTGGTGGTGGAAGTGGACTCGGAGCCCTCCTGCAGCATCCCCAACCCCACCTCCCCATCACCCAGCCTCTCCCACCGCTTCCTGGACAGCAAGTTTTACCTGCTAGTGGTCATCGGCGAGCTGGTGACCGAGGAGCACCTGCGGCGGGCGATCGCCAACATCGAGCAAGGTGAGGCGGCGGGGACGCCGCAGGCAGCGCCGCTGCACCACCACCACCACTCCACCCCACCCCACCACCACTCCGCCGGCGCTTCCCCCACTCCACGGACGCGTCCGGGGCTAACCCTCCCCGTCAATGCCCACGCAGGACATGGGCACACGAGCCGCCCAGTCGCGGTCTCCAGCTCTTTTTTCCGCGAGGGTCCCGGCGCAGCCGCCCCTCCCTTTCCCTCCCCTCCCGCGATGGGGTGCGGGCGCTGCGGAGTAACGCCTGCGGGTCAGGCCCCGCTGACCCCTGCGCAGAGAGCCGCCGCCGGGAGCGAGACCCCCTGCTCGCCATTGTTGGGGCGGAGGGGCTGGGGCGGGAGCCCAGCACCCACGGCGCCTTCGCTGCCGCCGAGCCCGTCTGCCCGGAGACACCGGCGGGGGGGGGGGGGGCAGT
>VXBZ01001598.1:263009-286167 GCA_013399135.1 Heliornis fulica | reverse complement strand
AATCTAAATCTACCTCCTTCTATTTTAAAACCATTACCCCTTGTCCTGTCACAACAGGCCCTACTGAACAGCCTCTCCCCATCTTTCTTATAGGCCTCCTTGAGGTTGAAGGATGTGATCCTCCCCCTCTACACTTCCCTGGTCAGGCCTCACCTGGAGTCCTGTGTCCAGGTCTGGGCTCCCCGGTACAAAACAGACAGGGATCTCCTGGAGAGAGTCCAGCAGAAGCCACAAAGATGATTAAGGGCCTGGAGCATCTCTCCTATGAGGAAAGTCTGAGTGAGCTGGGGCTGTTCAGCCTGGAGAAGACTAAGAGGGGATCTCATCAATGTTTATAAATATTTATAAGTGTGGGGGACAAAAGGAGATGTGGCTCTTTTCAGCGGCCTGTGGGGACAGGACAAGGGGCAATGGTCACAAGCTGGACCACAGGAGGTTCCTTCCACGCGAAAGAACTTCTTCACGGTGAGGGTGATGGAGCACAATTCAAAAGGTTAAACAATGAAACAGAACAAAGAAAATGACCACCTGAGATTAGTCTTTTAACTAATAAATAAAACTTAGAAGCTATTTTAAATCTGCATTAAAAAACAATCCGAAGTTGAATTTCCTTCAGCTCAAAACTTTACAAAGGTATCATTCACTGAGACAGTTAATAGGTTTGCCTTCTGCATCACCTAAGTTTTATTTTTACCTAAAAAGAACTACAGAACTGAAAACATAATATTTAAATTCTTACTATGTTCTTGCTTAGGCAAATTTAAGTATGTCCATGATCATAAGCATTTGGCCTCTCATCTACCATTGAATTTTAGTTCACAGATTCAGTTTTATCTTATTCCACAAAAATGGGTAGTGAAATGTCAAAAAAAAACCAAAAAGCAAACGTAATCAATGAAGCAATACTACAGAGACCTTGGTTCTTTGGAAAGTTGCTCTACAGAGTTGTCATTTCCACAGACTACTACTGAGTTTTCTGGAAATAATTGTAAGTAACAATAAATGCTTTGGTATTTTTAAATTAACACCCTACACAGGAAAAAAAGAAGGTGAGCTTCCATCACTAGTCACAGCTCAACCTGAAGAGAAGACTGAAAGGCAAACAAAGTATGTTCAAGAAAAGGGCATCTCTTGCTATGTGACTTCTTTACTTGCAGTTGGTGAATGGACTTCTTGCTTTTGAAGGGAAGGAGGAAGCTAAGGCATGACTTTCAGGATGCTCTGATACTCTCTATGAAAGACTAAATCCATTGCTATAGGACCTCATAATCATGGAGATGGCTAAGGGTCTTGAGTAACATGGGAGCTGTCAAGGTCCTCATGTGACATACATCTGGCAGCTCTGCTGAGCATTATAGGGTTGTGGGAGGACGAGGCAAGGTACACAGCACTGCAGTTTGCTCCAAACCAGGAGCAGGGCTAGCACAATACTGAAGAAATGCAAAAGTTTGACCAAAAGGAGGAAAGCCTTAGAGGAAGGCCTGCCATTTTAGCCTCTCTATGGAAATCCAGTAGCACACCTTTCAGAACAGAGAGGTGGCATGAGAGGCAAGCCCACAGAGGAGTATGGAGACACAAAATACACCCCACAACAGGAAGGAGGAGCTCCACCTCAACTGCTGGATTCCTGGAAAAGCCCGGCCTATTGACAATTCACAACAGACTGGAAGCTTAGAAATGCTTTGTGCAAATAAGACAAGATTTTCTGCAGAAACATAAAGCAGATGTCAGATTAGCATTGGACCACTGAATGGAGAGGAGGGAAAAAGTTACGTGGGCTTTGCTGATGAAGCATCTCCATATCTTGCTAACCTTACCCTTCAGGACTCATGCTATATAAAGCAAGCTTGCTCTCTCAGACACTTGCATCAAGTGCCAGCCTGCACAGCCAGTGCTGTAAAGTTACTGATTAACAGACTTCTCACGAGAAAAACGCAGCTGAGTCTCTGATGTCTGTTCTTTAGAGACCTTTTAAGCGCAGTGTTGTAAGAGCCACATCTCCTCTATCCACTGCTACATACAACAGCAAGTATTTGGCTTTGTAGAGGGAAAAAAAACCAAACTCAAAACACCCAACACAATACCAAACAGCCATGATCAGCAGTCTGCAACATTATGAGCCAAACTGCTGTGAGCCACTGTGAAACCTACAGACAACTTTCAATGAGAATAAATAAATAAATACAGGTTTAGCCAATTTTTAACCAAAGGTCTGATAGCAAAACAGTTTTGTGAGCTGCTTTCAAACCTATGTGAGCCTTCTAAACAGTCAGTGGCACAAAGGCAATGATGTGGAAGCCACTTAGATAACTGGATTTCTACCAACCAGATTTCCAATTTTTGGTAGAAACTTAACATTATGGAAAGGAGTAAGCATGAGATGGATTGGACTAATTTTAAATGCCTGTGTACACATATGTAGGTAGGTAGCTATATGTGATTCATCTGATCCATATTAAGCACTGAATGCCACTATAACCTTCAGCATGCTTATCACTTCCTACTGAATAGAAAAAAAGTCTCAGGAGAGTTCTTTATACATGCAGTAAGTTAGGTGACATTAAATCTACTCTAGATGACCTAAAAGAATACTGGTCTATTGAATTTTTAAATGCAGCATACATAAAATGCTTATCTACAGAAGACCTATTCCCCTCAGTATGGGGTCGCCCCCCCTATATACATCTTTCTAGGTATTACTTTTGTAGTACTAATGCATTCAAGGTCAAAGCAAAAAAAACTTTATCCTCTTAGGAAAAAAAAAATCAAACCAATAAATGGTACACGAGAGTATGCACTATGTCACTGTGTACTTTCCTAGTTAAGTAGGAACCAGCTGTGTTTTTTAAGAAATAGCTCCATTGTGCAAGGCAACCTCCATTAATTTAGAAGGGCTGAAATACACAGCTGATTTGAATAGCTAAACATCCCTAAGGAATTTATTATAGTTGCTGCAATTTGTAACAGTGAGCTGTGAAAATAAGATGAAATTTCACAGAATGGAAGGGACTAGAAGGGACATCTGGAGATCATCTAGTCCACCCCCCCGCTAAAGAAGGATCACCTAGAGCAGATTGCACAGGATTGCATCCAGGCAGGTTTTGAATGTCTCCAGAGAAGGAGACTCTACAACCTCTCTGGGCAGCCTGTTCCAGCGCTCCATCACATTCACAGTGAAGTTTTTCCTCATGCTCAGACAGAACTTCCTGTGTGCCAAATTTTGCTCATTGCCCCTCCTCCTATCATTGGGCACCACTGAGAAGAGTCTAGACCCTCTGTCTAGATCTCCACCCTTAGGTATTTTTTAAGCTTTAGCCAGCTCCAGTCTTCTCCAGGCTAAACATACCCAGCTCTCTCAGCCTTTGCTCATGAGAGATGCTCCACTCCGCTCATCATCCTTGCAGCCCTCTGCTGGACTGTCTCCAGTAGTTTCTTGTCTTTCTTGGACTGGGAAGCCCAGAACTGGACACATACTCCAATATGTGGCCTCACCAGGGCAGAGTAGAGGGGAAGGATAACTTGCCTCTACCTGCTGGCTACAGACTTCTTAATGCACCCCAGGATAACATTAGCTTTTTTGGGCCATGAGGGCACACTGCTGGCTCTCACAGAGAGTCTGTTGCCAACAAGGCCCCCAGGTCCTTCTCCACAGAGCTGCTTCCCAACTGATCAACCCCTAAACGGTACTGGTGCTTGGGATTATTTCTTCTCAGGTGCAGGACCCTACACTTGCCCTTGATGAATTTAATTTGATTCCTCTTTGACCAATTCTCCCATCTGTCAAGATTTCTCTAAACAGCAGGAAGCTGTCTAGCATGTCAACCAGTTCTTCCAGTCATGTATCATTTACAAATTTGCTGATGGTATACTCTGTCCCTTCATCCAGGTTGCTGATGAATATGTTGAGTAAGACCAGACCAAGCACTGACCACTGGGGCACACTGCTAGCTAAAGGCCTCTAACTAGACTCTGCTTTATATCACAACCCTCTGAGCTCTGCCATTCAGCCATTTTTTTTATCCACCTCACTGTCCATTCAACTAGCCCACACATTTCCTAAGTTTCTTTACAAGGATGCTATGAGACACTGTCAAAAACCTTGCTGAAGTCAAGGCAGACAACATATACTCCTGTCCCTGTATCCACACAGCCAGTCATACAACCACAGATGGTTATCAGATTGAGCCAGCCTGATTCCCCCTTGGTGAATCCATGCTGACCATCCCAAATGACCTTCTCCACATGCTTATTAATAACCCCCAGAACAAGCTGTTTTATCACCTTTCCAGGGATGGAGGTGAGGCTGACTGGCCTGCAGTTTCCTGGATCTTCCCTCTTGCCCTTTTTCAAGGTTGGAGTGACATTTGCTTTCCTCCAGTGCTCAGGCACCTTTAACTTTTTCCATAACCTCTAAAACATGATCCCTTGCCAGTTTTAATTTCAGGTGGGCCTTAGCCTTTCATGTTGCATCCCTACATTCTCTGACTACATCCTTATATTCCTCCCAAGTGGCCAGTCCCTTCTCCCACATTCAATAAAGTTAATGATCTTCAGCTAGTTACAAGAAAAAAAAATAAATAGCATATATATATATATATATGCTATCTCTTCCATATTAATATATGCTGTGCTGGTTTTGGCTGGGATAGTTAATTTTCTTCATTGTTGCTCCTATGGGGCTATACTTTGGATTTGCACTGAAGCCAGTACTGATAACAGAGATGTTTTTGTTACTGCTGAGCAGTGCTTACACACAGAGCCGAGGCCTTTGCTGCTCCTCACACCACCCCAGCAGTGAGTAGGCTGGGCGTGCACAAGGAGTTGGGAGGGGCCACAGCCAGAACAGCTGACCCAACCTGACCAAAGTGTTATTCCATACCATACCTGGAGATCATGTTCAGCATATAAACCTGGGGGAAGACAGAAGGGGCATGATGTTCAGAGTGAAGTTGTTTGTCTTCCCAAGTAACCATTACATGTGATGGAGCCCTGCTTTCCTGGGGATGGCTGAGCCCCTGCCTGCCCATGGGAAGTGGGAATGAATTACTTGTCTTGCTTTGATGCATGTGTGGCTTTTGCTTTACCTACTAAACTGCCTTTATCTCAACCCACAAGTTTTGTCACTTCTACTCTTCCAATTCTGTCCCCAACCTGCCATAGGGAGTGAGTGAGAGGCTGTGTGGGGCTTAGTTGCCATCTGGGGTTAAACCATGATGTATGCCAACTCTGATACTATACAGTGTTGTTATGTAAGAACGTGAGCCTTGGTCTTCATTGTCAGTAAAGGTAATGCCTAAAAAAAAAAGGTATTAGCTAGTGTTCCCGAGACTTATCTGTGCATGTGCTGGGTTTAGGAATATGACTGAATTCTAAAACCACAATATGGGTGTGAAGAATTAAGTCTAAGGTGGAGAAATCCTCCAAAAGGGTACTCTGTCTGGAGGACAAGACAAGACAAGGAAGAACAAAAATCAGATGGAGATGGGAAGGAAGCAACAATTGTCTTGGAGAACTCAGTTCAGAGAGACTAGTTGAACCTGTACAAGCAGAAAGATAACTTCAACAGCAGCAGACTGCTTCAGCTACTTTACCAAGAAATACCTGATGGGATGATTTGACTCAAGGAGCTCACATGGGAACGCTAATTTGAATGAGGGGTCTGGCTCACTGAAAGGACATTTTATGAGAGAAGGGCAGTCTCAGACTTCTAACAATAGAAAAATAACCTGGCATTTTTTGCTAACATAGTATAGTACTTTATTGTTGTACTAATATTTGGCTAGTATTTTATACTATTTCTTGTTCTGGCATTTTTTTATTTACTAGTTGCTAAAGATTGCTTTTAACATCATGGAGCCCATTTACAAAAAAAAACAGATATCACTTCCCTCCTTCTAGAGGATTTAATCTTAAGTATTTTAATTTTTCCATCCTTGGAACATAGAGCATTTCTATGAGTTACTGCTAAACTCAGATCTAGCACAGCTATGGTATATACTTTGTTTCCAGGCAATACTGATGACAATATCTGTTTTCCTCTGAAATTGCAATGCATGAGGTTGTCCTAGAAGACCTTCATTTTCTTATGTAAATGCAAGAGATTTGCCTTGGAGTTACCTTTCTGATTATGCTGCTCCCATTCCGGAGCTAACTAAAGTTTGCATCTTGTGATATTCTGCATTCTGACAATTTGATTGATACATTTACAGCATCTACAGTAGCAGTTTGTCAGTAACAAAAGCATTTCAAAGGGAAAGCAAACATTTAAAACAGCAAAAAGAAACTGTCTACATAAGTGTCATGATGGAATTTAAAGCTTAGGCTATACTTTATCCTGGATGGACAGGAGGATGCACCAACATTTTAATAAGGTTTCTCCCAGACTTATTTTATAGTATTCTTCAATGTTTATTACAACATGTAGTCTAACTATCAAGTATTCAAGATATCTAAATACTCCAGTTTAGCTATCTTTAAAATCTCCCTTGGTATTTAGAAAAACAACTGCTCCCCTCCAAGACATTTTCCTGAAATCTTTAATACACTGTAAGCTACCAGACAGATGCAACATTTGTTGTATCACATATCTTTTCAGCAGGTTCTAGTGGAATAGCTCAACTGTCTGCATGTGACTACCTTTTAAAATCATGCAGTCATGACTCATCATGAAAATATGCGTTGCAGCATCCAGAACAGAAGAGCTTGAGCTCATTGTTGTTTCTTCTTGGGAAGTGTCAGAAACAGTACTGGAAGAAAGGGATTTGCCTTTTTTTGATAACAAGATCATCCACAGCTGTGTGTTACCAAATGCCCAATATTGTTTCCTATGTTTGCTTTTAATATAATCAGACTACCTCTTGCCAAAACAAAGCTGCTATAGTATAATATGCTTCTGCTAGGATCTCCTATTTCACATTCAAGCTTGGAGTTTGCCAGAATATCTGCAGTGACACCAATTTTCAGTATTTGCAAAGATAAATAGCACTGGGCCAGCCTGGAGACCCGTGAATACAAGACAAGCAGGTTTTTAATAATATCAGTATTTCAACCTCTTTGTGCCACAATACATTAACCAGCCTTTCATTCATGGTATATTGGGTCAACTTTTGGGCTTGCCAATAATAAATTAACTTTTCCATGTTATTTTTCTCTTGTGGCAGGCATTTAATATCTACTTTACATTTGAATAAGTTTCCCCAACCACCAGACATTCTACTTTTCTTTTAATTACTATCTAGAAGTTAGAAAAAAAGAGCAGAATTTGGCAGATAGCATTTCAGTTTTCGTAACTTAAAAGCAATGAAATTTATTCTATCTTCCACAACAAATTCACATTTTATATTGCATATCATTTCAATTTGGTTTCTTCTTAGTCTCAGCCTTACATTTTTCAAGGTTTCCATCAGATTTTGCATTCTGTTCCCCGGTGTACACTGACTACTTTAGAGTCTAAGGATTGCCTGGCTCTGTTGCTATGCAACAGCATAGCCTACTTAGGGCTTCCTGAAATAATCGTCTCAAATGTGCTTTTTTTAGACTTGTTTCCAGCAGGAATACTTCACTGCTTCTTTACAATGGACCACTGATATTATTACCATAATATTAGGCAGTGGTCACCTGGGAAGTTTTGTAAGATGACAAAAACCAATGTTAATGCTTGCAAAATTCAGGATATACTTCCTGCATTAACACAGGGAGGTAAATATCTCAAATACTGCTAAAGGTTTACGCGAATTCTCCAGGTATATGAGTGCCATATACTCCATATTCTCCAGGAATGTGAGTGCCATACATAGCCTTAATTGTTGTCTCTTTTTTTTCCCCTTGAAAGAAATTAAGTCCCTATTCAATGTGGAATAAACCACCAGTCAGAAGAGAGAAAACTGTGCTGTGAAACAGTCTATCTTTACAACATAATCAAGGATTTTTCTTCCTACAGCATTCTAGTGCTGCAAGGGTGGACCAATGTGTTTTCTTTTATTACTGGCTTATATGGGAATCTTAGGTTAATTAATTTCTGTAACAATATGTAGAGCAATATAAACACAGGGCTCCAATTAAAGCATCAATACACCCTGGAGGGCCAAATACCTTACTATGCACCAAGCTGAGGGATCAAAGGAAGGAGCTCTTGCCCTTTCCTTTGTACAAAAGGGATTTTAATTAAAGAAAACGTTATACATCCTATTCTTTTATTTTCTTTATTATTATTTTATTATGCTTTATATTTCTTTTATTCTATTCTTATTTATTTTTGTCCACCTTAGCATGCTCAGCAACAGTTAGTTCTATGAGGAGCTGTGTGTCATTCCAGAATTGAGGTAGAGAAAGAAAGGATGTTTCCCAGACACAGAATAAAAAGGTTTAAAATAAGACTCTTGAAGAGGCAAGTCCATCTGCACTCTTTCCAAGGAAGAGAGAAGAGAGCTACAATATGTAATTCATAATTCATGCAAAATCCTAAGTCTTAAAGATTACCTTTTTTTTTTATTATTTTTTAAAGAGTAAACTGTGGTAGGCATAGGAATGGGTTTCTCAAAAGCAAACAGATGAGATGGTATGAAGGGGTAATTCTCCATATGCTTATGTGTAGCCACATACACCCATAGTAGCCAAGCTATCTAAAAATATGGTTCACCAAGTTTTAGTGAGTGTGACTATGAGTCTGTTCTTTAAAAACACAGAAAGTACAGCTCAGACTCAAAAGTGGTATCAGTACTGCTTTGAAAGCGGAGAGGTCAAGACCTGAAGAGCAACAACATTTGGAAGGATCTCCTTCATGATAAGCAAACAGTCAAACCTGAACGTGGAGGAAAGAACAGAATTAATAAGGACATTTTTCATAGGCCTTCTAGTTTATTCAATTTGTGGTTTACACTTTGCAGTATTTATGGACATTTAAAAAACACATGCAAAATTATTTGTAACATAAAAAAGACAAAAAGAAAGGTCTAACATTTGCAATGGTAAGTTTAGGAGGTTCACATTCAAAAAAGCCCCAAAACCACCCTATTGAAACAAAGCATAAAAAACCCCCAAACAACAATCCTCCTTCCTGAATAATCCTATGTGACCTAGGATCATTGTGAACACTTGATATTGAAATATCTGCACATTAAAGAGCTGTCCTTAACAACGCTGTCAAGTTATCATGTGCTAGTACAAGATGGAAACAAAAAAATGGCTTCAATATACTAATATTTAAATAGCAACTATGCATTGTGTGACCTGTCCATGACACTTAAATCTAAGATGCATTTCTAGATGTATATCCAGGTACCCTGACAAATATGATAACCAACATCAGGCTCTGTATCTCACACTTAAAATCAGTTTTAGTTACAGCTTTGAATCTGAGAGTCAAATATTGCTTTTTTTTCTCTCTAATTTTAAGCCAAATTAAACCTCAAATACTTAATTCTTATCCCTTTAGCGCCCCAATTGTTCATCCAAAAGAAGAAACGGACAAATGGAAGATGATAACAGGGTGGACAAGTTACCAGATGGGGTAGTGGGAACACAAAGTAGAATTTCCTTGACTCTAGGAGCTCATTGATTTCAGCCAACCTTAACAAATTGCTCAATCACTTCAAGAGACGGCATATTAAAAAAGCATACAGTAGTCATTCTATACTCTTGCCAAGAAAAGTTACCCAACCAAACCAACACACATTTTCTGCAGCTCAAGCTCGTAACTTCAGCTTGCACTCTTCCTTTCACGGTTGTGGAGTACTAAGAAATGTTAAAAGAATCCAAGAAGAATCTGAACATAAAATTCAGATGCATAAAACCCTACATGCATAAAACTAATAAAATGCAATAATGTACAAGCCATGTTTTCTAGATAGGAGCATAAACACACAAGTATGGGCAGAAACAGAAGAAATTACAGAAATCCATACTACTCTACAAAGTTCTTGAGAGGAATTCATGTTATCAGACCATATACTTCCATACTTGACATGAATAGCTAATCTGACCCTTCAGAAGCCATGCAAAGCAAGAAATCCCTGCTGGTATATTGAGGTAATGGATGCATGTACCAGCTGTCTGCTTACAGTAAGAATGAGTACGTGGGCTTACAATTCTGAACCACTGGCAAAGGGAAAAAACCTTTCAAGAATCACCCACACACGTGAGTTTCTGTATACCATTTTTTGCATTTAAGGCAAGCTGCAGGTACAAGATGAAAGAGGAACATAATGCTGTAAGATGTTAGTCCAAAGCTAAAACAACAGAAAGCCACACACACATATCTCTTATAGTCACTACAGAAGAGCCTTGGTCAAGAAAAAAAAGTAAAGTTCAGAAATAAAGAGAATAAACAAATTAAGTAATTGAAAACCAATGAAAAGACATATAGACAGATCGTAGCAAGAATGTGCATAGAAATAAACCCTGGGGAAGACCTGAAAGGTCTCTAAGGAAGACCTAAGGTATAAGCAAGAAGAAACAATCAAAACTAAATGCACCCTGGCAAAGAAGAGGAAGGAACATCCTTTATTGACAAAGATCTTGGGATGCTGACTGCTAGGTGTCATACTAATTTCCAGGGTTTTGTTTTGGGGTTTTTGTTTGTTTGTTTGTGGGGTTTTTTTTTTGTTGGTTGGTTGATTGTTTTGGTTTGGGGTTTCTGGGTTTTAGGTGTTTTTTTGTTTGTTTGTTTTGTTTTTTGATATTAAGGTCCTTCCCATGTTCATCTAAGTCCAAAGGTGAACAGTTTCATTTGGGATGGGGTAGAGGCCATAGGAACCCAGGAAATTAGTATGCACCAGGAAGGTTTCCTATACTCCACCTGCAAAACTGCTTGTATCGAGACATGCTTACCAGTACAGTCTGTGAGCTTAGTAGATTTTGTATAAGCTCTGCAAAAACCATCTCATATTCCAAATATTTGTCTATTAAAAAAATATTTAAAAAAATCTTCTGGTACCTAAAATAATTAGCTTTGAAGAACCACCTGGGATAGGTTGACCTTGGCTGGCTGTCAGATTCCCACCCAGCTAGTCTCTCACTCCCCCTCCTCAAGAGGAAGAGGGGAGAAAACAAGATGAAAGGGATAGTGGGTCGAGATAAAGAGAACAAGATCTGTTACGAATTACCAGCACTGGCAAATAGACTTGACTTGGGTAAAAATAATTTACTGCCAATTAAATTAGGTTTGAAAAGTGAGAAACAATGACAAGTCAAAACAACACCTTCCCTCTGCCCCCATCTTTTTCTCAGGTTCAGCTTCACCTCTTCCAGCTGCTGACTGCTCTACCTCCTCCCCACCAACAAGGCAACACAGGGGAACAGTCAGGTGCAGTCAGGTCAGTCTGTAACAGTTCCTCTATGCTGCTTCTTCCTCCTCACATTTTTCCCCTGTTCCAGCATGGTTCCTTCCCACAGGCTCCAGCGTGGGCTCTCCTAGGCTGCAGTTCTTGGAGGAAATATCAGGCAGCTCCAGTGTGTCACTTACTGCAGGGAAATACCTACTCCACTGCTCTCTTCCTTCAACTTTTATGTTCCCTCTGCTATTTCTTGCTCTTTTTGTTTGCTCCTCATCTACCTATGTGTCAGGTTTTTTGCCCTTAAATATGCTTTCCTAGAGGGTCCACTGTCTTGGGTGCTGGAACCGGCTGTGCCTTGCACCGTGTCAGTGAAGCTGGACAGAACCATCTGTGCTTGTCATGGAGCAGCCCTGGCCTCTCCTCACAGAGGCCATCCCTGAAGCCACCTCACTGCCAGCACCTAGACACCAACACCCAGAATACTCACTAATGCAATTCATTTTCATCACAAGACACAAAATGGATACAAATGGCCAGGAGGAGAACCTGCTACACTTTCCAGTGTCTTCCTTAAACTTTACTAGTTGCTGAGGCTGCCCTTCTATCACTTACTTTCACTTCAGACTGGGACACCACAGGCACTTGATGATCTCATCTGATCCACGTCCCTGATTATCTCAGAGCAGATATGAGGCAGACTCCAAGCAAAGGCTATGTGGCAAGTGTGTTAATGAGAGGTGATAGGGCACTATCCTCTACTCACTGGTCTTTACCATTACAGACTAAGAAAATCTCGATAGTCTCACAAGATCATGATCATTGTAGTCATGACATTTATAGACACCAGAAGAAATGTGTTCTTCCCCAAGACTGAAGCCCTTGCTTTACATGAGAGGATGAGGAATATTTTCTCTGTTATTTAAAATAACTTAAACATGAGATCAGCTTTGACATTTTTAGGTTTCTGTACCAGGAAAAGTAGAGGGGGAGTATGTACCAGCTTTTCAAGCCCATAGGTTACTTCCAAGAAATCAATGGTATTTTTTAACAATCACACCACATTATTCACTTGAATTAATGTCACTCAGAAGAGCAAGAAGTGCCAAGAATGCAAGCATGTTGTAAGAGATTACATTTTTGTTTATAGGTTTACTCTGAGCATTGATTATCTTCCTTAAAAATCAATGTTCTACAACAGCAATAGGTAAAAAGAAGACACTTGTCTATATGCAAGTAACATGCCAAGCGTGGGTGAATGAATGCAGTATGTAGAGACTGATACTTTCAGGTGACAAACATGAGATAATAAAAAGGACCTCATGCTTCAGAAATCAGTAAGAACCAAACTTTTAAAAAAGTATCTTGGGATAAGTAGTGAAATAAACTAGCAAACCCAAGG
Source organism: Heliornis fulica (assembly GCA_013399135.1). Taxonomy (NCBI): domain Eukaryota; kingdom Metazoa; phylum Chordata; class Aves; order Gruiformes; family Heliornithidae; genus Heliornis; species Heliornis fulica. The sequence goes on along the minus strand of VXBZ01001598.1, from coordinate 273,495 downwards.
CCCTTATCACCGTTGAAAATTACAGTGTTGAAAATTACAGAATTAATGTAATGTTGAAATGCAGGACACCACCCATTAACTGTGAAGATATACTGCAACCTTCCAGACCTGAAGTTGATGAAAGAAACCCACTAATTCCAGTCAAGTCATAAATTCATCCATACTGGAAAAAAATACTAGGGGAAGAAAGTGGGGGAGTGGGAACGAAGACATAGATATGTTTCTTTCTACTACTAGGCAATTAATGGCCACATTTTGTAATGTAACTATTTATACTGGAATAAAAGCTTTACTGAATATGTGCTTCATAGGCAGCCTTTTAGTAAAAGCAAATTTTAGCTTTTACTACAATGTATTTGAAAATTGCCACCCCAACCACCAAAAAACTATCTTTTGTATCCTTTCCTTGAACAAAATTTTCCACTGTTACTACAAAGCTTATACCTACAGCCTCCCTATGATCCAACAGAAACAACACTGTTTTCAAACAAACAGTACTGATGTTTGCATCACAGATAATATTTTCTATTTGTTTTCATAATAGACTCTAGTGAAATCAGAGCTGAGCTAAAAATGGAAAGACAAGATGAATCTTCATTTCAGAAAAGCTTTTCAGCAGAGTCTGAATGAAATACCATTCAAATGAGAGAAATCTTAACTATACGCTGCTCAGCCTCAGCGTCTTTCTATTTTAAATCTTTCTTTCCAAACTGCTCCTCCTCCTCGCAATTTGCTTGTTAACCCTTTATCAGAAATGTATTTGCTTTCCAGAATCAAGCAATGTTCTCCACTTTTGTATTTTGCTCAACTCCTACAGGGATTGTTCAAATGTTAACACTCAAATACTAGAATAAATTATTTTAAAACAGAATTATGTCATTATTAAATATAAACTTAAAAAAAGCTTAAACATGCAAAACATTGACATCCNCCCCCCCCCCCCAATCTGGAAGACTAATTGAAATAGAAAACTATATTCTCGGACCTGACCTTTGGATGAAGACTCACACTCTCTGGGTACTGCACTTCTGTGTGAGGTACTGCTGAATCCACATGCCCTGACATGTGTGCCCTCCTTTCCACAGAGCTACTTTGCATGATGTCATTACCGGAATAACACATTTGTATACAGACAGAAGAGATCTATCTACATGTGCCAAGGTGGGTTTTTTGGGGAATCACTGCAAATCTTTTAGCTGTGTGACTTGTATACCAAATGAGACAAACTTATCTGTGAAGTCAGAGGGAATCTGACTATTTCTCTGAAACTCCACATACATCACATTACATAACGTGATGATTCTTAGGTCCATTAAAACCATTTTAAAATAAATTACTCTTCTATTTGGCATACCTTGGCATACCACTTGAGGCACTACCAAAGCAAATATGTTCAACAGAGTAAAACCAGAGGATCAAATTTCCCTCACAAAAAAATAAAATATACAGGTAGGTTTTGTTTTTTTTTTCTTTTCTTAAAAAACATACCCCTGGACTGCAGAGTGTGTAAAGGTAGGTAGATACTCTGAGACTGACAACTGAAAGAAGATATTATTTGAAAACAGTGTTAGAATTAAGAGCTATGCTATCCTCCTGACAAAAACAGTAGTACAGAAGAAAGCAACCACCATATTCACCTTAGGAATATAAGCAGGAAAAAGGTGGTTTATTTTTTAAAAACAACAACAACAAAAAAACCCCTCCACACTCCCAGGAAAAACACAAGCACACCTCTCCCACACATCACACACAACAACAAATGCTTTTTATCAAATGAAACTTATTTGAAAAAGTTTCAGTCAATTTTGCAGTTGAAAAATAACTTGAAGAAAAAAAAAAAAAAAAGACAAAAACCCACCAAACCAAAAAAACCATCACACACACACAAAAATCCCAGATAAGCTAGACAAAGCAAATCACCACCTCCAATTTGATTAAATACAGATGGCGATTAAGTTGCAAACAAAGGCAAACTGGTTTAGTCTGATTATTAAGCATGTAATCAGATACTCCAGTGAGCTCTAACGTTACTACAGAAAGCTTTGATGAAGCTGCATAGCGTTATGTTTTTCAGATGCTACAACAGTAATAATCAAGTATTTCAGAGCTAAACCTGACTCAGACAATGCTTGCTCTGTTCAGCATCATATTAGGGTCTTTCTTCTGTGATTTTCCTTATTGATCTTGGGCACTTTAAAACAACAATAAGAGGGCAGATGTGCTCCAGAGACAGAACAATGCCTGATACTAGATAAAGAGAAGGTTCTTTCCTAGAAACAAAGGGCTAATTAGGTACATCGAGAAAAATAAGCAGTTTTAAGTCAGCTCACATGCTGCATTAAGAAAATTACTCTCAGAGTACTATTGTAAGACTGAATATGTTTTTCCTTAAAACAGAGACAAAGCCATGCTGTGTTGCAAGCTCCTATGAAGAAGTCTGGGAAATATTGTCAAAGACTGTTAATACCAGATAGATCAACACAAAATTTAGTAGTTATGTCAGTTTTGTTATAAGAAAGCAAGAATTACAAATAGGTAAAAGTATAAGCTATCATGGTGCAGGATGATTAGACAACACCCCCTTTGTTCTATATAAAGTGATTACTTCATGTAATGGGGACAATGCTAGTAAATATATTATCATTCTCGGTCTCAGAGAAAAAAAAATAGGAAAAGGAAAAAATGTGTTTTCTCTGTCCAGAAAAAGGATTTTTTACTAGCTTTCCTTAACAAGCCTTTGCAGAATTACTTTAGCAGTAGAGGAAGCTACAAGGTCTCCTAGAATAGTGTTGGCAATATTCACAATGAAAGCAAAAACCCAACAAACCCCATGAATTTCTACATTCTTTGCTTAATTTCTGTTGTTTCTTGTCTCCTACCAGTAAAGTTTGAATGACATACAATTATTAATTTAATTTACTTCCCAGGATTGCTTTAGATTTCACAGAATTCAGCATGTGATAGAGCTTTACTTGAATATCTTCTGCGTGGGTGGATTTGATAGAAGGGTAAGTTTAGTTTGTAATGACTGTTGTCACATATCTGTGTTTTTCTGCATCAGAGTAAGGTACATTAAACAATGACAAACTCATTAACACCTAAACATGGAGTTGCTTGTTTGGTTTGCATCTTATTGTCTTAGTGAGACTATCACTCTGCATGGCAGCATAAGGAAAGCAGAAGCAATCGCTTCACGAAGAACAATGTGGTCATGTCTTACAGGTTCAGAATACCAGCCTGCCATAGCCCTGTTCCGTATGTAGATGTTAAGAGAACCATATCTTTTTGGCACTTGAGTACTATATTCTGCTGCATTTGGACACTTTATGTGGGACATCTCTAACAGAAGCTCTGTCCCTTGCACCATGTTAGATCAGCTTATTACTGTGAAATAAGCATTGAGTGACAGAAAAGCTTGTCATGGACATAGTACCTTAAATTAGGACTTCCAGAAAAGCTTGTGTATTTTACTCCAGAGTCAACTAAAAAACCCCAAAATAACATAAGGAGTGTGATCCAGAAGTAAAGACTCCCTGGTTTTCATCTTACATAAGACTACAGATCCAGCACCTTCCTGTTTACTAAAAGGCACAGGACCAGAAAGAAAGCAATTGTGCTTCTACACAATAATTTGGTGTCAACATACCTTTTATACTGGTAGTTCTGTCCTCTGCTTGGACATAGGTTCAGGTTCCTTGAGTTATGGGCAGTCTGGAGCCCATGTCTCCTCCTTCCTTGACATGAGTCTATTATATGGAAGATGAGCAATGAGATTCTTGTATTCTCTATCTCTGTACAGTGAGGTGAAACTCAATCCCTGGGTCAGGACAGCTAGGTCTGTATAGGCACACCTAGTAAATCAACAGCTCTTTCTTAACCACAGAAAAACTTTGTCAGGAAGGGACATCTGGAGGCCATCAAGTCCAACAGACTCTTGCTTAAAGCTAGGCTAACCTCAAACTTCAGGCTGTTTAGCCTGAGTGAGAGACTCCAGTCAAAGTTTGAGTATCTTCAATTATGAAGGTTCCACAGGCCCTCTGGGAAACCTCTGCAAAACCAATCTTGCCATGAAAGAATTCCAACATGTAGTTGGAATTTCTCTCATTGCCACTTGTGACCATTGACACCTATCCTTTCATTGTACACCTCCAAGAAAAGTCTATGTCATCTCCATAACCATTCCTGAGGTGGTGCAGTTAAATATCTTTGCAGTGTCTTCTCCATACAGAACAAGCCCAGTTCCCTCAGCCCCCGCTTGCACATCATGCTCCAGCTTCACAATGGTTTTGGTAGCTGCCGGGGTCTTTTAGTCCCATGCGAGCCGAGAATGACCAGACACATCGATATGATGCAGAATCATTCCACTTTATTAGCAAACTCCGTGACATTATATAGGAAAACCATTTCCGTACACCCACCACACACGCATCACAAGCTAAGCTGATTGGCTACCTTATCTTCTATAGCTACACCCCTATTCAGACAGGTATCCTCCTTTCTTGGAACTTCCCCAACTTAGTTGCCACATCAGCCACTTCCCTCGTTCACTGACCTTGGTTACTGCTGCCTGACTGCCCACACCAAGTATATATCTCAGACAAAGCTGCTCGGGCCCCAACAGGTAGCCTCCACTAAACTTGAGTTGGAGTATCAGTATCCCTTTTGTACAGAGGAGTCCAAACTAATGCACTGTTGCTTGCCTCATTCTTAGTTGAGTCCTAGTTACCAGATCAGAGTCTTAAGTGAAAGATGGTTGGTAGGCAGATAGAAAGAGCATGACCAGCAGTTCCAGATGCTTATAGTTTTTGAGTAAAATAGGAACAATTACAGTCTTGAATTCGGTCTCCTAAAGGTACATGTAGTTCTGGAATATGTCCTTGGCTCAAGAGTCCGGCCTCATTAAAAGCACTATAGAAGCAAAGGGTACTGGATGACAGAAACATTGTGTAATCCATGCTTAGTGAATTTTAAAAGTTGCCACTATCACCATGTCATAGCTGAAATACAGCCCTCGACTTAAACACACAACTGAGTCTTGGCAAGTAAATTCCCCCACATCAGTTTAGCCTGCCCTAGTCTTGCTTGTTCCTGATATATAACACAAATATCAAGTTATTTTCCTTGCAATCACACATCTGCACGGAGTGTATAAAATCAGATTTTAGCTCTCTACTTGGTGTAGGATAACAGCCCAGGTTTAGATGAAGGTTGATAGCCCTTTGTATACTAGTACAATGCAAACCGTTGAGATTACAGGCCAAAACTACTAATCTACAAAGGCTTAATCTGCAACACTAATCCACAAAGGATGACAGCTGTAACACTCCCCACAGCAATCTGTCCTCTCAGTCTGTGGTCTCAGGCAAAGACTACCTAGGTATCTGCTCACAGGCCTATGAGTTCAGCAGACTGCCCGCATGAACCAGACGGGAACTGCAGGATCCAACTGCGAGATCAAGGCGGCATGTTTTAAATTACAGGCTGTGTAATTAGGCACAGCCAAGGCCACCTTCTCTTCTGGAGAAAGCCCTGTTAATTACTTTGCTGTCTGCCTTCTGCTGCAATTTCTTGTCCTGAAGGAGAAGCTGCCCTTTACATCTTTCTCTCCCCTTATTCAGAGTTTTATTTTCCCTTTGGAAAAGGGGACCAGTATCTACTCCTCCTCCTCTCCCCAGATCTGAATATTCAATTATTAACATGCCTCTTGATATTTTTTAAGCCTAAAACAGTGCTACAGATTGAGCAACCATTAAGATTTGATTAAGGTTGCAGAAAGTAGAAATATAATCTGATACAAAATTAATGCAAAGTGTTCTCAGGGTATTAGCTTTAATTAACTTTACTGAAGAATTTTCACTGGTTGAATTCTCATCAGATACTACCCATACAGTCAAAAATATTTAATTTCTCAAGAGAAAATGAAGATTTGCATACTTAACTCCTAAATTTGCAAGAAGACACATTAGTTGGCCTTGAGCTTGGTGACAGTCAAAAGAGAAACACAGCTATGGTTTTTGCTACTAATATTATTCTAATTAATTTTATTGTATCTAATAAAGTGTTACATGTACAAACCAGGTAGCATGCTATAGAAGGAAAACCAATCATCTCCATTATAAACTGGCACATAAGAGAAAGCTGTAGGAATACACAGGGCAACCAGCCACTGAAATACGGTATTTTAAAATTAGTTTTCCAAGTAGTAAAATGAAAAAGTAGCTAAGAAGTTTCATCGGTTATCATCTGGAATAAACCACATGCTGCTGCTTTTTTTTGCAGTGCAGTCTCCTCATTAGTATATTGTAAATTATGGACTTTTCAAGCCTTTAAGTGAGTTCGGTTTTGAACTGTAAGTTTGTAAAAGAAGCTAGGAAAAAAAGCAATAGTTGTATAATACAAAACAATCACTTTGACACGTGGTACAGACAGAGAGCTGACCTTCATCTCTGTCCTTTGAGAGAAAACAAAAAGGCAGGGGAGCAGTACAAGAACAGAACAAGCTGGAACTGCTAGAAACTGAAGACAAAGGATTCTACAAAGACAATGCTCATATGCCCACAGCACTGAAAAAAAAAGTTTATAAATTAATGGGGTTTTTTTTGTTGTTTTATGTCTTTAAAAGCTGCTTCTCAGAGACTCTTCAAAAGATCTTATTGTAATCAGTGACTTTTTTTTATTTCTTCATCTTGCATTTCTCATGCTATTTTCAATAATTAATTTGAAAGACCCAGCCAGCATCATTCCGAGTGCAACTTATACGGGAGTTATAACTTATACAAGAGGTATAACTGCAGCTGGTAGTCCTCTGTTCTCACAGCAGCCGACTCCTCATAACTTCTACCACAAGAAAAGCAGGTAAGATAATGTGACATTAAACCCTGTCTCTTGTTTTTTAAGGCAACACGCTGATGTCTAGAAGAATCTTACCCTGTTGCAGATGGAACAAGGAGCTGTAATTAGGAACAGCTGGTACCAAAGTTCAAAATGCAAAAGGACAAATAAAACAAAGTTCATATTGTCCAGTACAAACAAAGTAGAAAGAACCAAGACACACACTGCAATCACAAGGAACTAATGAGGTATAAAATATTTAAATGAGGCAAAGCAATGAATCATTTGGAAAAAAACAGAAATATCCAGTTTCAGTGTTTCAACAGCTTCATAGTTTTCCACCAAGAAAGCGATCAGTTTGATAATTTTGGTGGATTTAATACATAAAATTGCAATGAAGAGGAAGACAAATTTATTGCATAAAAACAGCTCAAGAAAAGCACTTGCAATACAGGTCTTTAAGATGGCCTGGGACAACTGTTAGTCCTCTTTGTGCTCTTTGAATTTATCAAACAAACATGCTTAGCAAGCCTCATAAAAAGGTATTTTAGGTTACTGTTGACAAATCGGCTATATTTAAACAACATTCTGACTACTAACACTTTTCAGCAAATAAACTTAATTTGCATTTCTTTGGTTTCAAAGTTTTAAGGGAAAGATTGAAGGTTTGCATGTCAGTTACCAATAAGAAAACAAGCTTTTGCATCAGTAAAATAGGGAAGCTGTAGGAATCCTTTTTGTACTTTCTACTGTAGGGAAAACTTCCTCATTGCCTTTAAAAAAAAAGATACACCCACAAATATTGCAGACGATTGCACAAAAGGGAAAGCCAGATACCCATCATCAGAGATACTTGTCAATATTTTCTGAGCAGGTAACACTCTTGTATAAAAAAGTTCCAGTGGGTAAGACACAGGTATGAACTTCATGCATTGCCCTATGTCCTACTGTAACTTTCTACCACCAAGTTGCCTGGCACCTGTAATGAATTAGCAAACCTGGCAGGTAACATACAAAAGGTGTTTGAGTTGGCAGACATGAAACAGAGTTTCATGTAAACTTCAAAACTTCAGTATTGACTGAGTAAAATACACTATGAAGTCTATTTCCTTTAGCCAAACTTGTAACATCCAAATGTATTAAGCCAGTGCATCAGAGACTCTTGGACATGATCTCTTTTTCATTAACCACCACTGATTTGCATTACACATAATCCTACCCTTCAAAGCTCTAAGTGAAAAGGTTACCACTTTTCCTACTGTTTTGTCTGTAATTCATAACAGTGGATCAGTGGACCTTGGTAACTAAGTCATTATATTATCCTTTTTAATAAGTAAAAAAAATCATATTAGTTTTCTTTTGAATCCTGTAATTTTCTTGCTATTCCAGAATAGTTGAATGAAGATTACAGGAGCATGTGAGAAGGAATGGTGAACAGTTTAATTTAAATTTGGGTGGCACTGTTGGTTGTGGGTTGTTTGGGGTTTTTTGTTTGGTTGTGGTTTTTTTTTGACTTGTACTCAATATAACCACAGTAACAGAAACAGACTAGCAAATTGTTCACAGATGTCAGTAGATGATGAGAATGATGCCATAGGAGTTGCACAGAAATAAATGGACTTCTTCAAAGGCTTGTAGAAAAGTTTCCCTTGGAGATAAAAATTCTTCCTTGTCCATGTCTTCTCCTAGGATGCTTGAGGAAGGAGTCATAAGTATTTCATTTACATCAAGTATCTTGTCAGAAATGCACTTCAAATAGTGACAACTACAAATGACAAGCTGGTAAACTACTTTCTTTCTGAAATAGTTTATTTGAAGTAAAACTGGTTTAGCTCCCTCAAAGCACCTGGCAGAATACTTGCATGTTGAGACAAGACTCACATGTCTAAGCATGTACTTTCCTTCTGCTTGAGAGAGATGAGAACGCACCAAGTATATCCTGTTTCCAAGCAATTGTGGAAATAAATAGAAATTACTTGCCAAAACAGGATTTTCCTCAGAAAGCTAAGGGAAAATGATACTGTCTGATAGATCCTGCTGGAGCTGCTCCAGCAAATACAAGAGCTGGAGTATTGCTCAGTGCAGGTAACACTGTAGCTTCTGTTTTGTTTGTTCTCATCTCAAAATGACAAAAAAAAAAAAAAAGAGCTTGCCTGTAGAAAAGCAGAAAAATATGCCAGACAAAAAATAAATATCCTGGTTACATTAAAGTTGCATGTTTCGTGAGTACTTTGCAGACGTGTCATGATTAAACATCAGGATGAGACCTAGACATTCCCATTCTCAATCTCACCATTTCAGTTTCCATGGAAAGGACACGTACTTGTGCACAGCCCAAGTAGGTGTGCTGTGGATGATCCAAACGCAGATGGTGAGGCACTCATCTTGGCATTTTAGAGCTTATGTCAGTCTTAGTTTACCTCTCTCACTTACAGAGACAAAAGAATTTTCAAATGATGTCAAAGGATCCTTCAGGAGTAACTGGTTATTTTCAGGTGTAGTTGTGTGCAGATTTCTCTGGTGAAACCAAGCAAATGACTAAAAAAGCCAGAACATATTTTCATTAAGGTCTATGTGAAGCTCTTGAAGCAGTCACATACACAGAATCACACGTATCACATGACGTCAGGAGTTGGAAGGGACCTTGAAAGATCATCTAGTCCAACCCCCCTGCCCGAGCAGGATCCCCTAGATTAAATCACACAGGAACGAGTCCAGATTGGTCTTGAATGTCTCCAGAGAAGGAGACTCCACAACCTCACTGGGCAGCCTGTTTCAGTGCTCTGTCACCCTCACCATCAAGTAGTTTTTCCTTACATTTACATAGGGAAGGAGAGAGGTAAAGTGAAAGTGATCCATGTTCTAAGGGTTATGTTCTGAAAATAAAGCACTTAAGGGGAGTAGAATTGAATTAAAACTTGTGAATAGTCAGCCCTTTCAGTTAACAGACAAGCCAGACTTCAGCAAGGCCTCGCACACAATCTTGATTTATAGAAACACCTGGATACCGATTTCATCTAAGTTTCACTCTCAGATGTCATCCACACCACCTTAAATAACCAACAATTCTAATCAAATATGTCTAAAACCACGTTCAAGGGTAAGAAGAGACCCTTTCACAGACAGATGATTATGAGGAGGTGCACAACTGCCACTTCAATTCTACCTTCAATAGGTTTCTTTTCTGTCTCTCTTCATACTTGATCACCTGTAAGCTGAAGACCGCAATTCAATGCTTTCAGTAGCTGAAAATATTTGAAGAATCTCCTCATCTGATTCCCTTTTTATATGTTAACTTCCCATAATTAATGCCTATTACTTTGGCATGCTTTTAACTTGCAAAAGCTGCTCCTTCATGGAATAAACCCTTATGCTTTAATCCTCCTGAATCTTTTCATGCTTCCCTGAATACTTTTTCATTTAGTGATACATAGTAGTTGAATATAAACTGCCTTCATGCCAAGCATAAGATTTTAGCTTTAAATGAGCTGGTTAGAGAAAAAAGTAGGAACCTAAAAAACCCACAAAAAACAATCAAAACAAAAAAAACCAACACAGATGCCTTTGTTTCTTAGTTTGTAAGAAGCCCTTATGCCCAAACTGTAAGACAGAAGCACTGGACTACCACCCAAATACATATACAAGTAGGAAAAAA
>VXBZ01001598.1:215628-262986 GCA_013399135.1 Heliornis fulica | reverse complement strand
AAAAAAAAAAAAAAAAGAGTTCAGAGTAGAGATCACTGCTACCTTTCTCTCTGATTACTCATATTTTGCTATTACTATCTTTATAAAAGGAACTATTTCCCTCATATTGGTATCAGACTCCTTAATTCCACAGAAAAGGCACTTTGTGTGGAGGAGGAAGGAAAAGCTCACCCACTGGACAAAAAATTGACACAAAAAACTTTATATTTGTGTATCTGTACTAACGTTAAGTCCTATATTTGACTTATCCAAAAAGACCACTTACATCCACCCTCCCATTTTTCGGGTGACATTTAACTCCTATTTATTTTATCCCTTCCAACCTGTCCATATCTATACCCTTACTCACACAAGAACCTCCTAAGGAATACCACCCTTGGTGAAAATAACACCACCCTTGGTGTTTTGGCTACTGCTATTAGAATATTATTACCGCTACACAGAAAGAATCAACAAAATCGAGGAGATAAACTATGACTTCTCTTGGATTTTCACCTTGAGCCTTTAAAACAATATAAACACACGCAGAGAGTAAAACTATTGAAAGCCTCTGTCACAACGAAAGGCACAATACTCCAAATTGTTTCTCTATATCTGCCTGCCTTGACAAGGCCTTCGAAGGTACTCAGAGAACAGCGATAAATTATAACACTTTACTGGAATTACCGCTCTCTGAGCAGAATGGGAATATTTCAGAAAGGGGGATGGGAAGGTGAAATTTCTTCAACAGAACAAACAACAGATATGATTAAGTGCTCAAGAAAAGTGTCACGGAAGGAACATCAGTTGAAAAAAAAAATAAATCACAGAACGCATAGAAAGCTTCCACGGTTTTCATCAGTTTGAACAGAGAAAAGTCAGACAAATTAGCTGAAAATCAGGTCTACCTCAACAGTGACCACATCAAGGGAAAGTCAGGTAAACTAACAGGCTAATAAGAATAGAACTAATAGAATTCATTTTCTAAACAACATTCAAATTACCTACTGGGAAATGGCACCTAACCCACACAAATTCCCGGACCAAGTTTTGGACTTGCTTGGAAGAACAAGTTGAAACAAGAAAAAAAAAAAAAATCCTGGCAACCATTGAACAGTCATATATGAAACTCTTCTAGTGCTCAGTAGCTTTCACTGACACTGTTTAACTTAAAGCAAAGGTGCAACTCTGATCCTGCTGATACCCACTCCACATAAACAAAATCCTCTCAAATACACCCACAGCATTACCAAAATTCCCAAAAGAATACAATTATGAAAGCAGATGCTGAAGAGCAGCCCTGAGAGGAGAGTGTGATGAATCACCACTAAGTACAGAGACACAGGCAACTGCTCCTCTCAGGAGAAGCTGAATAGAAGAACTGTCATGCCAAAAGCATGCTTAGACACCAAAACAAGGTGCTTGGGTACTGCCTAAGGCTCAAAGAACATGCGACATTCAGTACCTGACTCGGATCATACAGCCTGGAAAACGGGGAAAACGTGAAATGTTTTTTAGTGCTTTTTTCCTCCCACTGCACTAGGAAATCAATGCAACGCACCACCACTGGATGGTAGGCAGTCACCCGGATGCTGAGCCCAGAACATGGCTAAAAGTTTCTTCTTTCTAGAATTCTGCTTTCTAGTTTCCTTAAGCGATCATATGCAATTAAGATAAGCAATCTGTTAGACTCCAAATAAAAGTATGAGAGAGCAGTTGAGCATTTATTAAATACTGTACTAGCAAGAGAGACACAACTCATACACTCAAAAATTTTACTTACTGTCAAAACTTAGTAAAAAAATTTATTTTGAGAATGTACAAAAGGAGTACCAGTTCCTGGTTTAGCCAGGACAAGACGTTTAGAGGAAGCCAGAAGAATAGAAATACTAGCAAAGACTGGACTTTGATAACCTGGTAAATTTATGCAAAACACACTTGCAGTTTGTGCTGTTGCACTAAAAACACTGCTTAAAAGCAGAGCTGCAGTCTAACAGATGAATGGCCTTCAAAAATTGCTTCTATGAGGCACAGGAGTCCCAGGAAAGACATTTTCTGCTTGGAAGGAAACAGCATGGTTCAGCATGCTGCAGCAGTCATGAGAAATCAATACCTTTTTCTGGAGATTTGCATAAATAACTCCCTGATCTGCAGTCTTACCAGCTATATAACTGTGGGAAAACAATGTTTAAATAACAGCTTTCATTCCTTCTTTGCAAATGTTGTCAATGAAAATGGAAGTGCTGTAAAGTTGAGTTCTTCCATGTTGAAAGGTGCTACATAAATAATACATTTCCCTAGTATCTCAGAAAAAGACAACAAAAATGCTGCTTCTTGCTCTTTAGTCTGCACAACATAAAAGCACAGAGTATACAATTTAAAAGTATCTTCTTCTAGAATGACAAGTAGCTAACACATCTCACCATGCAAAATGTCTTCACGTAATTCCTTCCTAATGTGCTAATGATGTAATTCCTGATTATTAACTTTCTATATATTAAAAGCTTGTTGTGAAATGAACATATAATGAATACTAAAGCATCAGTAAGTTTGGTTAAATTTCTTATACAGTAACAGTGCTCCTCCAGCTCACATGGCTATCACGTTAATCTTACATAAATACCCATTCAAACTTTACTTGTTCTGTAGATGTTCTGTTTGGGATGAATGAAGGCTTTCCTTTCTCTAAATTTATTTCACCATTTATCAGTGGGTATGCTTTTGTAAAATTCAAGATAATATTGCTATTGCCCCAGTCAGGCCCTGGTTGTACCCCATGAGTTATAGATACAAAAATTGCACTCTAAAAGGAGACAGCTGTAGTGGCATTATTTTTGCACATTGTCACTCAGAGTGAATGACTGGCATTATACAATTCTTTGTTACCTTATAATATTATAGCAGCCATTCGATAGATCAACACCTGAATGCCTTGCAGGCAAACACATTAAAAAAAATGTTCAATAAAGCCTCAAGCTGTTCAGGATAACTTAGAGGAATCCCTATTCAGGATAAATATTCTGCTTGGAAAATGTTTTGCTGTTTGTCTAAGAATTGAATGTAAACATCAGTAGCCTGTATATAAACGAATATATGATAAAATGTGCTTACTTTGCTGAAAGATAACATCCTTAGGTTTCTAAGGCACGCTGTAATCAGTTTTTATAAGCTATGTCTCTTTCTCGAGTCATACTGCTTATACATTCACATATAGAGTCACAGAATGATGGAATTTTCTCAGTGGAAAAGAAAAAGAAACTTTTATATCAAGTCCAACCACCACTAAACCATGTGCCTAAGCACTGCATCTACCCATCTTTTAAGTACTCCAGGGATGTCAACTCCACCACCATCCTGGGCAGCCTGTTCCAATGCCTGACAACCCTCTCTGTGAAGAAGTTTTCCTAACATCCCATCTAAACCCCCCCGGCATAACTAACCCTAACCCAGCATAACTTGAGGCCTTGTCCTATCACTTGTCAGTAGGAAGAGGCATCCCCTACCTCTCTACAACCTTCCTTCAGGTAGTCGTAGAGAGCAATTAGATGTCCCCTCAACCTCCTCTACCAAAAGCCCCAGCTCCCTCAGCCACTCTTCATAACAACTGTCTCCCAGACCACTCACCAGCCTCTTGCCCTTCTTTGGACATGCTCCAGCACCTCAAGGTATGCTCCACTGGCATCTCTTCTCATGCTTTGACTTTGAGACCTTACAATTAGCAGTTACTTAAAACGCAGCAGTCTATTTTTAGTTTTGTTGTTTTGGGGGTGGGAGAGGGGGGCAGGCAGAGGAGGAGTTTGTGGTTTTTTGGTTTTTTTTTTAAATAAAGTGTTTAAAATTATGCTTGCCTTTTATAGTCTGCATGCTCCAATTCTTCAGGCATTAACAAATCCTATTCTCTTATTTTCTCCTTGCTATATCTGAGCTCAGAAACATTAGCCCCAAATCAGTAAAGGTGTCATCATCCCACTGTCTTAAAACAAGAGTAATACAAAACAAAGGGTTTATGACTGAATTGCTCTTGATCTGTAAGGCTACACACTACAGTTTGTTCTTTCTTGGATTTGAAAATTGCAATTTTGATATCCAGCCATCAACTTTTATGTCTCCTGCTAATGGGATCAGTTCTTTCCAGTCACACAAACATACCACTGTACTGATCCTACGATGAAAACAAACCTAAGAGGGACAAAACAGATCAGCCCAACAGAAATACAAATCACCATGCTACTAAACAGAGTACCTAAGTTCCGACCACTGCACACCAGAAATAAATATGCAGGAAGTACAGGTAAAGTGACAAAAATGGATGAGATATGGAGCACAGTCTATATATACAGAAAGAGTAAATGGACCTTAACAACTCTGTTCTTGAAGAAAAGGAGAATGTGATATATGTGTGAAATGATTGGTGAGAAACTGAAAAGGAAATGATTGTTCACATTTCTCACATCATGGAAAAAATTGAAAGGGTCCCCAATTAAATTATTAGACCACATATTTTAAAGCAAAAAAAAAAAAAAAGGACTTCTGTATACTCCACATGCACTGATATATTGATATATATGATACATAATTGCTAAAGGATAGCATGGAGGCTGGGAATATAAATCAGATCAACGAAACAGTAAGGACACGATACCACCTGCAATTAAATGTAGTGTAAACAGCTTTTTTTGCTCATGGAGCTCCTAATCAATGCTGAGCACCAAACACTGGGAAACTGTATCTAAAGGTGATTGCTCCATTTAATTTATTCATTACTTCTCTAAACATCCATTACTGGAATTTTGCCAGCGGTCTTGTTTTAATAGCAGATTTATCTTCCTACAGACTACATCTATAATGATATGCCACACAGATCTTCTGAATAAGAAGAGGTTTCTGCCCATCCTAAACAGTTTGAACAGGCATCTGACAGCATTCTAGTGTGAACAACTGATTTTTACTTTAGTAGCCAACTAATATAGTAGTCTATCATGCACCACACAAAAACAAAAAAATAGTCCCTGTATGTATTTAAAAAATAAAAAAGAGAATCACACAAAAAAAGACACTCAACACATCCTAAGCACTTGTGCTAAACTGGGGTAAAACACATTTTTCACTTTTTTGTTATATAGTTTTGCAGTGTATAGTAGGATTTCAGAAGCATCATACAGGTATCAGTAACTGTGCCTCAAGCAAGCACCTTGGGAAGTCTGAAACAGTCTCTTTACCCTAATTGTCTTTAGAGTTACATTTCAGTGAAGCGAGAATGATAGTGAGACCCACTCATCAAGGGTTTTTCTTTACCTAAAAAAAGGTAAAATTACCTACAAAACAGGATAATTTTCACTTTGACCAGGTGGGGTGGGGGGGGAAGGCAATTCTAGAGTTATAGACCAGAAATATTAGTCAGAACTCTAGAAATATTTTGAAAGCAAAAGTGAAGCTGTCATCACTCATTAGACTGAAGCAAGAAAACAGGGAATTGTTGGAACATTTGTTTACCTAAATTTAGTTTAGTAAGTTTAGAACTGACATTTCCATTAAAAAAGAAAAAAGTTAAAAATTAGGAGGCACTCCTGATCAAGGCTCAAGTTCTGCTATTACTTATTTTCCCTTGCTTCGAAGTGTGAAAAATCTGCTTTTGAGCCTTGGTCTGAAGGAGTTCACATGAACTGAGATCAAGACTACTCAGTGCACAGAATCTGCACACTCATGAAGTTCTTCAGCTCAATCTGCTATGCCAACAGAAGCCATTCTTTTCACAGAACACCTTGTACAGGATGCACTGACAGCTTTCTCATTAAGCATCATAGCTTTGACTCTCCTATGAGGCTCACCTCTCTCCTACCTAAAAACAACCAACAAGCAGAGATGCAGAACAGGAGCCAATTTAAGGCTGCTGTTGAAGTAATAATATCCTTTGCCAATATGATCCACAGTATTTTAAATGAGGTTTAACATGTACTATAAACAGCATCATGGAAGGGCCATTAATAAGCATCTGCGCTATTTTAAAACAACAGGTGGTGAGATCGTTTCACCACAGTTATGTGCTCACCATATGTGTAAGTAGAAATTCTGTAGGAGGTTGAAGGCAAATGAGTGAATAGTTAGCAAATATATATATTATATAATATATAAAAATTATATAGATATATTAAGATGCATATGATCTCACTAAAGCTGCAGCACATTTTACAGGCCAGCAAACAGCTGCCAAAATAACTTTGATATCACTTAGGGTCATTTGGAATAGTCTTTAGAACAAAGATGTGACAAAAACGCAGTCAAGGTAAGAGAAGTACAATTGTATGTGGAGTTAGACCTATCTGCCTATCACATATGATGAATCACTGGGATGTAAGTGCAGAAAGGGATGCATAACTGTGCAAAGACCAGCCAGTTGCCTTAATGTACTTCAGAACATAGGGCAGGTAAAATTGCCAATGAATCCCATGAAGCCAATGAACAGCAACATAATATATTTTCAAATTTCTTTTAATAATGGTTAGAAAACAAAACAAATTCTACCAGAACTACACCCTGGCTGACTGAGAGGTTGTGGAGTCTCCCTCTCTGGAGACATTCAAAACCTGCTTGGATGTGTTCCTGCATGACCTAATCTAGGTGATCCTGCTCTGGCAGGAGGTTGGACTAGATGATCTTTCAAGGTCCCTTCCAACTCCTGACATTATGTGATTCTGTGGCACAAAAAATTCTTCCACTGCAGCTCTTCTTCAAAGTTCATGTTTTACACTTGGTTCACCCAGGGTAGAAGGGAAAGACATCCTGGAATTGTTTTATGACTGCAGAAATGCAAGCAGCTCAGAAATGAAGCGTGTATCTGCAGTGTGTTAGTGAGGACAAAACCCACTATCTTATTAGTTCTACTACAAGATTTAAAAGAAAAAAAAATCAAATTACTTGATCTGGCATTTGGCTGGGACAGTTGCATCAACTTTTGTATGAGACAGTCAATTTTGTGTTACTTTCTCCTCTGATATGATTACATTTAAAGACCGGTGTATATAAACACCGGAAACAAAGTCCTTGTGCAATCAGATCCTTTCTTCTATAATGTTGTTTTAACAGTGTCTTCATAAGAGTACACAATATGAAGACTTTCTTGAAACTAGTCTCTCAATGCATCATGAAACTAATACTTATAAATGGATTCACACTTGTGATGCTGTTACATGCAGTCCTCTTCAAGAGGAAGGCACAAATTTGCTTGGTTGTGCAAGAAGCACTTTTATCCCCGTATTTCAGATGTCAAATTCAGGGGCTCATTACCTGAGTTGTGAAGTGCTGACTTACTCAATTAGGTTGAATTCAAGATACTTAATGCCTGTCTTGTTCCCACCAGTAATAGATTACAAATGGATAAAACCTCTAGCTCTCTTTAACAAGTGCTACCTTTGCAGTTGACTGGCCACTCAAAGATCTGCTACTGACAATAATTAAAGAGTCCAGTATTAAATTCATTTGCATAATGGAGGACGAATTTTAAGTTTATGTCTGGTATTTGTCAGATGAAAATTTCTTCTCACCTAGAAATGTTAGCTACTGCCCACAAAGAGCATCTGGAATGTGTCAATATGTTTGCTATTCAGAAGAAAAAATGAGTGTTAATATACCTGTTTGTATGTGCTGAAGTACACAGTCTGAAGTTCACTGTACGGTATCTGTCCACTCACACCCTGCTCAGGCCTTTCTTTAGGGAATTCTTAATTTTGGAAAAACAGTCTGCCTGGTAATAACATAACTGAAGAGATACGTACTTGCTCTAGAGTATGGTTATTTATGTCAGAACATGGTATATTATGTTAATTCAACAGCACTCAGAAACATCAGCTTTAAACATTGCCATAGTAAGAGAAAAGATATTACTGAAGATCATTTCAGCCCTTGGGAAAGACAACAAGTGAAATCAAACCTCTGCAACTTCAATCGCATTTAAGGTTACTGGGTTTTCCAGTTTGTTCTCCTAAGAAGGCAAGCCTCATGCAAACATACCCCTCTGGACCCCACTCGTAAATTTGGTCAAATGAACCTGCTAGTTCTAAGGCTGACTGTGTCCTAGAAATCTCAAAGATAATTAAGCTTGTACAAATTTGAAGAACTAACCCAGATGAAGAGTTTCAAAATAGCAGACCCTCTGAGGAAAAGGCAGTGAAATCTCAGCTGCTACCCAGTCTGGCATCAACCAGATGGCCAACTAGGCTGTTCTTCCAGTCAACAGGGCTGCTGCCCCAGATTATTCACAAAAAAGATGCTTTTCTTTGCTCAACAGAGGTAGAGAAGTTACTATGACAGAACAAGGACAAGGAGTTCTGGAAGAGAAGTCTGTAGGAAGTGGATTTACATCAGTTACACCACTGAATTAATTTCACATTGATATTATATATAATTTTTATGGATACATGCACATTTACTCTTATATTTTACATTATTACACCAGCTTTCTTTGGAGTATATGTAAAATAAAAACAAAAGCAATTTAAGCTGTCAAACCAGTCAGACATACACTCTGATCTACAAAAACATATGACTCCTGGTCAACTACTCCTTCAGCCCTGCTACTACACTGTTTTAAAAATGTTAACAGACTTTCAAGACATTATTTAGGTTTGCCAGGAAGCACAAACAGCTAAATTTTCAGTGCTAACCTTGTCACAATTAGTAAGTACTAACTCTATATTTACAACAACAGAATAGGATACCATTACTTGATGTTCTACTCAGGAAAGAAACTGAGTTTACATAGAATGGGTAGACTAATATAAGAAGTATCTGAACTCAGCTATATGGGTTTTTTTCCAAGGCAAAGGTAATTAGAGGAGAAATTGGCAAATGACTACAACACTGCAATGTTGCCAGTCAGCTATGCTCTTTTTTCTAGAGAGGAAAAATAAATAAATAAATAAATAAATAAAACCCACAGAAGAGATGTCATAACTCACACTCCCAAGTGTTTTACAGGAGCAAAGTAAATGTCTGGTAGACAAAGATACAGGTTTGATGGAATGAGAATTTCTTTCTAAGTTGAAATGCATACATTGGATTTGCCACGGAGTGCTTAAAAGGAACAAGTTTATACAGGGTATTAGTTAATGACTGTTCTTCAAAGCTAAGATTTGTCTGTTGATTTCTGACACTGCAATTCACCACTCTGTTTCATCCTTGTGAAGCCTCAATTGTCTTTTAGACAGGTTTCCTGTCTTTGTGGCCACCATTTGCATTCTAAGTACCCAACAAGAGTACTAAAGCAAATGGATGTATCTAAATATCTTCCCAGCAGCAATGACAACTGACCAAGCAACTGCCTGTTACCTCCTTAATTATTACTTTTGTCACTCTAGCACCATGACCAGTGGCTTCAACCATGACTAGGGATCCCACAGCTCCATGAGCTGCTCTGTGAACACGTAGGATGACCGGATCCTTTAAGATGAACATACAAGTAAATATACATTCAATAAAGTAACCTTCAGCTTCCAATATCCTTCTTTTTTTTTTTTTTTTATTAAGGACAGATTAAGGCCATATCCTTTTCTTCCCAGAGGCACAATCACTGGTTTTGCCTCCAAACCAAACCACACAGAGCCATTAACCATTCTTACGTGCTCATTCTATTGACCTGCCTCTGCATGCCAACCCGAACCTCCTGTATTGACACGCCTGCATTAGAACAACCTTTTTTAGAGCAGGACAAAGAAAAAAAACAATGTGAAAAATCACCAACATATCTGACAGACATATGCTAGGCACATTTCCCCCTTCTACTCAATTCTGAAAGACCACAAATCTAGTGTTAAGACCTGCGTACGTACCACAAAAAATGTGCAATGTCAATGGCCAAGC
This sequence comes from Heliornis fulica, assembly GCA_013399135.1. Lineage (NCBI taxonomy): Eukaryota > Metazoa > Chordata > Aves > Gruiformes > Heliornithidae > Heliornis > Heliornis fulica. The sequence continues at coordinate 253,152 of VXBZ01001598.1, read as the reverse complement.
TACAATCCTGCACGGACTCTTCTTTTTCCACTACTGAACGTGATATGGTGGGAGACCGACTCACTAATTCTTCCACTTAGCAAAGAAAGGCATTTGAATTTTGCTGCTGTTTTGTTTGTGGCACACCTTGTGCTAGATAGTAAAAATGGAAAAAGGCAAAAAACCACCAACAGAAGTCCCCCAAAACGTCAACAGAATCCATTTTGGTTTAAAGGCTCGCTCTCCAACTTCTTCTACACTCCCTTTAGTTTCCTGTGAAGCGACTTCCAAACCCTGGAACGTAAATGAGACGACATCCCTTTTTCGCTTCTGTTCCCCTGAAACCCTTCTGCCCTAAGATGTCTTCCCCATCACTCCAGGAACGCACATCGGACTGGAGAGAGCAAGGGCAAACCCGGAGCGCGGTCCTGCACCTGTCGCAGTGCTCTACAGCCCTTCCCGCTTTCGCGCCCGCCCTGCGCTACGCCACAGGCAGAATAACCCCCTCCACGCGTGCGATTCCCTTCTGAGAAGGGCACAGCCAGCAGCCCGGGCTGCGGAGCTGTGGGGCTGGCACGGAGCCACCGCACATCCTGGCAGTAAAAGATAAAACGCGACACTGTGGCGCTTCCGAGCAGGCAGCCTTTCTGCTTCTCGAGGGAACCACCGGAGAAGGAAGAAGGAAGCTCGGGACCCTGCCTGCACGCACGCACGCACGCAGCACGGCGGCTGCTCCCGGGCGCCGCTGGCCGGGCCTTACCCCCCGCTCGCAGCGGGCAGGCGTCGGCGCCGGCAGCTAGGCGAGCCGAGGCAGGCGGCTCGGCAGCGGCTGTGTCACGGGTCCCCAGCCGGGCAGCGCCGCAGCGCCCGCCGCCCGCCCCCGCAACACGCTGCCGGCGGCTCCAGCTCACCTTTCCAGCGACCGGCTCAGCGCATCTTCCTCCCCTCCCTCCCGCAGCGGCTGCTGGTGGCGCTGGGCTCGGCGGAATAGGGTGTCCGGCGCTGCCCCTCCCTCAGCCGGTGGCAGCTCCCGCTGTCACTTCACCCCCACATCCCGCCGCCGGCGGCGCCGGCAGCTGCTGCTCCTAAATTCACGGCGCTCCGGCGGCATGAAGTCATCCTCCCCGCCCCCTCCCCGGGCCGCCGCACTCCGCTCCCACCGCAGAGGGAGAGACGGCCCCTTCGCCCCGCCATCCGAGCCTCGTGGGGCGCCGGCGCTCCACCCTCACCCAAGGGGCCGGCGGTCCGGCGGTGCTACAGGCACCCCTTGTCCGGGGACGCTGGGAGGGGCGGCACGATCTCCCGGCGGTGCAGTTGCGGGTCGGGGGTCCCTCCCCGGGCAGGGCGGCAGGATGGGCCGCTCCGCCCCGCGCCAGCCTTCCCCTCTCGGGAGTCCCCTTAGCGGGCTGTGGGACGCGCGGCGTTCCCGCTTGACGGCCAGTGGTGGGCGGCTCGCTTCAGTCGCCAGCATCGAGGCCTCGCCGCTCTGCCCTACCCGGTTGTACTGGGCTGAGCGTTGAGGAACGGGGAAAGGCGGGCTTTGACAGCGCCACAAGGCCGGAGCCAAGGGAGAGCCTCCCCCAGGGAGAGGGGTGTGGGGGTGTTAGTGTAATCCCTGGGGGGTACCCAGCTCTTCCCCTCTCCTCCCGGCCTCGGGGCAGCTTGTACCCCAAAGATGCAACTGTTTCTGGGGTGGAAGGGAGCCTGGTTAACAGTGGCTTCTTGCTCTGTGCCTGGGAGAGGAGAGCAAAGGCACTATGTTCAAGGTCACCAGGACACATTTCTCCCTTTCCAAGGGCACTCTGATATTTTTAAGATCCAGCAGTAGGCAGCATGTCTATTTTTGCTGCTTAGAGCAGGCCATGCACGCACCGGGTAACTGACAGGTTCATAAAGAGGGCTGGATGCCTGTCACAATTTACAGTCCCAGGAACCCATCCCTTGTGCAGGACAGGCACGGCTATCCTGCTGCATAAATAACACCAGGCAGTCTGGTTCAGATGGACACGCTCGTTGCCAAATCATCGTAGTCTGAGAGCTCTTCGTATTTCACGAGCGAGGCAGGGGTTGTGTCTGGTCAAGAAAAGTCCTGCTGGATGAGTTCCCAGGAAAACAGGAATGTCATGAGCACAGGTGTTTCCAAGGCACTGTGCCTACACTGTTGACCACGTAGCCAAGTGATGCCTCAGCAAGGTTGAGAGAGTAAACCCAAGTTGGAAATGTTGATGTTTTCCATAGAGGTGAGGTTTGAAACAGAGAAGAGCTGTTTCTTCGGCCTGGATAGAGATAAGAAGGTTGGCTGTAGTGATAGAGGAAAGAAGAAAAGATGAGAGGAATCTCATTAGGGTAAGGATCTTAATCTCTGTCTCTCAAATGAAATAGAAGTATTCAGAGCTTCACTTCCCCTTTGGAAGTCAATTGGTTTTATTTTTATAGTCGTTATGGTAAGGCTTTCTAACTGTCCCGGTGTCTTTGATTAGATCCCTGTACTGGTGCAGGCCTGTGGTTGCACTAATTTTGGTCTGCTCCTGTTTACTCCCTGCCTTGAACCTTTTCCATTGATTGGCATTGCAGACCCGAATGAGCAGCACTGGCAGTATTTCAGCAATGATATTTAATCTCTGTTTACAGAATGTTAGGTGATTAAAGGCTCATCTCCACATAAACAGTGGATCCCAGAGTCACATGGGCAGGGAGGAGAGCCCAAACAACCAAGTCAGAGAAGGGGAACCCCTGCCCAGTCCCTCCCAGGGCTGGCCCAGGGCAGCCTCAGCCCCACGGGGCTGGGGCGACACCCAGCAAGTCAAACAAAAAGCTCTATGTTTCATTTCACTTCACAGGTAGAGAGGTTTACTGCCTAGGGGTACAGGATAGGAAGAGCATTTTGGAATTGCACAAGGGTCATTATGAGAAGTTTCAGGCAAGAACCAAAGGCAGGGAAAGGAGTGGATCAAGGTGATATGGGAATGAGCAATCTGGGGAAGTAGTGGGATGAGGAGGTAAACAGGACTCATCTTGTGTAAATAGGCTGCTGATCAGTAATGCTTGGCTGGCTACGCCCTGCACCTGATCAGGGCAGTCTCCTGTCTTCACACTAAACTCTGTTTCTAAGTCTTACTGGGTGAGAGGACTCCCTGTTTTGTGTGTATGGGATGGAAGTGCTAGCAACAAGAGTTACGTCTCAGGTCATGGGGACCCATGCCAGAGAGGAGGACAGGGTTACACTGTTCATGCCATCTGTGTTTGCTTGAGTGTTTGTGTCTGTGTTATCTGTGTGGTTGGCCATGTGCATATTTATACACACACACACACACACACACACACACACACGCACACATATATACGTCTATGCAGTGTGTGTGCATATTAGGAATAGGAAGAGGACTGGATCAGGGATCAGTTAAGCTGTCTGGACATCCATAAATCCATGGATCCTGATGGGATGCACCCGTTGGTGCTGAGGGAGCTGGCAGGAGTCATTGCTAGGCCACTGTCCATCATCTTTCAATACTCCTGGGAAATGGGAGAGGTGCCTGAGGACTGGAGGAAAGCAAATGTCACTCCAGTCTTCAAAATGGGCAAGAAAGAGCTCCCAGATAACTGCAGGCTGGTCAGCCTCCCTTCCATATCTTTCACAAAGATATAACCAGGTGGATTGATGATGGCAGAGCAGTGGATGTGGTTTTTCTTGATCTCAGTAAGGCATTTGACACTGTCTGCCACAGCATCCTGGTGGACAAACTGAGAAAGAGTGGCCTGGAGGATAGAGTAGTGAGGTGTATTGAGAGCTGGTTAAAGGGAATATAGGAAGTTCCATGTGAATGTAAGAAAAAACAGTTTCACTGTGAGGGTGACAGAGCACTGAAGCAGGCTGCCCAGAGAGGTTGTGGAGTCTCCTTCTCTGGAGACATTCAAGACTAATCTGGATGTGTTCCTGTGTGATTTAATCTAGGTGATCCTGCTCAGGCAGGGAGTTGGACTAAATGATCTTCTGAGGTCCCTTCCAACTCCTAACACTCTGTGATGCTGTGAATGTGTGCTCAGACTCACTACTGACTAGGCCTATGAAAATGGAGCCATGATAGCTTCTCTTCTGTTGGGCTAAGTGGGTCAGCAACTCCTAACACAATCCACTTATTAGTGTACTAGAAAATCCTTCATCTATGCAAAACTAAGAAGTAATAATAAATTACATTAGTTATAATTAGTATTGATTATTTTAAATTAAATATTAATAATAAAAATACTGTTTCTTCTTTGGTAGCAGTAGGTTTCAGATTCAAGAGAAGTAAATGCTCCCACATGAAGGCTATTACTTAGTATTATTTAATATAGAAATTTCCCCCCAAAAAAAAGTGGAAAAGCACATGGGATTGTATAATTTTAAAGATATAATTTTTTTAAGATAATTATTGTTGTAGAAAAACACAGGTGTGCATTATTCAGCAACATTCAGAGAGCCTATTCTGCTTAGAGGATATAATCTTTGATTTAGTAATCATAGATTCAAACAGTTTAAAATAATCGGGAATATAGATACAAATTGATCAAAATCTAAGCACTTTGCCTTTAAAATTGTACACCATAGGGAAAATAAAAGGAACTAGTTAGAGAAATCAGTGAATGGGTTTTCTGTGTGATTTAATCTAGGTGATCCTGCTGGGGCAGGGAGGTTGGACTAAGATGATCTTTCAAGGTCCGTTCCAACTCCTGACATTCTGTGATTCTGTGAATAGCTGAATATGAGGAAAATTTGGAAATTTCTTCAGTAAGGGAGGAGAGGAATGCATGTGGAATAACTACAGTCTTAATTGTAAAGGGGGTGACTTCAGACAAGGTAGTAAGAGTAAGCTGTCAGTGAACAAGTGAAGAGAAAGTTGTGCTTTCTGGACTAGAATTAGCAAGGGAGAGGTGTTGTTTGGAAATATTCAAGTTTAATTAGGTTGTGAAAATTAAAAAATTGTAAAAGGTTCATCACTTGTTAAAATGTAAAGCAATCCCAAAATGATGAAATTGAGCTCTTTTTTAGTGAAAATGGTGTGAAAAATCTAGGTTCTGTCCCTCAAACTTGCTTTCCTGATAATTGCTGGCTGGAGTAAAGGATGAAGTGAAGGAAAATCAATAGAGGGGAATGAATGTATAGGAAAGGATGTTACTGTTTTCACAATAAGTTAAAATTAAAAGAGTGTTTCAAGTCAGAGGAGTAAATCATCTAAATGTAATGGAAAAAATATGCTATAAAATCCCAAGAAATTTTTCTAAGTCAAAGGTGGCAAGTCAAAGGTTACATTCCTGGAGATTGTCAGACAGCACCAGTATATAAGAAATGAGAAGAGACCTAGGAAATGTCAGTACCATGAGCTAATTGGTGATAGCATGCAACACTGAAGTTCAGGGATGTTTTTATTATGGGACCCATTTGATAAGCTGCAGAATATTAGGACTGGTGTAAGTTGTGTATAGAGTATGTTTAAGAGACCAGGAATATGAAGGATGGAAAAAAATTATACTGTTAGGGCGAGACATCATTCTGGAGAAAGGTTAGAGGCAGCATTTCCGAAAGAGTAATCATAGGTTTGATTGCATTTAGCATTTTCAGTAGTAAGTACAAATTAATTGTATTGGGTTAAGAATCACTCTCAATACACAGGATATTTGAAATAATATAATAATATTCTAACCAGATGTGGAATAAAGTCACAGAAGTGGGATGAAGTTTTAATGGAAAAAGCTTAAAATTTTAACTATGCACTAAAGACTCGTCATCTGGAAATTAAAAAGGAAAAGAAAGAAAATCCAGAACTATTAGTTGGTCATAGGATGACTCTAAGCTAGTGGTATCATTAAGTTTTAAAAAAGGATAATTTATTTTTATCATGTGTTGCCTGAGGCAAGTATAGATACAGAATTTTGTTGATCTGGCTGTATCTTCACTTATCTGTTTGAGTTTGCTGTGGGGACACTCCTCAGTACAAAGTGTGTTACAGCTAACAAATAGCTTTACAAAAGCCATTTCTTCTTTGTAGTTAACGAGTTCCTGGTAAACACTTCTTATTTAAAACATAAGAACCAACGATGAGAGTCAAGTCTATCCACACAATAATTTGTAGGAAGTGTGTAAACAGGATGAGTATGTATGTATAAATAAGCTGTGAATTTTATCAGTGAACTTGAGAAGATCACTTCATACATTGCCTCTGGGCTTGACTTTGGTGTCCCTGTAACTTAGTGACTGTATGTGTATTTCCCAAGTTCTTGGTCCATGTTCAGAGACACAAGAATGTAAACTCCCGTGGGCTTACTTTTCTGTCAATTTTACCTAGGCATTTAATATATTAAAAAAGTCTATGCCATAGATTGTATAGCAGTATTTAATAGCGTATGGGAGCTTTCTGAAGCTCCTAAGTTCATCACACTCTTTCTCACATAGGTATACTTATGTGGAAAGTATATAAGACCTTCCATGGGCATTAGAATCTTCAGGAAGTTCCCAGTAAATCATAATCTCTTGGAGCTAACTTAGATATTTTAACCACTTTGCTTGATTCTAGTGGTAGAAATTATTACATAGACCATGAGGGTTGGTAAAAGCAGATCAGACTTACAAGATGCCTTATTAATAAAGGCATACATTAAGTGAAGAACTGTTGCGGTTTAGCCTAAGTATGCAGCTCAGCCCCACACATCCACTGACTTATGACTCCCTGTGATGGGATAGGGAAGAGAATTGATAGGGTTACAGTGAGAAAATTTGTGGGTTGAGATAGAGATCCACAAGTAGAGCAAAGCTGAACATGCAAGCAAAGCAAGACAAAGAATTAATTCACTGCTTCTCCTCAGCCATCTCGAGGAAAGCAGGGCTCATCTTGCGTAACAGTTACTTGGGAAGACAAACTCCATCACTCCAAATGTCCTCCCCTCCTCCTTTCCCCAGCTTTTATTGCTGAGCACAATGTAATATGTTATGGAATATCCCTTTGGTCAGTTGGGGTCAGCTGTTCCAGCAGTCTCCTCCCAAATCCCTTGTGCACCACAGCCTCCTCCCTGGTGGGTTGGTGTGGGGAGCAGCAAAGGCCTTGGCTATGTGTAAGCACTGTTCAGTAGTAACAAAAAACGTTACAGTGTTACTAACACTGTTTTCAGCACAGATCCAAACCGTAGCTACTATGAAGAAATAGTACAAGAACAGAAGATGAGGGCCACTGCACATAGGCTTCTTTTCCAAATTTGGAAAATTTGTTGTACTAAGTATAAACACGAAATCTGATCCCTTTTTTTCTCCCTACATAGGCTACTTCTTGTGGATCTGTTTGTGACCTGTGGTAGGTTCTTCTGGTGTGTTCCAAAATTCTAATGCTTTTGGACTCTGTACAGTGCAACTGAATGGGCTATTTCCTGTAGAATATGCAGTACTTATTCTATAACCAGTTTATTTCTCATAGTTTGCCATACGTTGTTTAGTTTGGGTTTTTTTTTTTTTAATATTAAACTGAGTATTAATGTATACTAAGAGGGTTTATTTTGGTTTTTTTTTTTTTTTCCTAGATTTCTTCTGTCTGCATTTAAATGAAAACAAAAGAATGAATAAACAGTTCTTGAGAAATGTTACCAGTTTTTATAATACAGTTGGGCAAAAAATTGTACATAGTGATTCAAAACATGACAAAAAACAGTTGTCATGTGTCACCACCAATGCAATGTGAAATATTGAACATTATTTTAAAATTCCTCTAGTGAATTCAGTTAGTGCTTGTCAAAACAGCCTTACTGATGTTGAAATGCAATGTAATAATACCATAATATCATTTAGTTATCTTTCTTAACAGGTTAATGTCCATCTGATCCTTCTGACAGTGTAGATGAAATAATATCCAGTCCCACACATAGAATTATGTAAAAAATAAAAAATATTATAGGCTTTCCACTAAGAAGAAAGGTTGTTTAAAAAAATGTTGATGAGGAAAGTACTGTTTCAGCAGGTATTTTTTAAAAGCAGGTAGATTAGACTGTCTCTCCATGACCACTTACTCTTTCTTTTTTTTTCTTTACTATTTCATTGCCATTATAGTTTCTTATGTATAGATATGCACTTAAGTAAGATAAGTAAATAAGCACATTTTAATTAATTGATTGTAATCATGAGGTATAACTTGTATGGCAGAAATAGTGACCCAAAAGTAATGATTGACGTTGCAAGAGGAAGTGCAATACCAATACCTAAATTGATGATCTTATATCTAAAATCAACATCCAGAAAATATATTTAAAATAGTGACATATATCTTCAATAATTTCCAAACCATTTGGAAGAGAAAAATTATTTAAGTAAATTGTCTGGTTTCTTGATAACTGTACAAAAATTGTATGAATTAAAAAGCAAACAAGTCATGTTGTGTTCAGTACATTAATTTCTAATTTTCAGCAATGGGAATTTTCAAGTAAACAGTTTAGAATAATCAAACTCTGGATGCAGACAGCCTCTGACAGTTTTTCTCAGCATCCTCCTCCTAATGCTGGTTGCATATTTTCTTGCATACTCAAATTTTCAAGACAGGGACTGTCAGTGTTTCAGTTTGCACAGCATTGCTAGGCATTTGCAAAATGCCCTGGTGGTAATTTATGGCACTTGTATCTCTAATAAAATGTTTTGTCTTTTATGTCCCATTCTACCATAAGTTGCAGGTTGTTTCAGCTGAAGGTAATGGAAGTTTAGTGTTTATGCGTACAGGAGCAGAGCCTGGCCCTTAGCCTCCTGACATTAACAGGAGCAAATGTGTTCTTCTTTTCCTCTTGGGGTTCACAGCAATTTCTTAATACAGAGGACTCTGATTTTCTTAATGCTTTAATAGGAACCTACTTGGGTTTTTTCATTTTCTGCTGTCAGCTTCATTGCTTCCTTATACATTTTTTTAGGAATAATGATCCCGTAGTAGCATTTTCTGTGCTGAAAAATACATTACCGACATTTTAATATAAAGCATCTTTCCAATTGGGAAAATAGGTTATAATAATATAACACTGTTATAATGCATATGCTGTAAGGGGAGAAATTAAGGTTGAACTAGCATTCTCAATTCTGGCATAAGCCATAATGTTCTCTGGGTGTCAACCTTTTCATATTTTTACATGTAGTATGTGGAATCTGGTATTTTAGAATTCAAAAAGAAAATACTGTCATGTGACAATTCTGACACCTGTACAGATCTTCAGTATGTTTACTTATTTGAATGGGTATCTACTATCTAGTGAAATTCACACCTGCCCATGGTAAAGGTTTAGACTAGATGATCTCTAAAGGTCCATTCCAGCCCAAACCATTCAATAATTCTATGATATTAAATCAGTAAAGTTGTGATCAAGAGTAAGTGTCCAGTCCAAAGTTATGAGGAACTCCTAGAATAAGTAGGATGTTCTCACTGTAGACCTGTGTGCAGTGTCCATGTTGCATTTTTAGTTTGATGCCTTTCTTTGTCATTAATACAGATTTAAAATTTGGCAAGGTTTTAATCCTGATTTGCTTTCAGATTTCTTCCTTCACACCTGTTTGTTTTTTGTTCTTTTTTTAGTGTAGGAACCCATTTAAGACTGGAGTCAGTGAGTCCAGATGTTTATTGCTATGTAAAAGCCTTTAAAAAGAGCTTTGTCCAAAACATTGGCCTTTCCACTCTTGATTTTGCAGTGCAGCAGAGAATATCTTGCAACACAGATGAGATCTTTAATTTCAAAACAATTACTAACAAAGGTTGCAGTGCATAAGGGAGAAGAGGAAAGCAAAGACCATGATAGCTGCCAAAATGGTGCCTTGCAGATGCAGAGAATTTGACAGAAAAAATGTACCACAGTGATCCTGTATGCTTTAGCTTATCATTCATGGCCAAAACAATAAAAAACATACATGAAACGTGAGAATACTGCCTGTTTGACCAGAGAAAATACATCTTTTCCTAGTCCAAAATGTAGCACAACCTATGAGTCAGGTTTTAGGCAGATTTTCTCAGTAACATGCCAGTACTTCTGAAACTGTCTAAAGCAATTTCTAAAACTGAAGAATTCCTATATTTGATTTTGTGTATTATCTTTGCTTCCTATTTTTCTTTCTCTGTCCCTTTCTGCTCAGTATTCTTGGGAGCAAAATTTCAGTTCAGAATTTAAAAAAAAATATAATTCCATTTCGATGGTGGCTAATCTTTTCTAAATAACAGAAGCTTGTGGGTTGCTTGTAGTTTTTTTAAATGTTGCTGAGTAGGTGGCAGTTAAACATATGCAGTTCTCCTGCTTTTCAAGGCATTTGCAATTCTCAATTGCATCTTTGGGTACCATCTTCTGAAACTTTGGTTTAGGTCCCTACTCCTGCCTTTTCCTTCACAAGTGTAATTCTTTTTTACTTCGCTGACATCAGGACAACATTGGACATTTGGAGTTCGAGTTTTTTGGTAGTCAACCTTAGAAATAATTGGTTAAGACATCTGTCCATTTCTTGAGAAATACTTTCCTTTTTGTACACATGTGTGTATTTAGAGATTTTTTTCCCCAACAGAATCAAAGAATCTATTTCATTGCTGATAAATGCTGTTCAGTGCTTTTGCTTAATGCAGTTGGGTTATTAGGACTTTCTGCTTCAAAATAATTACTTTTCAAAGTGATTCTGTGGCCAGTGAATCTTTTTCTCCACAACATGGTTTTATAAAAAGTAATTGACTTGTGATTTATTTTTTTAATTTTTCTGTTTCATTTCTGAGTGTATATTGGAAAATTCTGTAACTGCTGCTTGTGTCAGCCCACTCACAAGCTCAGTGCCTTCATAGGAATCCCACTTTCAAGTCAGTCTTCTGTTGTGACTGTGGATTTTTTTGAGTGTGCTTATTATTTTCATAGAGAAAACTGTGTCAGTCGTGAAACAGGAGAAATTGTAATCCTTTGGAGATGCCTTTCTCAACACTAGACTAACAAGATACTTGGTTTGTATGATGGGAAGAAAGAAGAGATTGGAAAAGTAATATGAATTTCAGTAAGAACTGAATGGAATGTAGAACTGTGACAAAATTCTTCTGCAAACACTTTTTTCTACTCAGGGAGGTGGTTGAGTCCCCATCTCTTGAGGTGTTTAAAAGACGGGTAGATGCAGTGCTTGAGGATATGGTCTAAGGGTAGACTTGGTGGCAGTGGGCTAATGGTTGGACCAGATGATCTTAGGGGTCATTTCCAGCCTTAAAATTCTATGATTCTATGATTCTCTGATTCTCCAGTCAAAAAAGGAAAGGATTACCAGGGAAAAACTTGTAAGAGGTTTAGTTATTCTTTGAATGAGCTCAGATGTTATTGTGATAAACAGGGGAATAAAATTGTAAAATAAGTATAACATTGACATTTTATGATGAATGGAATTTCATTGTACTTGTAGAGATATGAACACTCTGACAGATAAAATTTGTAAAAAGAATTTTGAATACTCACACAGGCAGTATCTTCCAGAGCTAGCATCAAATTGCATGACAGTGAAGCAGCAGACCATGCTCCATCTCAAAAGAGCCTTTGGACAGTGTGTACTAACTTCCTCAAGGCAATGAAAGAGTAACTAAGTGGATAAATAATTGAATAGCAGGGATTTATTACTTGATATTTGTAGACCAAATATGGCTTACTTCTAGTTTTACTAATCTGGACATCTGAAGCTATGACCAAAGTTAAGAGTTTAATTCACTTCAGTTTCATTCACACCTACAGTTTCTTCTTTGAAAAGAATATAGTCAGTACATGTAATCCAAACGACCTCATTTTTAAAATTGGAATTGTACTAGAAATATCAGTTAAAAATGTGATTTGAATTACCATAGCATGAAAAATCTTTGATCCTAGATCGGAATCTGATTAGTCTGGGCACAGTACAAAACTAGTCACAAAATAGGCTGTTTTCCTCGGTAGCTTACATTCCAAAGATTAAGATGCTGAATAGTAGGGTTGCCCAGTCTCGGTGTCCCACAGTAGGTAAAAATCACAACAAAGGAGCAGCCTAAGTTCTCATTTTGTTAAAGACATCATTAAAAAAAAAAAGGAAATAGGGATGGTAATGAGATGTGAAGATGCCCCATCTCAGGTCTAGAAGCTTTGAATGTAAAACCATATGGAAAATATAACAAGTATCCTGCAATACAGGCCAAGTAGGAGTGAGCGGACCTCATGATGTTGACTAAGAAACTGTACTTGCTAAAGATCATTCTAAAAGTTGGTAAAGCAGCTCAGTATAAAGAAAGGAGTTATAGGAGTGCACAGAAAGGAATATTGCAATCAAAGTGACAGGATAGACAGTTCGTTGTCCACAGAGTGTCAGGAGTTGGAAGGGACCTTGAAAGATCATCTAGTCCAACCCCCCTGCCTGAGCAGGATCACCTAGATTAAATCACTCAGGAACATGTCCAGATTGGTCTTGAATGTCTCCAGAGAAGGAGACTCCACAACCTCTCTGGGCAGCCTGTTCCAGAGCTCCATCACCCTCACAGTGAAAAAGTTTTTCCTTATATTCACATGGAACTTCCTATGTGCCAGCAATGGTTGTTGAGACATAGAATCATAGAATGTGTTAGGTTGGAAGAGACCTGTAAGTGTCATCTAGTCTAACCCATCTGCAGTAAGCAGGGACATCTTCACTAGATTACTAGATCAGAGCCCATCAAGCCTGACCTTCAGTCTGTCCAGGGGTGGGTTGCCCACCACCTCTCAGGGCCACTTGTTCCAGTGATCTACCACCTTCGTATTGAAGGATTTTTTCCCAATATCCAGCCTAAATCTACCCTTTTCCAGTCTTTTTCTAGTCAATGCTCTGACTTCGTACAAGCAGGGTATGTGCTGAAGCCAGAAAAGGGCTTATGAACTTAAATGGCATGTCTTTATTGCGTGGTTAACTAGGTGTCCTAGTTCAGCAAGAGACACCGGTTATCACTGTGTGGGGGTGATCAAGGCTGTGTATTCTACACCCTCTATTCATTCCTCANCAGGAGGAAGCCATCGCTCTCGACCGGACTACAAACATCGCTTCTGGCCGGGCCACAGCCGTCATCTGCAGCAACGGACTCTTCACTTCTTTTTGCTTTGGACTTGGGAGAGCCACGTGGATCTCAGCACCGGGGCTAACAAACCCCTTTGGGCTTGTGCCCTGGGACACTGGGTTTACTGCTGGGTTTTGGTGAGTTGAAAGCAGGTTGTTCTCTTTGTGTCAGTGTTTGTATGGTAATATCTTTCATTAAATTGTAACTCTGACTTATAATCTCTCTTGTGGTGGGTCCATTTCTCCTGCCGGTTTACCTCTAAACCAGCACACTAGGAAAGAAATGAAACCTGAAATATATTTTTAGAAGTGCTTTGAAGAGAGGTCATGGAGCTATGGTTTAAATAAGATACAGAAGGAATACAGAAGGCGAGTAAGGGAAGCTAAAGACAGTAGGTAAGAAAGACTCTTTAAAGGCCAACCTGAAATAAGAGGGAAGAGACCAAGAACACTGCTTCCCAAAAGTGAAGAAATTATGAGATTATGCAGTTAGCAGGTTAAAATTCAGTGGGGAATAGGAAGTAGTCCTAGTTTTGAGGTTTTAGTAGAGTGGTGGGAGGTCAGAGCAAAACTTTGATCTTCCCTAGGGTTTTTTGTTGTTTATTTTTTTCCCCTTAAAATTTCTTTTATGCTACTGCATACATTGATAATACCATTCATAGAATCTGAATTTTCAAGAATTTGGAGGATATATTACCATTATCTTGCAGTGATTTTCAGCTGAGAGTTGTCGTTAGATTTGGAATAGATTCTCAATTTTTACATTCATTTTATTTCAAATGTCTCTAAGAGACTTTGAGTTTTCCATTTAATTATTGTAGAAAACATTTCCTAAATTAAAAGTACATCCAAAATGGAAAAAAATCTTTGTAGTGTGGTCTATGTGTTGGTTAATTATAAAATCTAGAAGAAATTTATCAGAAAACAATATTTAAAAAAAATCTTTTATAAACAGCAACAGCAACAGTGTTTAATGCTGGTTACCTGGTAATGTTTTGGACAGATAACACCCTTCTGTTTATTTTACAGCTGCAGCAATCTTCATTAAGGTAACTACTTAGTTGCACTTTTAATCTTAGAAAGACAAAACTGATAGTCCAATAAATTTGTCACTATTGCTGCAGTTTCCATTAAGAGAGAACTCTTTCAGGCAGACTTTGAGACATTGTCTAAAACTTGGAGTAGGCAATGTCTCCAATCTATAGAAACAAAGTTATGCATTTAATTCCCTGGAGTGCAATGAAAAAGCAATGAGGTAACATATCCAGCAGAAGGTAAAGGTACGTTGATAATCTTTGTTAGTGAGAAGAATTAACTTCTTGCAGTGTGAGGAGTTATTGAAAGAGTCCTGGAGCCCATAATGTCCTGGATGTTTTACAAACACATAGTAACAGGGCCAAGATCCATGTCACCTAGATTCTGCCTTACCTTGACCCTCAGTATCTAAAATTTTCTCAAGTCTGAGCTGGAGTGGCTCTCCAGAGACTACTTATCCTCCTTGACCGTCCTTTGAACTCCTTCTATACCTAAAATTTGGTCCTGGGGGTACTCAAGGAAAAAATATCTGACTGAGCACAGAGATCCTTATTTTTTGCCTGAGCCCTGCTCAGTCTAGAGTGTATATCTGCTTACTTAAGCCCTGAAGTAATTCTCTCTTATATCCTGGAGAACAGATAACTAATGCTGACAGCACTGGCGTCACTAAAAAGCTTATCATAGTATTCACCTCATGCAGCTATACAAAGTGACCTGTGTGTATGGTGTATATTTTCATTTATATGTGTGTCTCAGACTGAATCATTATTGCACAGAGGGAAAGAAAAAAGGAATCTTTAATTTCTGCTCTACAAATGGAAACTGTAGCACACTGAAATTTGAGCAAGGTCAAATGAGGAGTCTGTGACAAAGCTGGAAACTGAACTGAGAATTTGGAGTGCCTATTTTCTATTAAGAGTGTGGTGGTTTCCCCCACTCTAATGCTTAACAGAAGATAACTTGTTTTTTCTTCACCCTAAATTGTATTTGCAGTACCGTTTAAATTCTAATTTTTTAACGGCTGTTATTTTTACACCAATAGAAGACAATATTGTGGAGCTGGTATTCATTTCCAGATGGAGAGCAGTTATCAGAAGATTGTTCAATGCTTATTCCTTGTGACATACAAAGTTGTTCAGTGTTCTAAGCAATAGCTTTGGAAGATGGACATTTATAACGTATTGAACCAGTCTCATCTCAACTTTGTAACAATTTTCAAAAAGAAGAATCATGAACTATATTATCTTCTACTACAAACCTAACTTTTGTGTCTGCTGTAATCAGTTTTTCCAACACAAAAATCAAATTTCTCTATTGTTGTGAGACTTTTGCTATGAAGAAGATTCCCTCTTCTTCCCATAATCATAATTCCCTATGATTATGTAGAGGGATAGGTTTTTATCAACTTTATTTTAAGGAAAAAGCAACCAAACATGCATATGTGTCAAGGTCTTTCATTTTACTCAACTGATGTCATCCATTTATGTATGAAGAGTTTTAATTTTAGTTGAATATCCTGTGTTGAAAGGGACCTATAGGGATCGTACAGTGACTGAGCGCATCATCCAGATGCTTCTTGAACTCAGACAGCCTCTGTGATGTGACCACTTCCCTAGGAGCCTGTTCCAGTGCTCGACCACCCTCTCAGTAAAGAACCTCTTTCTAATTTCCAGCCTAAACCTCCCCTGTATCAGGTTCATACCATTCCCTTTTGGGTTCTATCACTGGTCACAAAAGAGACATCAGCACCTGCCCCTTCGCTCTCCCTAGTCAGGAAGCCATAGACTTCTGACTACTGATGTGGTCTCCCCTCAGCCTCCTTTTCTCCAGGCTGAACAGACCAATGGACTTCAGCCTCTCCTCGTAAGACTTCTCCTCCAGACCCTTCACCATCCTTGTTGTCCTCCTCTGGACACTCTCCAATATTTTTGTGTCCCTCTTGAACTGCGGCACCCAAAACTGCACAGTGTTCAAGGTGAGGCCACCCCAGCGCAGTGCAGAGCAGGACAGTCACCTCCCTGGACAGGCTAGTCATGCTGTGCTTGATGCACCCCAGGAAACAGTTGGCCCTCCTGACTGCCTGGGCACGTTGTTGGCTCATGGATAACTTGCTGTCAAACAAGACCCACAATTTTTTCTGATTTTATTTGAAGTAATGAACTTCTGATAAACAATGACATGACTGCTGTTTCAAGGCACAACATATCAGAGGGAAGGTCCTGGTTTTACCCCTCCAAATGGCCGGTGTTGCTAATGAGGTGTCTTCCACAATTCTGAGATTTTTTTAACAGAGGCATCAATTCAGCATTGGCATAGTCATTTAGGCTGTCCCAGAAAGCAGAGACAAGCCTGAATCAATCTTTTCATGTAAAAGGCAACTGTCTTTCACATTGCTTCTGTGTTTATTTTGATAGAGGTTCAGCCACTAAAGGTTTGGAATCTGCTGAAAAAGTCTGTTTCAACTTGTTCTAGGTGGATATGGTGGCTGGGTGTGAATTTAAGGTTTCTCCTGAAGTTTTATCAAAGCTTCACCAAAAATAACGGCAGAGCAAAAATTTATCTACATGTGCCTGTCCTTGTTGAGCCTCTATTGACCTCTCACTATTCCAGTGCTAAACTGAACACAGCCTCAGGGGAGGAAACATTTATGTAAGAGGGTTACAGTGAAAGGATCTCTATACTAATCCCACATAGGAAAAACAGGCCTTGGAACCAGCATGTCTTAAGCTAATTACACTTAGCCATTCCTCCTCTGGAAAAGGCGTTTCTCCTTGCAAGTTACCAGGGAGCGTTCTGGTGTTCTCTCTTTGCCAGAGAATACTTTTCAGTTGGGGAAACTAGAACTAGGCAAGTGAAAACAAAAATAAAAGTAATATAATGTAATGTTTGTATGCACGTGTCTGTGAATAATTTGTAATCCTTATTTGTGTTGGGAGCATTCTCTGATGATGTTACTTTTCCTGTATAGCCAAGTTTGCCTTCTTCCATTTCTGTTTGATTTTACTTCAGAGAAGCAATACTTCAGGAAGGTGTTTTTCTCCTGATTTTATAGGAAAGTCCTGGCTTATTTTTGTAATGACAGTAACATGTAGTACTTTCAGAACACTGTTATTTCTTTTAAGGTGTTTTGTGTTAATTTATGATGTGTCATGTCATATAAAAATAATTCCAGTGATTCTTGGTATCTCAAATGATGTTAATTTGAAGCAGCAAAACATTTAAAACCTCTCATTTGTTCTAGAATAGGTAGCTGTTGTATGTAGCTATTCAAATCTACATTATGTGAAAGAACATCACGGAAGAATTAAAGCAAATATTTATTTATAAGTGTTACTGCAAATCATCCAGTTGACTGTTAAAATTCAGAAATACAGCTGATGCAGTTAATCACACAGAAGCTAAGTTTATAACTTATTCAGCATTCATCTCTAACAATGTCATGGAAAAACAATAGCATGTTTTTTTCTCTTAAAACAGACTGAGAAGCTCTATTTCTTTCCTTCTTGTTCGATTTACGATATACATATTGTCTGAACACTTTGCATGAATGTTTTTACAGTGGATGCCTTGTCTGTCTTGAACTTGATAAATCCAGTACTTTATTATTCTGAAGGTTTTCCTTACATCAGAATCTATACATCTATAGATGAATCATAATGATGAAAACCCTATTTTGCTGTCTGGTAGCAACATGCACTATAAATATATATGTCACACACACACCCCTCCCCCCTCCAGCTTTGCTCTGTGTGCAGGTGTGCAGCTGTACTGGTTTTGTTTTGCCTGGTCCCAGCTCAGGCTGGTACATCAGTGCTCCTGACAAGACCTGGTCTAGGCTCCTTAATTCCCAAGAAGACACGTCCCAGCACAGTTCTCACAGTTTGCACAGCAGGGCTGGTTGCAGACAGTCCCACTTGAACCACGGTGCTGTTCCCTCATGAGGAGTGGGAGCATCCCTCATACCTCTTTACACCCTAAAAGTGCACAAGGAGCAGACAGCAGCAAAGACAAGTTGGGAGCCATAGCACTGATATTGGTGACGTTTCTGTGCTTCAAAGCTTCTGTACTTTGGGTTGTGGACTCCTCTAGGGATGCTCTATATGAACATGGGAAAACAGTTGGTATGCACTTGGTTTTTTGAGCTTTGTTCTCTCTTTTTTTTTTTCCTTCAGTAAATAGAAAAACTAGAACAGTGTACATGAAAGAAAGATAGAAAAAGAGGATACAGCTGACCTAATGATGCAAGAATGCTGGGGGTTTTATAAAAGATCAGGTTGTGACTTGTCCCAGATCTCAAACACAAAGAACTAGTTCTTGTAGTAATTAAAATTTGCCAAGCAAAGGAAATTTATCAACCCACATGAAAACTTACTGAAGAGAGTTAAATTCTTAGATAGCATGAGTATGAGAGAATACAAAAACGAAAAGAAGAAAAAGAACCCAATTCCAAACAAGAAAAAGAATCTGACACAAAAAAGGGGAAGGAAAGCTCCAATTTGTTGCTAAAATCACACCAATCAGCATAAGATCAGCTAGTGTTGATGTCTGTAAAATGGTGGCATAACCACAAAGGATTGTATCTACTGCAAAGGTTAGAGTCAGCAGAATGTCTATACCATAGGCAAAATTGAATCTCCCAACTCAGACGAGACTTTGGTACAAATAACACTAATGTGGAAAAGTAAAATTAGAAAACCAGCTTAAAAAAAAACCCAAAACAAAACAAATCACAAACGGTCCCATGTTGCTAGAAAATTGCCTCAGTAAGATAAAATGTGTGTGTTAAGAACCCGAACATCAACACAGATACACTTTTAGTTTAATGTGGTGAAGTTCGGCCTGTTACTGTGCTAGAGTTACACCTATTACTGGAGCATTTAAACAAAATGTATGGATAAATATAATATGCAAAATATAAGAAAATATAATGATGATGATTATGAAGTTCTGTTTTGGGGACAAGTAGAAAAGCCCAACTTACAGAATTAAAATCTGGAAAACTCTTTTTGGTCTCATTAACATCACACACATTAGGGATAAAGGCAGCATAAAGGCAGACTACCTGCTTCTTAATAGCATTTACTGCTTCAGAAAATTTGCTCAGTTATTCTAGGAAGTAACATTTCCTTGCATAATAATAATAACAATAACAACAACAACCACCAGCATATTATGCAGAAAGACTTAGCAAGAGCAGTGTAGCTGTCTCTCTGTGTACATGCTGTTTGTGCAGAGTGTAGCAGATAGAACCCACCCCTGCTCCAGTTCGTGCTCTCAGGAGGGTTTTCCTTTTTGTAACACAGAAGCTAATGGACAGATGTGATAGTCTGCTGACTTTGGCATTCAAAGAAAGAGTTAAAAAAAAAAAGAAAGAATTAGTGTGGTCTCTAGGTAATACCAGAAACAAGACAAAGCCATCTCTTTAGGTATAAACCCAAAAGAACTCAGCATGGCCTTGGCACATATTGACATTTTAAACTGGAGATTCTTAACCTGATATAGAAAAGGATATGAGATTATATTCCTGTATTTTTCTGTAAGGTTGAAAATGCAATTCTCCTTGCATTTCTGTTGTGACATCAAATAAAGCAGCTGATAAAGGCCTATGCATACACCAGAAACTGAGTCAAACTCAGGAGCTGATACTGATGGCACCTTGGGAAAAATTGGACTTGGCTTGTTTGGGTTTTATTGGCTGAAAGGAAAGCAATGAACTTGCCCTTTGTCCTTATCACCTATAATCTAGTGATCTGGAGAATACTGGTATTAAAGAAGAAAGAGGTGTAAAATCACATTCCTGATCTATAATTAACTTTGCTAGGTTACGAAATAGCAGTGACAAAGTGTCATTCATTGATTCGTAATTCACAGAACACTGAAAATCAGTGCCAGATAAAATGATTAGTAGCTGTCAGAGCTACAGGGATATTGCAGAGGTCTCAGAGATGGGAAAAAAGTGAAGAAATACAAAGAGAAATCTAAAAAAATATTATATTTTAAAAGGTAATGTGGAAAAAAAAATTCTTTCAGTGTATTAAGACTTTTTCTCTCATATCTACTTTTTCTTGCTCCTATATATACAAGTTAACATGCCTGAAATTGCTATTTCAAAAAGTTTTCCAGTTTTAATATACTTCAAAATATTAAAACCCACACATTGTTAATAACTTGTACATGTAATTTAAATTGGTTTGATGCTCAACCTTAATAGAATTAATAGTTAGCAAGTTTATGCAATTTTTCCAAGACTATTTACTAGGAAAATAATTATTTTGAGCACACCGTTTGAGCTAGGAATAAACAGGACATTTAAAAATTTTTAAGAATGTGAGAAAATCTGGTTTAAAGATAGAAAAAAATGAATTTCAGAATTTGCACTGAAACTCAATTAAAATATTCATTATGCAAACAATCCATAGTAATTCTTTTGTCAGGCTTCAGACCTATAATAATTCTAACAATTTTGTGGGAAGTAAAATAAATGCAGAATACTTTTTAGATAAAATGATTATGTTATATTAATATTTGGGTTTTTTGTTTTGTTGCTGACACCTGACTCAAGTTTGAGAGCTACTATATATCACTAAAACAGATTTGTTTCCTTTTGTTATTGTTGTTTAGATATGGGGGGGTAGGTATATTAAATTTGTGAAAAAATACTTTGTCATCAGCTATTCTCTAGTATCTAAATATCAGTTCATGTGTTACGTTGTTAAAGAAATAGGGGTAGTTCTTAGGCATGAAAAGTTTCTTCCAATCCATCTTTTCATCACTGGAGAGACTGAAAATTGCAGTTTCTTATCATGGTACAAATGTGGTATTGAAGAGCAACAAAACATTTTAAGCTGCTTTCAGCTGAAGAGATAAAGGGACATGCACATTTCTTGGTATCTAAAACTAACAAAATGGCATAGTGCCCATTATCCTGAAATTTTGGAAGATGAGAAAGGAATGTGAAACATTATTACATCAGTGGCAGGATCATTTTATGATTTATAGTGTATTTTCCTCTGTAGGAAATGGACAATCATCTGGAATTAGCAACCATTAATTTGCAGACAAAGTTGATGTTAACAGTATCAGCTGGAAATGATAATTCTCTGTCAAAGTACAGACTGGAATATAGTAGACTGCTTATTTTTTCAAAACTACAGCTGCAATTTCATTAGGTTGTTGGAAAATAATCCATCAAAGAGTGGATTTTTTTTCCTTTAAGTATTAATAAGGTAGGTCTAACAGGATTATTTTGCTACATTTATTGTCTGAAGTACCAATAGCCACAAAGGAAAGTGGTTTGTTTTTTTTTTTCCATTTATTCTTAATGAGTTTCACAGTTAAAAGAGAACTGGCAATAAACAAAGCTCTGTCATACAAAGAGCTAACTAGCTGAATGTATTGGTTATCACAGCTGCACTCTGTAGGCAGCTTTGTATTTTAGAAATGTATTTTTAAAAGAATGTTTAATGACATATTTAATAATTTATTTTAAAATAGTTTTAAGTAAATTGAAGCTTCCCTGTCTTTTAGAAAGTATGCCTGTAATATATTAAGTATCAATGTCAAGCAGATAGGACTTGATATTGAGCACCATATTTGTCTGTGTAATGAAGTAGTCATGGGCTGAGATAGCCTAGATGCAGCTGTCAGGGGGACTTCTGCCTCACTAAGGATGCACAACAGCATCCAGCCCCAGTTCTCTGCTTCAGTAATCAGATTTTCAGTTGCAACAGTGGGGAGTGGAAGATAATTTGTTTTCCATCTCAAATTGTCTTATAAAAATCTCTTGTAACGTACACCTAGTCTTAGTTGTGAGCCCAGAGGGACGTCATCTCTTATCTGGTTCCAGTGCCTGCTTCTGAAGTCCTTTAATTCTTCAGTAGTTTCGTACAAGGCAATGGAGGCTGTCCCAGGAGGTTGAAGCAATTTTTTCACTGCAGCCTCTTCAAAGCTTTACCCTGTACCTGATACTCATTGAACATTTGTAGAAAAAAAAGATGATTGGTCATATTGGCTGTTTACACAGTGATTAATTAACCTTCCCAGATTTTTCTTTTTATATCCCACTTCCTTACTTTGGCTGCAAATATAAAAACCCAGAACCTCAGGGCAAATCAAATTCTAACATACAGAATCTCAAACCAGGAAACCATGTGCATAACTTTTATTTTAGGTACAGGTTTAAGACAACATCAAAGGAGTACATTTTTTAGAACTTTGTGGTTGGTTTTTTTTGAGGGACTATGTTCCCTTTGTTACTTTCCTCCAATTGTTATAGTGTATAATGCTACCCTGCAAAACTATTTTTTTTTTTTACTCTGCCACTAAAAGGAAATAAAGATGATCATGTGAAATAAGGATAAGTTGTTCATATATATGTACACATATATATATTATGTTATATATGTTATGTAAGTTATATGTATATTCATGTGTACATATATAGTGCACAACACTGGATCGGCTAACAGTATGAACATAAACTTCTGTTATTTGTTTTTATTCATTCATAGCATCAGAGAATGTTTTTTGTTGGAAGGGAGCTTTAAAGGTCATCCGGTCCAACTCCCTTGCAATGAGCAGGGACATCTCCAACTAGATCAGGTTGGTCAGAGCCCTATCCAACCTGGCCTTGAATGTTTCCAGGGATGAGGCATCTACCACCTCTCTGGGCAATCTATTCAAATGTCACCACTATCAACATAAAAATTCTAACCCCTTTTTAAAACCATTACCCCTTGCCTTATCACAACAGGTAGGCCCGACTGAATTTACAGGCTTTACATGAATTTGAATCAGCAGTTAAGGAAAGCTGGGAGGAACCATATGTATATGTATACGTATAAGGACCATAAGCCAATTAAAGAATTGTTGTTACACTATGATGAAGTGCATGTTAAGAAAACATAATGATTTACAATATAAATGACAAATACAGCAGAGATCTGAGGTTGTCTGGCTTGTGACTGCTGAGTAACCCAAATGAGGTAAAATCATGAGGAAAAAATAATAATCTTGCAAGATCTGTGTTGTGGTTTAGCGCTGGTGGGCAACTAAGCCCCACAGAGCCACTTGCTCATTTCCTCCCATGGTGTACTGGGGGAGAGAATCACAAGGGTAATAGCGAGAAAACTTTGGGTTGAGACAGTTTAGTAGGTAAAGCAAAAGCCACATATGCAGCAAAGCAAGACAAGTAATTCATTCCCACTTCCCATGGGCAAGCAGGGGTTCAGCCATCCCCAGGAAAGCAGGGCTCCATCACATGTAATGGTTACTTGGGAAGACAAACAACTTCACTCTGAACACTACTGACCCTGCCCCAGTCCCTCCTCTTCACCAAGCCGTTCATACGCTGAACATGATCTCGAGGTATGGAATATCCCTTTGGTTGGGTTGGGACAGCTGTTCCAGCTGTAGCCCCTCCCATGTGCACCTACACACTGGTGCGGTGGGGTGGTGTGAGGAGCAGCAGAGGCCCCAACTCTGTGTAAGCGCTGCTCAGCAGTAACTAAAACACATCCCTGTGTTATCAACACTGTTTCCAGCACAGATCCAAACACACCCCCATATAAGCTACTATGAGGAAAGTTAACACTTTCTCAGCTGAAACCAGGACAATCTAGAGAAGTGAACAGGTTCCAAACAGACAGTAATCCTTCAATAGTGCAGTCCAATTAATAAACTATTTATTAATTTATGTTTCCTCAAATTCCTCATCAGCCAATCATTGTAAAACAAACCTGTGTTTGAAACTGACATAAGATGTTTTGTGGGCTTTCCTTGTCTGTAAGGGTTAAAGAATCCAGATATATGGCAAAAGTTAATCTTTGTGGGCCTCCCCTGAAAATAAAGCTTCAGGAGATGGTGTGTTTGTATTATTTATTTCTCATACCATTGGAATGACTTATAGAAGCACCAATTGGTAATTAAGAAACGGTTTGGCCAAAATTACACTAAATCTAAGTGTTCTAATCTAAATCTTGCAGTAATCTAAGCACTGAATCAGGACAAACAGCATTAGAATGTAAAAAGCACTGTTTGTATGTTTGTGGGGAAATAAAACTAAGGTGATCAGATATTCAATCACAGTCTTTTGTACCAAGACACTCAGAAGCTGTTATTATGCACCAGCTGCAGGGTACAAGAGGCTTGATGTCCCATTATGCTGGTTTATGTTAGTTATGTGATAGAGGCTCATCTGCAGACCCACCAATGAGCACAGAGAGACCATGGTAGATTGGGGGAACCCAAATAACACCCTGCTGAACTATTCCCAGGCCCATTGCAGTAGCCATCAGCCCATCTTCACAAGCTCAGAGAAGCGCAGTGTCACAGAGAGAGGCAGGAAGCCAGATTAAGGACTCTGGAGGAGCAAACAGCTTGTCTGGGCCCCTCCAGGGGCTGTTCCAGGAGACCCTCAGCTCCAGTATGTGGACTGCAACCCATCACCATGAGAGCAGCTCTCCAGATCACCTTTCAGACTAAGCTGATGATGGGGGTGCAGGGGAAGAGCATCTAGATCACATCAGAATCCTTATAGGATTTCAAGGGAAGAACCAATTGTGCAAAAGGGAGGGATTTAGGTGACTTGGGGAGGAGCAAGTGTGGGGAATAGAAGCATAAGGAAATAAGAAGTCTGGTAAATAGTAAATATTTTGCCAGTTTGTGCACTTGTGTCTGTGTCTTACCAGTTCAGTCTCTCCTATCTTACTGAATTCTTGTGTGTATGAGTGAAGGAACTAGGGTCAGGCCATGGGCTGGAGGTTCAGTGTGTCCATGGTGCAGTGACTGGAGAAAGTGTGGGTATGAATGAGTGTGATCACTAGTGAAGATCATGCCAGATGATTCTGTAGCAAATGTCACAGCAATCTGATGTGTTCCTAACAGCATGAATTCCACCGTTTAGGGCAAATGCAATTTTAAATATGATCAGTGTTGGTATACTGGAATATGAAAGAGAATGATCTACGAATTTGAGACTAATGGGTGTTTGCATTCTTTCATTGAGCTCTGCTTTTATCTAAAACCTACTAGCTGTTCACTAAAGCGCATTTTAAACCTAAGAATTGATGTCTCTTGCAGTATATAATGACCTATAATTTTCTTCCCAATTCAGCATAATGAACACAATAATGTGTTTCTTTTTTTGTTCATTATTTTGTTTGAAATTCTTAATTATTGAATTATTAGACTTATTAGTAATACAAATATTTTTTCCTTCTGAAATCTATGTTTTGATTGACTTTCTGTGTGCAGCATGTGATCTTATTCAGAAGTGTAAACTACACTTTTCTTCAGGCAATGTATAATTTGCCCACATTTGCTTGATATTAGACCACGCATGCCTCCACTTCAGAAATATTGAGTCCCATCCTAAGATAGTGTAGTCCTACGTTAGCTAACAATCTAAACTAAGTCATACAGTATTTATTGAAATATTCTGGAGAGGTATTAATGCTTTCAAATCATTAATGCTAATATATTCATTTCACTAAAAAACACTGATGCATTTTTATCACACGACGTACAGCTAGCTCTATTTCTCCTGGATAGATATACAAGAATATCATGCTGCATATAATTCAAATACGGTAAGAACCTGAGATTGCTTGATGACATGCTGTTAAAATGTCACAAAAAGCATCATAATTTGGATCAAAGGTAACTGCAAATTAATCATAAAAAAATTATGAGAGTGATAAAATATACCTTTATCAATTCTGTGGAAATATTTTTACCTCCATGATTTTGAACACCTGCTCCAACTATTCCATTGACTTTTTTTTTTAATTTAACACTAATGAGATATAATGCTTTGAGAGGCATATAATTTAATATTTCACAAACCAAATGGAATTAAATCCACTCACTCAGTAGATGAAACCAATCCCAAAACATATTTCAGCATGTTACAGAGGACCATAATTCTACCCAGAAAAGATTTCACTAACAGATTATTTGACCAAGTATTGGAGTTCATAAGTATTGGTTCATAAGTTATAGGAAAGGAGAAATCTCTTGATAGTGTGGTTTTGTAATTTGGAGTCTTTAAGAATAATTATCTGTAGTGAGTACTTATTTATAATGCAAAATACACTGCATTATTCTCACCTTTATTATTATTATTGCACCTTTGAAAGCACTTCTCTTGCAACAGTAGTTTACTGCACCATTGCTGTGGAGGAACTCCAGAAAATTTAAACGATATAGACTACACTATGACCAGGCTGACTATTTCTGCTCAAAAAGCTTTCCCACCTCTTTTCAAGGACTTCAGAAGGCCTCTTTCTAAGTTTAGTAGTCACTTTCCTTCATCGCAAGGAAGAGTGCAAACTATATTTAAAACCACTTTGAGCCATGGAGCTCTTGTAGCAATGAATCAGTACAACTGGGTCAGCTCAGAAAGTACAACTCTTTAGTATTAGAGTTCTAAAGTATCTCCTGGATAAGAGTGTAATGTCCAGTCTTTGCTGTTTTTTTTTTTTTTTTTTGGCCTGTCCTGTGTCCTGTTAAAACCTTTAGCCCTCAGTCTTATGTCTAGTTTACCTGAAATTATTTTGCAGTTCATTTTGGTGTGGAATAATATGAAAAGCAAATGATTCCTCCCCACCCCTGCTCACAATGTTCTGGGTAACCGTTACAGTCTACCATTGCAAAAATTATACAGAGTTTAACTACTTCATATTAAGTGGCAGGTCTAAGTACAATATGAGTCCTTATTAACCTGTCCAGGAATCCATGAATCCTCTTGAACAGTAGATATATGCAGTGTCAGTAAATGTGATGCTGTCTTCAATCAAGAGCTACCCAACCTTCACAGAATCATAAAAATGGTCAGGGTTGGAAGGCATCTCTGGAGATCATCTAGTTCAACCCCCCCAATAAAGCACAGTCACCTAGAGCAGGTTGCACAGGATTGTATCCAGGCAGGTTTTGAATGTCTCCGGAGACTCCACAACCTCACTGAACAGCCTGTTCCAGTGCTCTGTCAACCTCACAGTGAAGAAGCTTTTCCTCATGCTCCGACAGAACTTTCTGTATTCCAGTTTGTGCCCATTGCCCCTTGTCCTGTCACATGGAACCACTGAGAAAGGTCTGGCCCCATCTTCTTGACCTTCACCCCTTAGATATTTATAAGCGCTGATGGGATCCCCTCTCAGTCTGCTCTTCTCCAGGCTAAACAGACCCAGTTCTCTCAGCCTTTCCACATATAGGAGATGCTCCACTTCCCTCATTATCCTTTCAGCTCAGCTGGACTCTCTCTGGTAGTTCCCTATCTTCCTTGAACTGGGGAGCCCAGAACTCCATATTTGGCCTCACCGGGGCAGAGTAGATGGGAAGGATAATCTCTCTTGACCTGCTGGCCATGCTCAATGCATTGCAGGATACCGTTTGCCTTATTAGCCATGAAGACACATTGCTGGCTTATAGAAACTTATGGTGCTCACATTGACACAAACTTTCCTTTGCCCTTTCAAGAGAAAGGAGATCTCTTAGATTGTCTGATGGTGATTTAAAGAACTATAAATGTAAAAAACCTGAACATCTCTATTCTCTGATACTTCTTATTGTACAATCTGGTATTATCTGGTATATCTTCTGGAGGAAGAAAAACATTTGTCTTCTTTTTTTCAGAACAATATTAGTATTTTAGCAAAATGTATTGCTATTTTACATTCAAAATAATAAACTTTGCAAGGTTATTTCTATTAGTGGAACTGAATTCACACTTTTAAAGTTACTGTACAGGATCAAAGTTCAGGGCAGTTATTGTCACTGAAATGAAGGGGTCTCTATCCGTCTCCTGTTGCTGACTTCTTGCTTAGTGCTAACAGGGAATTTTACAGTAGCTTTTATATACAGAAAATGGCTGATGAATTCTAAGCACTACTCTCATTCTGTATGCATAGCTAACATTTATCAAAGAGCACATTACAACTGTTTCCCACTAATGGTGTAATAAAGTATGAACAAGAAGACTAGTCCTTTTATTGCTGCCAAACTCGAGTTTGCTTAAAAAATTATTGTATCTTTCTCCTGAAAATTTTAAATAATTAGAAAACACACAAAAACCCCTCGTCAATTAAGATAAGAATTTCAGTGTAAAATTATACACAGTTTAAGACAAGTAGCATGGATTCATAGCAAATAACATCTGTTTGACTTGCTGTCAAGATAGGTAAGAAACCTTGTGGAGATTGCAAAACAGAGACAGCAGGATTGGTTATGGGAAAATGTGGGGTTTTTTTCAATGAAAGTCTAACAACAAATTAGAAATGGAAGTTGAAAAATAAGTTGGAACTGTAGATTGTGGGCCTTGTAGAGTAATCATGTGGTTGAATGAACCTGCCCTGAGGCACTGTCTAGAAAGGACTTTTGAATGAGAACAGAGTAAGGAGTGTTGGTTGAATGGAGTGACAGAATTAATGGGAAATCCAAAGTGCGAAGTTCATTGAGAGAAAATATTTACAATGTATTTTGAATGAACTTCTGACTGGGATAAACAAACCTGTTACCTCATCTTAGACCTCATATCCTCTGCAGATTTGGTAACGCTCCTCTTGTCTTACTGTTCAAATTATAAATTCCCAGAACCACAGCATCACTGTGAATGTTAGGAATTGGAAGGCACCTGAAAAGTTCATTTAGTCCAACCCCCCTGCCTGAGCAGGATCACATAGGAACATGTTCAGGCTGGCCTTGAATGTTTCCAGAGAAGGAGACTCCACAACCTCTTTGGGCAGCCTGTGCAGTGGTCTGTCACCCTCACAGTGAAAAAGTTTTCCTTATATTCACATGGAACTTCCTATGCTCTAGCTTGTACCCATTGCCCTTTGTCCTATCACTGGCCGTCACTGAGAAGAGCCTGGCTCCATCCTCCTTACACTTACCCTTAACATATTTATAAACATTAATGAGATCACCCCTCAATCTCCTCTTCTCCAAGCTAAAGAGACCCAGCTCCTTCAACCTGTCCTCATAAGGAAGGTGTTCCACCCCCTTAATCATCATGGTCGCCCTGCACTGAACTCCCTCAAGGAGTTCTATGTCCTTCCTGAACTGAGGGGCCCAGAACTAGACACAATACTCCAGGTGCAGTGTCACAAGGGCTGAGTAGTAGGACCAGTCTTGACCTACTAGCCACCCCCCCTTCTAATACACCCCAGGATGCCATTGGCCTTCTTGGCCACGAGGGCCCCTTGCTGGCTCATGAACATCTTGCTGCCCACCAGGACCCCCAGGTCACTCTCACCTGTACTGCTCTCCCACAGGCCAGTCCCAAACCTATACTGGTACCTGGGGTTGTTCTTCCCTAGATGCAATACCGTACACTTGGTACGTCCCTTCCAATTCCCAATGTTCTGTCATTCTGTGATCCTGGATGGTTTGGTTTCTCTAAATTCTGCTCAGTTTTCAAGATCTCCCACATGTTTTCACTTTCCTCCTGTGTTTTAGGAACATTCTCTGTTCACTTTGTTCAACTATGACTACTGAACAATGCATAGATTGCCTCACTAAGAGCCTCAAATACTTCAGGACAAATCCTTCAGGCCCAACTGATTGAAAGCACCTAATTTTTCTCAGTATCCTTTAAGCTGCTCTTCTTGAATTCTCATTTGGGCACTTATCCCTTGATTTTGTCAGAGGCTGTTGCCTTTCTCTCCCAAAGTGACGTAATTTGTCACAGTACAGCGAACATGGGAACCTGCTACTGAACATTTTATTAGAGGACACGAAGTGACTGCCCTCGTGTGGCAAAATGGAAGTAATACCACTTGTCATAAATCCATATTCATCTGCTCCCAACACATTTTTATGAGGGGGGGAAGATCTGAGGATTTAACTGACCACAGTAGCCAGGGTCTGACAGCTGAGCTTCTCTTCAGAGGAGAGCTGAGGGGCATCCATTTCTGTGTGGGCCTCTCTCTGCCAAAAGCTGCTGTTTCTCACTCAGGCAGGGTTTGTTACAGTTTTTCTGTGCTTGTTTCCTTTTATACAGTCTATTGGGGCATTTTAAAGGTGTCGACGAGTGAAATGGTAAGAATCGTAAAAAAATATTAAGCAATTAATACCAGTGAATCCATGTAAAATGTATATGTGTGACTTTGTTTTCTACTACATACTGTTTGTTTTCACTGGAAATTCAGAGCATGGAGGCAGTGTTAAAAATCTTTTTTTTTCAACCAGATTTTCCTCTACAGCTTTATGCTGTTGAAGAAAAATAACCTTCCAGCTGCACTTCATCACTATTCTCAGAACTCAAGTATTTCATCCAGGCAGATTCAAAACACCAAAAAGCAAGCCAAGAAAAAGCCACTGAGAAAGTTATGAAATGTATGGCTTCTATGGCTTTTTCATCCCTCCTTTTGGAGCTGCTATGTTCCCCTGTTAAGCTATGATCCACATCTAATGGCAAAGACAATAGCAAAAAAATCAGGCAGGGTGCTTTGGGATTCACACTGGTGTGGAGTGGTCCATGGAGCACAGCAGTGGTGGTAATGATATGCTGTGTCCTCAGGAGGTGAGATGTAAATAATGCATACTGACGGGCAACTTGACTTTTGTCTTTCTTCTTGTTGTTTGGAATGAGGCAGTTTGTCTACGTGTGTGTGGGAGTGAGGCTGGGAGGTAAAGTCACAAGTTTTTTATTGTCAGAAATTGTCTAGAATGAGGGCTGTGTGTGACTAAATGATTCTTATTTAAAGAAATTACTTATCTGAGGCAAAGTTAGGAATGTATAGGCAAAGCAAGATCTGCTTTAGCTGTACCATTTGAGAATTTTCTCTGGCAAGAACATATTTTGACCAGATTTATAATGCATGAAATATTGTTTTTCTTTTCTGCCTATTCCAATGTCAAGCTACAAATGCAAATAACATTCTCTGGTAACCTGTTTTCCCTTATAACGCCGCAATCCAATCAGACAAATGCTGTTCAATTACTGAAATTGCTGTCACTGTCTTATGTTTTTGGGGCACAAATGGTTTTGGGTCAGGAATGTTTTTGTATTGTAGATTCTTTTTCTCTCTCCTTTTGCAACAATTATCTTTTCCCCTGGACCTTCAGCCGTATCTTCTCAATCTACAGCTCTTAGCACCTTCTAGAGGCCTAAGCCGCCTGAAGTTATTTTATGTGAGATGATGGAAGGGCACTTCCCATGGGGAGGAGAAGAGTGACCCTGTTTACCTGTAATATGTTGGACATGTCTGAGCTAGCAAGTCGTGTGCAGCATTATGTCTTCATACTGTCTATCCACAGTTGGTCTGAGGTGGCTGGTAAAGGGAAGATACTACAGACAGATAGAAAACATTAGCTGATGAATGATGCATTACCTCAAGTATCTTCCTGCTTACTGAATCAAAGGCAATACTTGGATCTTCAGTGCTTGAAAGGCCATGCTAGATTAATGTAAAATTAGACAACAGCTGGAAAAGGCAA
This sequence comes from Heliornis fulica, assembly GCA_013399135.1. Lineage (NCBI taxonomy): Eukaryota > Metazoa > Chordata > Aves > Gruiformes > Heliornithidae > Heliornis > Heliornis fulica. Next base: position 221,660 of record VXBZ01001598.1, on the reverse strand, counting down.
AATGCAGTCACCCCAAGTGGATGGGAAAATCTGTTTAGAATCACCTTATGCCATTGTGTTCAGGAAAGTTGGTCTACAGCTATTTTAACTTCTGAAGATAGTATCTTCTGCTTCTTAGATAGGTCTACTCCTATGGCAAGAGTCTAGTTACAAATAGGTGTGAAGGACAAACAGTGGATTCCTAATTGTTAAACATCTAAAACTACTAAAAGAGGCCTTTGTAATGAGGAATGTTAATATTAATCACATGAATAATTAAAATTATTATATCTATATTAGTTTGGACTGTAACATGTGTATTCTCTTTGAAGCACAAAACCAAAAAATAATCTGCTAATTCTTATTTCTACCCCTTGCAAAGCACAAAAAGACGGTTCAACACAATGATGCAAGCAGTTTTTCATAATGCTAATTATTTGTGCATTTGTCCATGTAGTATTATATTTAAAATATGATATTTTAATGGTAAAGTGTAGGCTATGTGGACTTGACCACATGGACTATAAAAATTATGATGGCCTAGCCATAGAAGTAATGGTTTCCAAAAAGCCTCCCTTCTATTGAGTCAAATCTTAAAAAGGAACAGAAAGTCAAAATAAAGTGTACTAAATCTAACTGGCTTTCTCTGAATTGTCTAGAGACAATCAGTATGCATTATATTTGATATATGTGGAAAATCATATCTTTATAAAGAAGTTGTAGATGCATTTAAGTGTCTGTATCATTTTCTCACAACAGTATGTTCAGAAACACACTGGGCCAAATCCATTTGCCTTTCTCTCATGAGAATTTCAATTACATTCAATGAAACTAAGTGCAAAAATAAACTGAACAATCTGGAGCCTAATATATCTTTCTACTGGCATCAAAATGAAAACAAAAAAANTTTTTTTTTTTTTTTTTTTTTACTTGCATCTCCTGATTTTGGATAGCTTCATTTCTGAATGCTCATGCTGAATTAATTAGTCTATCTATTGATGTGTCCTTGGAAAGAAAGACTATAAAATGTTAATAAGCTTCTAACGTACCAGAACAGGAAAGTACCTCTATACACATTGCAATGCACTCATCAGTTTTCTGTATCCATTTCTGTCTGCTGCATGAGAAAAAGTATGCTTTACTGAAAAATGAAGACCATTGCTGTAATATCTATGACAGAATTTCCTGGTCTTTCTGTCCTGAATTCTGACAAACTTATTTTCTTAAACTCAAGAAAGCTGTCAAGATCAATATATTATAAAAACAATCATACTGGAAAATAAACTATGGTCACATTATTCAGTAACACAGATAATGTGATGTATTAAAACAAGGCAGTAATCTCAAATAATGGTTCTTTTCTGAGACAGACTGAAAAATTGAAGGAATATTAAAATAATAAGAAGAAAAGCAGCGAAAGCTCTGATAGAATTCCACAATAGTGGATGGGTACACTGAATTCCCTACAATGAATTTTCCTTAAAAAATAATTTGATTTTATCTGTAGTTCTGAGGGTAAGATTTAAATTTACTTCCCTCTCATTACAATACTCAGCTGTTGCTTTACATAGTGCTGTTCTGTGTTTGCTGTCCCTGTTAAACTATGGTGTTCAGATTAAAAGTTAAAATAGATATTTTGGTCCATTTTTGTTTAAAAAAATAAAAGCCTGGTTTTGACTCCTGTCTTTACATAATAAAGCCAAGAATCTTTGCTCAAGGTTGTTTTTGTTAGACAAGAAAAATTGGGGACCACTTCAGTCTCTTGTCTATTCCTTAGTGGTAATGTACAAACTCTCTCTCTGCACACAGCATGGAGGGAAGATGTTGCAGCACCACAGATGCTGCACAGTGGATTCCAGGATGGTGCATGGTCCCCTGCCAGCCTCTTGGCTTCTTCTGCTTTCCCAGCACTTGGGCTTGATCTTTTTGAGAGTCTGTGCAAAAAGTTTTACTTAAAGTTCAACAAAAAGAGAGACATCCTGAGATGGGCTGCAAAAACATGAGGCAGCAAGTGACAGGAAGGCAGGAACCCCTCTGTGAGCAGAAGTTGAGAAGTTTGAAGATACTGGTGCAGGTCTTTTGAAGCAGAATGTCCAGGGGCCTTATGTGTGTGAGTATGGTGTGTGCTAGTTACAAAAAAATACATGAAATAAACAATAATGTATACAATTACCAATTTCTTTGAATACAATTTAAAATTATAGCCTTCTCTAAAAAAAAAAAGACAAACCAAAACCCTTCTGGTTTTTCTAGAGCAACCTGTCAAATTTAAGTACTTTACTAAAGTTCATGAATACATTACTCCCCTGTTATTAAAGGTTCTTTTCTTGATTTTCTTTCTTCTGTATCCATAAAGAATGTAGTGATAATTTTTTAAAATTAAAAGTTAATTATTTAGTTTTCTGATTTTTCATTTGCCAGTCTTGTGGCTGTTTGGCAAATGTAAAGAGGCAAAACCTGCTGTTTCTACTGAGAATCATCACTGAAATCATCTCTGAAACTTTTAACCATTTCATCCTAGATACTGAAGTTACTTATAGAGTGCATGGGAAGAACCAGACACCTGTCACCAGTGTAACCACTTTGCAAGGGGTTGTGCTAAGGGTAGTGATGGGCTGTGCTAAGCCCATCAACAGGGATTTTGCAAAGAATCTGCATGAGTGCACTGATAACCTGGGTATCAGTTAGGCTGCAACTCAGAGATTTGGCTTAGTCTCCTCTAGCTTTCTTATTCAGGAGGGAATAGCAGCTGAAGCTCTCACTTTCTTTACGACAGCTCAGGGAAATGGCATTCAATTTCTTTTGGTTTGCGGACACCTAAGTAATTTGCATTAGAGATGAGACACCTGCAATATAAAATAAATCTCTTACAAGTGTATTTTTATGTAGTTTGCTATATATGAGCCTATTTTTCCTAACTATATTCTTTTTTACACTTTTAAGATGTTTTCAAAGGTCTTCCAGATTAAAAACCACTGGTAAGAGTTAGAGCAATCACTCAGGGAGGGGCATGTTTCATCTCTGTCTGCATCTTATGTGAAGAATTCGTTTGAGTCCAGTCTCTGGTCTGGCAATCTGTCTCACTCAACTGGGGTGACTTAAGTTTGTTAGAATCTTTACTTAGTCACCTATACAAAGGTGTTCACTGCCCACTGAGGCACACTGCAATATTCAAGGCATCTGAATGGACTGTCAGAGATGGCACAGAATTTGTAGGAAGCTCCAAGTCATCTGGAGAGGCAGCTGAGATCCAGGTGAGGTACCTGAAGGCATTTCAAAGGGCATTAAATACCTCTGGCTGGTTCTTCAGATGATCTGTCAGGTTGCAAGTTCTCATCATATATTTTAGCTCAAACCTTAAATATCAGAATTAGTTTTGGACTAAGGTACTGAAATGTATTTTTCCATAGGTCTATATGTGTTCTCAATATCTAAGCTCTCAATATAGTCACCTGAGATTTAGGGTGTGATTCAGTAGCCCGGATGCGTGTGCTACCAGAAATTCCATGCAGACCTGTTGATTCAGCTCCAGGTTCTCTGTAGATTTGTGTTCAATTTGCCAGCATCATGTAGATGTTTCAGAAGTCTTCTGGTCTAAAAGTCACAAAATATCTATGGTGGATCAGAAACTGAACATGAGCCAGCAGTGTGCTCTTGCAGCTCAAAAGGCCAATGGTATCCTGGGCTCCACCAGAAGAGGGGTGGCCAGCAGGGATGGGGGGATTGTCCCCCTCTACTCTGCCCTTGTGAGGCCCCATCTGGAGTACCATGTCCACACCTGGGACCCCAATTCAAGAAAGATGTGGAGCTGTTGGAGAGGGTTCAGAGGAGGCCACAAAGATGATGAGGGAGTTGGAGCACCTCCCCTATGAGGACAGGCTGTGGGAGCTGGGCTTGTTCAGCCTGGAGAAGAGAAGGCTGTGTGAGGACCTCATTACAGCCTTCCATTACTTAAAGGGAGCATATAGATAGGAGAAGTATTGGATTTTTACAAGGGTAGATAGTGGTAGGACAAGGGGGAATGGATTGTTTGTGGGAGACTAAATGAACTGCTTGGTTTTGATATGGAAATTGAGAGCTCTATGTTCACTTCTGTTCCCTCACCTTACCTCACCATGGGTACTGCTTTGCCTTGTGCTTGTCCTAATGCCACCACAGAATCACAGAATGATAGGGCTGGAAGTGACCTCTGGAGGTCATCTAGTCCAACCCCCCTGCCTGTGCAAGATCACCTAGATTAAATCACACAGGAATGTGTCCAGATTGGTCTTGAATGTCTGCAGAGAAGGAGACTCCACAACCTCTCTGGGCAGCCTGTTCCAGTGCTCTGTCACCCTCACAGTAAAGAAGTTCCTCCTCATGTTTATGTGGAACTTCCTATGTTCGAGTTTGTGCCTGTTGCCTCTTGTCCTGTCACTGGGCACCACCATGTATTAAATGTTATTTGTGAGCCTCGATTTGGGTCTTTAAGTCTCCTCACAGAGTAATAGGTAGTTTCTGGGCCCCACCTGGTGCTGATACATGTAACAGATGCTGGAGCTGCTTAGGTTAAATTTGAAAGAACTGGAAAGAAATTCACATTAATGAAGCCATCCTTAGTCCATATAATCCTCAATACCTTTACTCTTATCCCTCAAATTTTGTAATTTCTCAAACTCTTACACATCGTGGTAAATACAAAGGAAACTAAACAGGAGAGGGAAAAAAACAGTGATAATTTTATTTTTTGTCAAATCATTTGTAATTAATTTGGAATAAAAAATAATGCTTCTCTCCTGCTGGCTTTATGAATTCTTACATTTTGAAATTTCGAACCCAAACATTTGTATGATAAATGCTTATGGAGGCTCTTAATTTTCAAAAGCATTTGATAGCACTCGTGTGTTTTTAGTGCATGTGGGTGCTTTGGCCTCACGATGGCACAGTCGGTTAAGAAATTACTCCTCTTCCTCAGTCCTGCATCATTCAGTTCTCGGCAGAGGCACAGACGAACGCTGTGGAGCGAGCCAGCCTGCATCTTCCTTCCCCGAGTCAGACACCGTTTTGGTTAGAAGAAGGCTGTGAAACATTAGCTTTGATAACAAGAAGCGCCATGCCAACCTAAGAAAGACAGAGCAAACCCATCTGGCTTTGCAGCTTCCCTCAAGGACGCCCATGGTAGCGCAGTGACTGCGTTAGTTGGAGACAGCTGATACTCACGCTGGTTCACGGGCCTGTATTTTAATCTAGTGCTACTTGCAGGATTTCTGAAATAATAGGCATGCAGGGTATTTACTAAGCACCAAAAGTGCTCTGTGAGCTGCCCAGTGTTTCGTAACAGATGGACTTTGGAAGAAACTTGACTTTAATTCTGCCCTGGTAAAACTCAGGTCGAAGCCTTGTTTTGTTACAGTCAAAGCCAGAATCTTCACTCATCTTGCGTGATGAAAATTATCTTAAATTCTTTCCTGCATGTCGCAAAACTCAATTATTTGGGACATTTATATCAGATAATTAAATAACATCTAGACTACTTGTTTGAAAATGTTCTTCAAAGTACCACAGATAGTATGGATTTTAATAAGATTTCCCTTGTTTTATTTAACTTGAATTTCATTGTTTGCACAGATTAATGCTGCCACAGTTATTCAAGTTTTCTGCATTCCTGGCTCCTGTAAATTCCTGGCTATATTGCTGGAAGCTTTCCTGGGATGAATAATGTCGAGGTCCTAATCTTGAGAAGAATGTCAGGCCAGCTACTCCTCATTGACTATGGGAGGAGCAACTATCCTTTAGTGAAGATTATTTTGTTTGATTAGGATTTTAGTATTTAAAAAATTTTAAGCAAATGAGCAATGTTTGTCAGGTCAGGCCATCGAATGAAAATTAAAAAAAATATTTTTTTTTAAGTTTTCACCTAGTTTAATTTTCCAATGATCTTGCACCATATACCTATGCAAATTCCAGCACAGCAGAAAAGAAGAAATACAAATAACTTGTGAAGAGGAACTAAGAATTATCCCTTTTGATGGGCAGCTCTGAATTATCTTAGCCTAAATTGATCTCACAGAGTT
>VXBZ01001598.1:187734-215585 GCA_013399135.1 Heliornis fulica | reverse complement strand
TTTTTTTTCTTTTACTTTTGATGAGTCACTTGAAAGATTTTTGCTTGGTTGCTGCCAGAGAGACAGTTTTACTCTGGAAACTCTAACAAGAAAAGCCGGTATACTGCTATCCCCAAGGAGAGAGTTAGTGGAAGAGGGGAGGAGGAAGGACTTTTCGTTGAAAAGACTTTAATTTTCAAAAGGAGGAAGCAATCTGTTGTTTTGTTGTAGATGAGAAAGCTGAGATTTGGATTGAGACTGCATCAGGGATTTGGTTTTCTGCAGTTTCACTAAAATATTTTTTAATTATAATGCAGATTGTAAAATGTTTGGTTTTTTTTTCTGATCCAGATTCTCTACTTTGACTCTATATGTGTGTATGAAAATGGATACATAAAAATGCAAGTTTTTGAGAAAAAGCCTTTTATTTACATGCTACTCATACCAGTGCATATAGACTTGAAGGGTTTTTTTGCAAAGATGTATTTTACTCAGATTTTTCTTTTCAAAGCAAATGACTGGTAAACTTTCATTTATAATTTTCTATTGTGTGTGTATGCAAAAGTCCATTTTCAGCTGGAAATCTACACTGCAGGAGCAATAGATTTGGCTAAGGAATTACTATATTCCCCACTGGTCTGTGTCATGCCACCTCTCCTACTTATAGGACCACTTTCTCCTCCTCCATGGTACAATCACCTCCTTCAGGCTAGGGCAAAGTGCACTGAAATTCATTGAAAGACCTTCCCTAAATTCTGTGGCCTCATGGTCAGCCTGTCCCAGTAGCTGCTGAGCAACGAACAAGGCTGAAAACACTGAATTGTGCCAAACTGCCTGGAAAAGGGCTTTGTCCCTGTGCAGGAAATAAACTATATGGGTAAAATGAAGCATCAAACAGGTTTTGTTTGCTGAGCACAGTACATCCTGGGCACTGAGCAAGATAACAAGAGGCTTTTGTTTTAATAAGTACATTAGGTAGGTATGTATTGAGAAGGGTGATGCTCACGTGTAGAAAGGGCAGAGTTAAGGAATTGTGGCATATTTCTCGTGAGTGCTTCCTTTTGCAAATTTAATTTGCTTTTGAAATTTCTTTGCCATGTGAAAGCTTTGTAAAGGCCTTCTTTGTTCATATTTTTAAAAGTTACTGTGGCATCATTTAAAATAGATTGAGCATCTTGGGTAGTTAGCGAGGAGCATCTCAATTTGTGAAGAGGCACAAGCTTTATAAATGAGTAAATTATTAATACTGTGTCATATGAGTCTAGACATTGGTGTTTGAGTAGGGCACTGTCATAGAAGTAAAACTTTATTGGAATCAGAACATCTTGGGATCACAGTAGCTATGCTTTTAAGTTCCTTTCCTGGGTGGGAGAAAAGCGTATTGTCTCCTCTTTTAAATACAGAATTGTTGGTCTGTGGATATTTCTTCAGGCATTTGCTGCATTTGGAAGAACCACCTTTTGTAGTATAACTAAAATTAAAGTTGTAGAACTGTAAAGTGATGAGTGTCTTAATAATGTAGCTTCTCATGGCAAGCTATAATTAAGATTTCCACTGGGAATGATGGGAATGAACCCTTATTCCCACAGAATGTTAAGCAATGTTTAATGACATAATTCCCAAGCAAGAGATACTGAGTTTCAGTGAGAAAAAACACAAAAGCAAAATTTTTTCCAGGAAAAATACCCCCAAATATGGATGTATGAGGATTGTCAACCAATATGGCATATGGGGAATTGGTTTGTTTATGGTTTTTGTTCTGATTCTAGGCGGCAAAAAATAAAAAAGCCTGATCTCATTTTGTTGTAAAATGAGTATTTTTATATACAGCAGGTATTCTATTCCATTAAATCCCTAGGCATTGTGCACAAATGACAGCAAAGGTGTGGCTATTGGTCCATTTCCAGACAAATCTTGTATTGGCTGATATTCACTCAACTAATATAAAGCCTTTAAAAATAGGATACAGAATGTAAAATGTTCAATCAAAACATGTATAGAATACTTTTCCTAATACTCACAACTGTCATTACATCTCAGTTATCTGGATTTGCAGACAGGAGGGAATCATCTGAAAGAAGCACCAGAAACTGAAGGGAAATAAAGACTAAATAATAATAATAACAACAGTAATAACAACAATAATAATAATAAACTCTGAGGTTTGGGTTTTTTTAAAAATCTTTAAATCCATTCTGTTTCAGTTTTATTTTCATGTCTTCCCTTTAACTAAATTAATTTCTACATGCTGTTCCAGAGACATAATGTCACTGAAATCCAGGCAGTCCTTCCTTATCAGTCAACAGCTGTCCCCAGATGCAGCATTTTAATTTTGAAAGAAATATAAGAGCAATACATTTTCACTGACAACCATGCAGCAAACAGCCCTCTTTCTATAATAACTTGTCTAAGGTGTTTCTATTCATAGTTGCTTTCTGCCTATTTCATGTAACTGAATTTTATATTCACTTTTTTTACATTGTTTAAAGAGAAGGTTGTCCATTTCTGTTTATAATTTAAAAGCTCATTATTTTTGCTGGCTTCTTTTCTCTTCAGTGCTGCTTCTTGTTTGATGTGTTCCTGTTGTCCTACCAGCAGGAATTCTATTGTAACCAGACTGCTGTGCTCAGTGTTCCTGCTGTTTTCCATTTTAATTGCTATTATTATGTTTGCCCCTCTAGTAGAAGACTTGGTAAATAAAGTAGTTACTGTACACCTTAATCTTTGCAAATGTATAACTGTAATAAAAATTCTGCTTATAAACTCTTTCAGAGATTCATAAGATCTCTTCAGAGCAAACTGCAGGTCCTTTAAAACTCAGAATAATAAGACATGTTCACATTGTTCTGGAGAATTTATATCTCCTTTAACTAACTACAACAAACCAATTAAAGTTATAGGAGTTCTTTCGGAAGCAAGTTGTTGTGATTTTGAGACACTCTTTAACTGTGCACTGATATCAATGCAATTGGTGTTTCTAATTCTTTGTATGTCAAACTCTTGGGAAGCCATTTCATTAGGAGAGACAATACTGCTAGCTATGTGTTGAGAGGGCACCATCCAGAATTTGAGTTAAATAACATTAAATTTGGCAAGATCCAATGTTTCTTTGTGTTAAAATGTACTTGCAAGAGAATGACTTTTCTGCATAGTTCTGACTAAATTTAGATCTGTTTGGCTGGGCCTGAAATAGAGGATATTATTGAAAGCTATATTATATCTGCTAAGCTAGAAAATGCATTAGGGGTGAGCCAGAACTGTCGCTGTAAATGCCAGATGGGAATTTGCCCAAACGTCGGGTCATGATTTGCCTCAGCCCAGTATAGATTGGGACCAGACACAAAATCTGGGTCAAAATCCAAATTTTCTCCAAGGGTCTGAGGTGTTTTCAGTCAGGCTTCCTATTTATATTACAGTCACTTGTCTGAGTCTAATAGTGAAATCCATATCAAGCATAACACCAGGAATTCAGGCTGTTGGATTATTCATGTCTCTGGAATCTGGGAATTCCAGTTATCATGTCACCATGACACTGCTGGAAAACCAGTGTACCTGATTTATTTTGTGTAATTAATCTGGATTTTGTGTTTCAAAGCAATTGCATTCAGGGTAAGGAAGAAAGAAATGTGCAAGACAAAAAGAGGATTCCTTGTATGTGCAGCTGTCTGACTTCAGAGAACTGAGCCAGGGCTGCAAAAGCAGCCTGAGAATCAGGGGCCAAGTCATCTGGGCTTTTCTGGGTACTGACTCTGTGATGGAGGAGCCATAGGACTGTAGTTAAGGTTTTCTTGGAGATTTTCATTTTCACAGCATAAGGATTCATCTTCCCATTCCAAATTCTTTGAGAATATTGAAACCTTGTATACGAGGATTATTATTTAGAAAGTGCTTGAATTTCTGTGCTTGGTTTTTGGGGTTTTTTTTCCCTTCTGTTTACAGCCCTGGCAGGCGATGATAGATATTTGTGAGCCATTTTGCTGAAAACATCATGAGAAATTTGAGGCCCCAAGTACTCAGCTAATCTGATACTGTTTCCAGTGTTCCCCTGTAATTAAATACACTGGAATGATGCAGTACTAAAATGCTGTTTTGATGTTTAAAGCATTTTTTCTTTATCTCTTATCACATTTTAAACTTTTTTTTTCTTACTATTTTTAGTTGTGCATGTGTAAATGCAAAATGCTTGAACTAAGGGAGGCACCTGATTCAGGAAAAGAGAGATGCAGGTACTGATTTTAAACATTGTATGCATCAATATGTCTGTTCAGTCATTTGTGTGAATGGTTACTCTGTTTATTTACAAATTGGCAATAATTCTTTGTGCAGATTAAATATATACTTTGCATATAACAGACAATGAATAATACAGATGGACAATAACTGCATGGAGGTTTACTCAGTTATTAATTTCTTTGGTCCATGCTCTGCTTAGTATGTATATTATTATACCAGACCAAGTTATGGAAGTATCTGTATATGTATATGGGTGAGTAATATTGGCAATGAAACCGTGGGTAGTCCCTGAGCGAGCAACCATCATATATTCATTTTTTCAAGATAGATCATCCCTTTACACTACAATATGTAGCGTTGTACTGGCCAGAAGGAACACTCCCCTTCAGATTAGAAAGTGTAAATGTTTTCTACTTTATAACTCATTGGGGAGCTGTGAAATTCAGAAAGAATCACCTATCTAGTTTATAATTTTTTTTTTCTCATGCATTATCTAAACTATTGTTTATTCTTTTGGTAAAATATTTCTTTGCTCATTCTGATTAGGAAGTTGAACCAGGAGACTAACAGTGTAATCAGATCTAATCAGTAAATACAACCTGATTATGCTCTGGAGGATCTCTCAGATAGACCCAGAGACTTACCAGGAAAACAGAAATGTTTCCCTGCATGTTTAAGGATCCATTACCTCTAGGAGTCAAGTTGCCCTTCTGAAATGGAATTCCAGTAGGAGAAGCACCTCACGTGAAATAATTTTTACACAGATATCGGGAAAAAAAAAAAAATAGAAATGGGTATTTCTTCGGCACTGACTTTCAAAGAGTCCGGATAAATTAGTAATAAACCATAGTCATGTGAGATGTAGAGTGGCTGTGGTGAAGATCCTTTGTCTCACATCTCTAAGAGAAGAAATGTATAGTAAATTATTGTACTGAGGGACAGATAATTTAAGCTATGTATGTTTGCATGTATGTAGTGAATTATGGTTCATTTCCACTTAAGCCTTCAGTCTGTTTTGGTAGCCTGTTTCTTTTTGTGCCCTTTTTTTTTTTTTTTTTTTTCCCAGAATAGGCACACTCCCAGAGCATCTCCAAATGTCTGTATGGTGTCAAGTTTAGTTTTCTATCACCCAGAAACACAAATGCTAGCTGCAAACTGTAATCTGACTGCTTGGAGCTAAATGATCTTTAAAACAGAATAGACTCACCGACCTTAAATAATTCCTTTTCTTCTTTGTCAGCATCCACACAATGCACTTAATACAAGTAATGACATCAAATACGTGCAGCATGCTCTGAATGCAGTCGCATGCTGTAACCGTGCCATGATTGTGTTCATTTATATTGTTTTAAAAAAGGCCATTGCCCCTCTATTCATTTTATACCTGGCTGCATCTTCTCACTTAGTCAAGGGGAGCTTGAGGCCTGAATCATTTTTGAAGTATGTACTCATGCTTTTGGTCAGTTACCTTAGATTTTGCCAGCTGCCTATAGTAGCATGTGATGTACAGCAGTTCAGGAGTTGTGGTGAATTTATTATACTTGAAAATATTCCCAAGCAAATTTGGTGGAATGATCTGAATATTAATGCATCTCCTGAGTCAGTACAATTCCTCACTGTTCTGTTGTTACTGCTTCCTTTGAAATTCAGTCAACAGCCTGCAATACCAAAACAACAAAAATATGTGCACTTATCTTCAGGCCATTAAAATCCTACAGCTGTGTTNTAAAAAAGCTTTCAATCAAATGAAATTTTTAAAAAAAAAAAGAAAAAAGAGGAAGGACAAGGGATCTCCAAATCAGGGATTAGACACTGCAGCCTTCCTGGCACTTGCTGCAAAACAGAAACGTCCTGTATAATGTCAGCTACCCTTTTCATTCCTTCTGAGGCAGCAACAGAGTTCCTAGCACCCCCTGCTTAATGGGTAAGGGGCCCATGAGTACAATTCTGCGATCTAATCATCCCAGGTAATTTGCCATATGGTTGATTGGGTTAAAGCAAAGTGGTCCAGAGACTTGAATTCATTTCAACCCTGACTCATCATCACAACTGGAATGAGATTCATGTTGTAATCTTAAACTTTTGTCCATATATATTAATCATTTCTCTCTTCTACCTCCCTCACCATGTACAAAGGAAAAATTATGTACATTTGTTTTTTTAATTTCAATTTGGTTGGTGAAAGGAGGCAGAGTCTAATGTATGAATGGGAAGGGAGAGAGACAGCTCTCTAGACTGATCTGCTCTTTTGAGTTAATACCTGTATAATCCTGCAAAAAGGCATACGGTACCCATGCTTGTATTTTTATAAGCGCTATGACTCTCATTCTTGCAGAAACCTTATGTGCTCCTTTCAATACGTGAACTATTTTGATCCAGACATGGATTTCTTTATTACCTTGCCTTTACTCAAAGGAAAGAAAACTGACTCAAACACACATTTTTGAGAACTGAAAGAAACAATCTGAAGGGGACATCCCTTCCCCCCTCTCTTTTCTTACTAGAGTAATCCACTACAGGAATTTATTTTATTTTTTTTAGTCAAAAATTATTCAGTCTTTCCCCCTCTCTCTCACTTCCCCCAGAAAGCGACAGAAAGGCCTAACTTCTCACCGAGCAATTTTTGGAAGGTAAAAAAGGTCACCCACTTCTCTTTTCATTTTCAAATCCCAAGAGGAGATTTTCAAGGATACTAAGGGCTGTTAAGCACCCAATTCCCACTGAGAATCAGAGAGAATTGGACGACTGACTGCCCTTTGTGTCTTTGATTTATTTCCCTCTTTGGTCTTTACTAACAACAATTTTTTCTCATTTGGAACACACTGATTGAAAACATCCAAGGTCAAATTCATTTTGCAGAATTCTACTGAAGTCAACAAAGACACACACACCAAGATGGAGTTGAGTCCATAGCTGTACTTTTAGTCTCTCATTAGTACCAAATCTTATTTTTTTATCTCCATTGGTGCCACTTGGAGAAAGAGAGGAAAAGACAACTTATTAAGTAGTTAAAACTAGAGTGGAATGAAAAAGAAATTGAAATATTTTTTGCGAAGTTAACTTATAAAAATCTGATATTTTGCTGTTTACATGTATCTGTATTTGAAGTGTTTAATCTGAAAAATCTACAAGAAAAAACATGTTCTTCTTGCTTAATTATTATTTTTTTCCTTTTAATCCTTCTTTCTACATAACTTCCAGTTGGTTGTTAAGAGTGAAATTCATCTCATATCACTTTAGAAGTCTTCAGTCTAGCTGTCTACATTTGAACTACTTTTCCTAGGCTCCATTTACAGTCAAAAGGAAGACAAAGGCACTACAGGACATAATTAATCTGACCTATCCTAAATAAGATGTGAGGAGTAACACCCTATGTGTACTTGTTTTTCTCTACTAGCAAGAAGGGTAATCCAGCTGGCTAGATCAGATTTGCACTGTAGGAGTCTACATTTGATCAGATGAATCCTCCCCTGCTGTCATACATTTCTTGTTCCTTCCAAGGCTAACCTTGTTCAATCTGGTGTGATTGCAGTTTGTTTGTATGATAAATTTCATTTGTGAATCTTCATATGTTCCACTCTTTTTGATGTTTGTGCATTAAAAAGACAAATTCCAAATTCATGAATATGATGAATCCGATGATGTAAAATTTGATACATTTGTCTGTCTAACATATTATATTGGCCTCTGTCACGATAATATACGAGCACTTTAACCATCCCTATTCATTTATATACTTCATTAAAAATCATTGCTCTTTATTCAAGTGTAGTAGCATTGTTCAGATGTAATACAGAGTTATCTAAGTCAAACCAAAATAGATTTTCATTCCTATCAAGAATATATAGAGAGCTAAGTGGAAGGATTATGGTTCAGGAACTTGGGGCATCCATCACAGTGATAAGTACAGGTTCCAAGTGACTGGAGACTGGTGGTTCACATCAAACTCCTGAGATCTACCTGAAAAATTCCTTCAGAAATGCTCTTACTTTGTTGCTTCCTGGGGCAGAGTTTCCAAATTTCCCAGTGAGGTTACTGAAGGTGCTGTTCAGAATTAATAACTACTCCAGACAAAGGTCCATACTTTCTGACAGCATATTAGAATGAAGTCACATTGCAGCAGATCTTTTCATTTCAGTTTAATTCCCCATGATCAGTTGTAACCTTTCTGATTACAGTGTTTTGATACTTAATCCTTGGCTTTGTATTTTAAAAGATGGTGTTCAGTGAGATCCATTCTTTGGTCATAATAGCAAGTGCAGACAGGTTAGAGAAATTTGTTTGTATGGATCTCTGACACAACCAAATAGTTTGGAAAGCTTAGTTTTAATGACTTGGTGGGCCTCACCTAAAGAGCAGGAAAAACAGTACTTAAAAAATTATGTGTGTTCACTGGTCACAATAGCTGAATTATGGTTGAAAATGAGAAGCACCTACATGGTTCATTTAGTTTTTTGAGAATATCACCGCATGGCCAAAAAAAAAAAGTAAGAGGTCCAAGGGTACTCTGATGTGTACTTAATGTGTCTTTTAGTACTACAGCTACTGTTGAACTGGAATTGAGTCTACAAAGCCACAAGGATAAGTGAGAACTTCTTTTTTTTTTTTTGTGGAGTAAAAATATGTATCTTGAACAATTTAGGTTTAGATACTAATTCATCTATTAAAAGATATTTCCTGCACAGAATGGTAGAAATGAAAGGCTGTTTCACAAAAATGTAGTCTTAGAAACTACTTTCCCAAATTGCCTCATCAATAACTCAAGCATAATCAGTTTTGCTTACATTCTTCCAGATGATTCCTTGTTTATACAGTATTAAAGACTTCCAATTAGGAAGATTCCACAACTTCCCCAGCCAAACTCTTGTAATGTTTATTTTTCTTCTACTATTATAAAAGTGTGGGGTTTTTTCTTATTATCTAACCCAAATACATTTCTTCTTCTCTTTAAACACAATGCACCATAAACTTAGAAAACAGATTCTTTTCATCTTTGATATTTAGACTGTGTCATCATATTCTCGCTTCGATCTTTTCTCCAGTGTAAACAACTAAATGTATTCAATCTCTCCTCATAGGTACTATTTTCTGTATACCTGATGTTCTTCTTCTCTTCCAGAGAAGAGGTGGTCCACACCTTCCTTCAAGTGCAGGAACACCAGCTAAGACTTACCAATTCTGAATTGAACTATGGGGCTGGTTCTTTGAGTTTTTTCAGGTTGCAATTTGATTTATGTATCCTAGTATGGTGTTTATCCTTTTTTTGCAGCAGAAAGACATTGTTGACAAATGCTGACTGTGTTACCCACTGTAAAGCCACCAATGTTTTGGCTGGTTTTTGAAGCTTATGCTAACAGACAGCATACAGAATCACTGTATGGACTTATAACATTTCTTTGGAGTGTACCTGATGTACCAGATAGCTGTTATGTACATTAACTCATAGTGACAGGCCTTTTAGTTATCTTATGGCAGTCCTAAAACCTATATTCTTCTTCCATAGTACTTCTGATTAGGTGTTGTTCATCAGGGATGGTTTGTGAAGTTCATTCTTTCTGATGGTATTGACACCACATTTTTCAGAACGCACCCCCGGTTTCCCAAGATGAGTTTTAATCCTTACCCTGTACTCCAAAGTCCAAGCTGTCCTTCTGAAAATGTAATTATCTGCACATTTAATAAGTATATTTTTTATTCTCTCATCCAGGTCAGCGGATACCAGAACTGGAGGAGACCCCTATGGATACTCACACAGTATGTTCTTCTATTTTCACAATGAACTATTGATAACTAGTTTGAGTACAGTTACAGAACTGAGTACAAAGTAATTCCTTGAAAATGAAACCAATGAAGTAGAAACAATTACCAATTAATATTTTGGCAGCTTCTGTTGCAAGGTAGTTTCTTATCTTCATTGATAACATCATTATTTTTCCTTTTTTTTTTTTTTTAATAAAAGTCCAAATAAAAGAGCTAAAGTGTTTGCTCTGTGAAAAGGGGTACTATTAAGAGAGGAGTCACTGTTAGGATATGTGGTATTTCTCCTGTTTAAGGCAAATTACCATCTTTGAGTAAGATAATTTATATAAGGAACTTTTTCACTGTGAGGGTGACAGAGCACTGGAACAGGCTGCCCAGAGAGGTTGTGGAGTCTCCTTCTCTCGAGACGTTCAAGACCAATCTGGACATGTTCATATGTGATTTACTCTAGATGATCCTGCTCAGGCAGGGGGGTTGGACTGGATGATCTTTTGAGGTCCTTTCCAACTCCTAACATTCTGTGATACGTGTGACTCTATGATTGATCAACAGAACTCACTTCTTTGAGGAAGAGTAGAGTCCTCACTAGAGTTATAAAGCAAAGGACTCACAGAAACTCTGAGTTAATACTGGAATGGAGTATAATGAAGTTTCTGATGAGACTGATAGACCTGTTATCTTCATGGAAGCACAGTATTGCTGAGAGTACCTCTGGGACGTGCCATTGCCCAAGTTTAAGACACAGTGTTTACGATCCTCTTTGGCTTGCATTGTGAGCGTTGTGTTTTGTAATGTTTGACATTCTGGTTCAGTTCACAGTTTAGATGAAGATTTTCATGTGCATTTATACACAGACTCAGGAAAAAAGCTCATACCTCCAGCCTTGAGTTCTTCCCAGGACACAAATTTCACCTTCAAAGGGCTGCGTATTTGTAAAACTGAAGCTGTATTTTACCTTTGAGTCTATAAATAAATTTGTTAGTCTACAAATAAATAAAATATAAACTAAAACCTATAAAAAATTGTCAGATAAAGCTGAGCAAAGAACCCTGTCTCTTCCATTGCTTATAGAAATCGGAGTGCAGATGTTCAGCCCTGACTGCTTATTTGCAATGTTACTGTTCAGGTCATGGGTGACCATCTGTTTCCTTTCACTTTATGACACAGCACTTGCCCTCCATGAATCTTTCTGAGCTGCCTTCTGATATGATGGCAAAAGAGGAATGAAAGAAACACTTATTTGGACAAGAGGCAGAGAAGCTTGAATGAATAATATTATTGCAGTAAAACAGTGTGATTCTTCTCTTTAGTTTCCATCATCCCTAACAATGCCATTAACTACTCTTCAAACAGGGAAAAGAGAGAGATACAGAGCCCTATAGTTGACTTCAGCCTTTCTAGGGCTTTATTTATTTCCACTGACTAAACTGGTCACCTTTGGAAACTGATAAACAGAACACTGTAAGTACCCAAATTAGCTGCCATAGTAGGAGTCCCCCCTCTAAATATCCATGCTTAGAGGGAGCAAATGTTTGTCTAAACTTTGTAACAGTAAAACATTAGCCCTCTCAGAAGGCTGAACTGGCATCCAGTATAGTTTCATGAATCAGAGGTCTTTTCTCTAGCACAGATGGGCATTTTTTAGATTAATTCTAACCCTATATTATGAATAGTTCTCTTCATGAGTGGGCCTGGGTTTATTTCTACAGGGAAATAGTATCTTTTCTTTTTTGAACAAGATACTTCTAAGTGTAAGGGGAGAGAACAATGAGACAATGTTGAAAAGAAAAAAAAACAAAATGCAAAGTTAACCACAAATTTCCATAATGAGGAAACAAACCACAATGTACTCTGAGATGGTGCCAGACAGTCCCTCATTGGTTTTTAATATAAAATAGAGGGTAAAATGAGAGAATTTAAGGGACTTTTGAGTGAACTACATGTCCGCTTGATTATCCCAAAGACCCAACTTCTCTGTATATGTATGCAACACTGCTGCATGCAGTCCCACTCACTTAAAGGAAATAACAACAAAAATTATGTCTAATGCATACAGTGTACAGGGAAGTTACCTCTTAAGCCAAGAGCCTGCTTGAAAAAACAAGCATAACAATTGACTGGAAAGATGGGCTTTACTTTTGGTATCTTTAGTAACCGTATTGCGAAATGTTAAGTTTCTAGCACAGCCACCGTGATTAAAATATGAGTAGTTTTAATGTTTTGAGTCAGATTTATATCTGTATAGATACTTTCGTTCTGGCTGCATGTACAGGAGAAGAATTTAGCTTATTCTTTCCTACAAATACTTGTTCTAACTACAAATGTTTCAGATATGAAATATCCAATTTAAATAGTTGGCTGCAAACTCTCAGAGATCTTCTAGCTTACACGCAGATAGTCTTGGGTCTTTATTTGACTACACCCACTGTCAGCTGAGTGAATGCACTAAGATTAGAAACATTTTCATTCTAAACCAAGTTTTAGGATTTCTTAGGTCTTAGCTTTTTTAAGTCAAATCCAGAACCTACAGACTTAAACAAAATTAGGTCTCTGAGTTGATTTTGTCAGTCTAGACAAATGACAGATCTAGGTAGATATCAAAATGGGCAGCATGCAGCATTGTGCTCTATCAGCATTTATTCAAACTTCATATACATAAATGTGTATTTCTAATGTATATTGTTGCAAGAGAGAAGTCCAGCAGGAACTTCTATATTCCTACACCTGGACTTTGATTACTGCACACAGTTCTTCTTTTAAATAAACAAAAAATGGAGAAAAATTAAGTCCTTTGCTTTCCTAAAGACTTACCTATCCCTGTAATTGGAAAAAAACAAAAAAAAAAGGTTTCATCTCAAATAATTCCTGCGTTCACAGGGAGTTTACTTTTCAGTCAAGATCTGCATCTCATGACATATGCAATCAAAAACTGATAAACATTTAGCTACAAACGAAATGGTTGTTCAATATTTTTATTGAAAGAAATAATCTGAAAGAAGCTGATATTGGGTGGGGACTTTCACAGTTTTCAGTGGTTGTTTGCATGCAGCTGAACTTTCTGAAATTCTTTACGTGTAGCCCTGAATGTCACTGGTTCTATTCTATCTTTGCACTTAGGAATCTTTTTCTTATTTGCAAAAACTGTAGGAAACATAGTATCTGCTAATTAATTAGTGTTTCAAATAGAAAGATGGTCTGGACTTGAGCTTCATTTGTGGCATTTCTCTATCATTTTTGCTATCACTGAGCCAGGAAATCAATATTAGTGTTATACAGTTGTGCATTTAACCACATTTGAACTGTAAACCTAAATGCAGCAAAGAACAGAAAAAAACTTCTGTATTCTTTCAGTCTGTGTGTACAAACTTAGAGCTGGGGAGGACGGTTTCAACACCTTGCAAGGTAGGGTACTGTGTGCTCTAAAGATAATAAATTTCCTGCAGATATATGTCACTGTAAATAAGTTGAGTTGAGTTATTGCTCAAGATGCTGAAGCAGAAATTGGATTCATACAAGGAAAGATAGTGGTAGATTTTCTTCTTTAACTTAGGAATGTTTGATGCAGAACATTTACATTTGGCAGAACTTTTGTTAAAAATGTAACGGAACACCTATTGCTTCCTGTGGGAAATTATTCAGCAGTCCAAGAGTTCAAATGCTCAGGGAGCTTTTTCTCTAAATTTCTTATTTCTTTATTTCATTCTAGTAATTCTCTTTGCACGGGTACTGTATAAAATTATTCTTATATCTCTTTGATATTAATGTCATCAAAATTCATGATGCAGTGTTTTTAGCTCTCTAGCTTAATGCTCAGCAACATCACATCATGCTCCTCTTTTGCACTAGAAGAGACAAGAAATAAAAAAAAAAGGAATTCACAAAGCTGAGTCAGAAATCCAACTTTGTCCTACAATGTCTGGAGGAAAAAAGAAGTCCTTAGTCTGGGATTCAAAGCAGACATGTTGGACTCAGTAACCTTACAGGTCTCTTCCAACCCAAGTGATTCTATGATTCTGAAAGCTAAAAATACAGTTTAGGTTGCATATGCAAATTTTTTGTTATCCACAGTGTAGATAGGATAAAGCACTTAATGACATTATCACATATTTTTTCTAGCTGTTCAATCAGACCAACAGGGTTAATTTAAATGTGATCAGGAAACTTTTTAGGTAGAATTTAAGTTTGAGTTTAAATTTGGGGAAGTCAAAGTTTAGGGGAATCTTGTTCTTATTTCCTAGTGTGTACGAGATGCCCTCGATGTACACCTTGTTAGGTAGAAACGTATGTCAGACCCTGGAGATAAACAGCTAATTAGAATCACTGAGATTGTATTTGACTACATGGGTTTGGGGGGAAGCTGATCCTTCTGACTGCATTTGCATGATAGCCTAATAATTCAACTGTTTGCCAAAGGACCTCTTTGATCTTGGTCTTCACTGTAAGATGATTTTCGCATCCAGCTTTTGTGTTCTAGTAGGGCATCTGTACCGACAGTCCCTGGAGTGATCTGACCATGACTTAGCTTCTCTTCCTATTATCACTGAGATATATTGCAGCCAGAGAGGGAAAGCTGATCAGACCAGATAGTTGGAGCCTTGCCCTGTAAATAGTTGTTTGGGCATTTGGCCAGGAAGGGTCATGAGGGTTCCAGTCCTGCACAGTTTCTTTTCTATCATTTTCATCAAAGGCCAAACACTTAAAGTACTTTGGGACCAGACCGGTGTTTGAATGCAGGAAGTGATTTCAAGCACTTGGACCCTGGGACCCTGAACGGTCACCATGAGACAGGTGTTTAAATCCAGGCAAAACATTTTAGGTACACTGAAGCTTTCTGGTAGACTGAGATCATGCATCATGCCTCTTCACGTTCCACATGTCTGCTTTGAATCCCAGTCTAAGGACTTCTTTTTTCCTCAAGATAATGTAGCACAAAGTTAGATTTTTGACTCACCTTTGTGAATTCCTTTCTTTTAAAATGCTGAGTACATAACTTTTAAGTGTTTCAGCACCAAGCATTATTATGTCCAACGTCTTTTGTTGAGTGATTACTATGGTGCAAAACACTCTAAAATTAGGCTTCTAGAATAACAGAGAAGTATTTTCATTATTTGGCCTAAGATGTGTTTCCAAGTCTCTCATTTTCTGCTCACTATTTGCACCTCTTCCATGGAGGGACTCTGTGGTAGAGGTGGAGATAGCAGACACTTTCCCAGGTTGTAGTCTTCACTCTCCAGGTTACTCACACCCATCTTGTGGCCCACCTTCTATTTTTCCTCAGAATTTTGTTAAAAAAATGCTAGTTCATTCAAGTACCTCATTGTTTTTTTCTTTTATATTCTGACCAAGCACAGTGCCACCAAGATGATGGAGTGGAACACCTTCCTTATGAGGAAAGGCTGAGGGAGCTGCGTCTCTAGCTTAGAGTAGAGGAGACTGATAAATATGTAAAGATTGACATTTATAAATATGTAAAGGGCAAGTGTCAGGACAGAGACAGACTCTTCTCAGTGATAGTGATAGAACAAGTGGCATAGGAAGATCCATGTGAATATAAGGAAAAGCTTTTTCACTGTGAAGGTGTCAGAGCACTGGAACAGGCTGCCCAGAGAGGTTGTGGAGTCTCCTTCTCTGGAGACATTCAAGACCAATCTGGACATGTTCCTGTGTGATTTGATCTAGATGATCCTGCTTGGGCAGGGGGGTTGGACTAGATGGTCTTTCAAGGGCCCTTCCAACTCCTAACACTCTGTCATTCTGTGACACTTCCTTGCTTCTATTTTCCCATTTTCTGTTACAAGGCTGTAAACCAGCCTGCTTGCTCAGAGTCCCAGAGTTCTTTACCTTAATCCTCATCCAATATTATTCCTAGTTTCCCACTTCCAAGTCCATCTGTACGGATCAGTTCACTTTTTGACCCTCCAGAACCTGCTGTACTCTACTACAGCCACTTTTCTGTTTCCCATGTCTTTGATTAACTCTTTTACACCAAGAGCACATGGCTTCTTTCACTGCATTGCCAAAAGTTGGGAAAAAAACCTTGTTTCTGGGTACAGATGGACCACAAACACCAGGACAGTGCAGTGAACCGGCTTGGCCTGCAACTGGTACAGGTTGCCTACATTCACAGTTCCATTACTGGTGGAAATATGTCCAATGTTGAGGAAATTTTCAGGGAATATATTCTCAAAATCAAAGCAGCATGAATCTAATGCATGTTAATAACAAATCTTTCAAGGTTAGAAGTCATCTCTAAAACACCATTCAATGGCTTAATGATAAGATGCTGCTTTATCACTTCTTCACTCTTCTTCCAGTTTTTGCAACAGTAGGATTATGCATGTCCTTTACCAAGAGTTCCCCGTTTTCTGGTGGCTGGCTATAATTCATATTCAGCAACTTTTAATCAAGCATTCCACTACTTTTTCATTCTTCCAGATGCACATCCACACATCCCTAAAATATAAGTGATCCCTGCTCTGTCATGAAGAACATCTGATTTTGAGATCTGATGGGTCTCCCTCCTCTCTCCTTCCTTCCTTCCCCTTCCCCGGTATTATAAAAATGTTTTGTGGTCACAGAACAAAAAAAAAACAAACTTTCATTTTGTTTGAATGACATAATGTGGGAGAAAAGGGATGAGACATATAAAGCATCTTGAAAGTTCCCTTAAGAGTCTATCTGCCTCCCCTCCACTTCCAAAAGTCTGGGCATGGCTGCTGTACATACAGGTGATGATTCCTCTGAGGATAATTCTTCTTACCTTGTAATCAGAAGTGGCTGATAACTCATATTCCTAATTCTCTAAAAAATACTGTCTTGAATCTGACCTGTGAAATTAAGTCCAAATGATTGGAATTTCTCCAAGTTATAAATACCAGAATCCAAAGACTTACACCAAGAAAGTAGCTTTAGTAGTGTGTATATGCTAACAATTTCACTTTTTGGGTTTGCCTTGTAAATGAATTCCTCTAAACCCCACATAAACATCAAATGGAGCCCATTATTTTCTTGTTAAGGATATGGCTATTATAAATATGCATACAAAATTTATGGTTTTTGTTTTGTTGCCAAAGCATAATTCATGGTCTTTTAAAAGTTTTTATTGAAAAATTCTGCTGGACTTTATATGTATATGCTTGAATACTTGAGTAGGTGTATTTGAATAGGGCAAGATGGACACTTTCAGTGAAGTTTCTTTCCATCTTGATTCTCTGAGCATGGACAACGTGCTGGAAAGGAACTTCTGATCAGGAAAATGGTTTGCTTCTACATTGTCCAGTGTTGTTTGAGACCCCTTTGAGAACATTTTAAGGAGAGATCAATCAACCATCTAGTTTGCTTTGGGAGTCTGAGGTCTGCTTAGAGGTTTGTAGGTCACAAACAACAGTCTTACACTTCTGTATTGCTTCCTAGAAGTGCGATGTTACAAAAGTGAATATTTTAGCTACAAACTGATAAGTCTGGTCTGCAAATAACCAGAATATATCACTCCTGTGGTCAATATTATATTCCAGAATTAAGGTTTTATTCTGTATCACCAAGAATTGCTTCCTGCAGTATATATAGCATTCTCATCCAAATGTCATGCTCTCTTTTTTTCTTCTTTTCTTTTTAAATTTCACTGAGCACATCCTTCTCAATTTTAAATATTCTTCTATTTTAAATAAAGCTGATCCAAACTTTTGAGCAAGCAGCCTTGAAAACCCTTCTTTAAATAATCTATACATATACTATATACAATTTACAGAAGCCATTTTGTTTTTCCCCATGTGGCGCACAGCACCAAAAAGCCGTCCAGGTGACTGTAGCACTGTTTATGGACTCAGCATGTGGGCCATCACAGCACGTCACAGCAGCTCCAGCAGTTCCAGTCTTGCCATCTCCCTATCAGATTCTTACTGGCTTTTCCTGAGGTGGTACCAACTTAGATGGAAGCAGCAGCACATAGTTGTGCGTGGGCTGGTTGAAATAATGTCTCCATTAAAATCAGAGGAATCGTTCCTCAGGAGGTTCACAGGAAGCAGATTGACAGGCACTAGAGGGCTCTAGAGCTCTGTAAACATGACGTATAAGAACATTTAGTAGAAAGCTTAATTGTAAGTGAAACGCAACTAGTTTAGGTAGAAGGCAGACGTAGAAATTTTCTCTGGACTTCAGAGGAAAACATCCAATTCCTGCAGGAAAACAGGGATTACTTCATGGTAAGTAGCCCCAGTTTTTAGCCTTCTTAAAGCTATTCTAGCTCTTAAACAAATAAAAATTCAATTGTGTTGGAAATTCTGGAAAGTGCAAAAAAATAAAAAAAAAAGAAAGAAACCCTCAGAAAGCTAGAAACAACCCTATACACAAACTAATGACTCACTTTTATTGCCAATCAACTCCTTAAATGAGATTTTATCATTGAAAACAGTTCACCTCAAAATAATAAAATAATAATAACCTTATTGGAAAGTTCACCCCCACTCACCCTAACTTACAATTGGCTATTTATTTTGTTCCAGTTGTATTATAAATTCCCATAGGAACATAGATCCCTTTTTGATTTCAGGCAGGAAATATCTTTCTGTCAATATGCTTGTCTAACATACACTAAGTCATTTTTTTCCAAATAGGTGATGTTTTAACATAGCATTTCATTTACACAAAGACTGCAATATTAAGAAAACTTAATATATCATTTTTCTTGTGTGAGTAAGAATCCAGATACCAGTCTGGAATGAATTTTCCTAGCAGTGTTGAGGGTAATAATGGTTAGCTTCCGAACTGCTGATCCTTAAATTTTGGCCTTTTCCACTTGTGGTTGTTCAGGTTCTTGAGTACCTTTGAGTAGCTTTGTTTTTCTACTTGATATTATAAGTTTAGTGAGGATTTAATCCAACAAAGGTTATGGGTAAAACTTTAAGCCGTAAAAAGATCCATCAAACTATTTACTTACACATATGCTTCCCCCCTCTCCCACTCCCCCTCCTTTTTTTGTTTTTTGTTTGGCAGAGGGCTGTGTCCTGATTGGGTATCTAGTTTGTCAACTTCATTGGTACATCCCAGTCTGTGGGAACTATGCATTCAAGAAAATAGACTAATACTCTAGGTGTTCCTAAGAAAAAGCCAAGACACAGGGAAGTCACACTATGGCAGGCTGTATGAGGCTGTAGGATTGTGCCCTACTGTTTCAGGCCAATGCAATTACTTGCCTTGCTGCCTTATCAAACTGTGCTGCAGTCACCATGTTCCAGGCTTTAGGCATTATTTAGAACATTATGAGAACATATGACATTAATATATGGTAAATCTGAGAGACAAATGGTACAAGAAATACAGTTTATATGCAACATAGCTGGAGACCGGTGTAACATATGGTAATTAAAGAGAGCAGTTTCTGTGCTGTCCTTTTGGGAGTTGTTGTCCATGTGGATGATGCTCATATGACACATATGTTTACTTTGTCCTTTTTTATTTGTAGTGTCTTAATGACCAAACAGCAAGCTCAGTGACTTCAAGTCATGTTTGCATAATAGAGTATGCCTAGGATCAACAATATATTTTCTGTGGCAAAAAAAAGTGCCACTACTTCTTTCATTCCGCTTTCTAACTTTCCAGGTAGAGTTGGAAGTAAACTCAAAGTTAAGAGTCCTACATTTAAGTATCTTCATATAAGCATCTGCACATGCACTGGATGTCTAAGCTGCCACTGAAATCAGTGGAGAATATTGCCATCACCACCATTAGAGCCTGAAGGTTCTTTCAGCTGACATTAAATCAGGTATCAGCATAGTGTCAGCTGAATAGCTCTGTACACTTCAGTGGCAAGGAGCTCAACCCAGCATGTCTCAGGCGGCCCAAAGGAGAGACCCAGTATGCTCCCAGCCCGGGCAGCTGGACTCCAGCCGGTAAAGAGTGAGCAGCCTGGCTTTCTCCCAAACCACTGCTCTGCTGTCAGCTTCCTTTTCAGAAATCTTTGGGTGTTAAATTAGTTGTTATTTCAAGAGAAATGGAAGGAGATGTTCGCACCATTTTTTGTAATGTGTATTTCAGGGCTACCAGCAGTGGCCAGGAAAGACTTTTTTCTACTTTTCTGATACTATGTGGTTTGTGGGTTTTATGTTTTTCACTTTTTTCTGGAGCACAAGATGTTGCAACATGGGCAAGAAGTGCTTAAGACCTTATCAGTGTTTTAGAAACTCTCAGAAGTCTGATATGTATCATTTAGGGCTAAAATGATCTCTAGGTTTTGATTTAAGAATGTTTGTAAGGTCAAGTTTGCACTGACCTATTGGATTTTGCCCCTCTCTTTAACTGTGGGCTGAGCTCATTCGATGGAATTGCCTGGATATTGACACTTAGTGGATTTTTGTACTACTGCAGTGACTCAGGGCATCAGTGATGACTGACCAATAAGGCTATGACAGCAGCATATTTACAATGTCTTAACTGTTGGAATGGCTTCTGCATGTAGGATAGCATGTCTTACCTAAGCGTGCTGCAATTAAAATACACGGTGCAGAGCAGAGAGTACTCTCGGTACTTCCTGAAATTCAGTTCCCTCTATATTATGGCAATATGAATCAACAAAATGTCAAGTATTACTATTTGTGTTTTAAACTCTTGGGCCATGAGTAGTTTCTATTTTCTATTTGATTGACTCTCTCCCTAAAGTCGCAATATCTTGGAAAATTTACCTTTGCATACAAAGTTTTAAATAATGGAATTGTAGTTTTGTTAAAGAATCATGTTTGTTGTGGTGATAGTAATTTTTTTATCAAACCCCAGAAGCATATGCACATTACTCTACCTAGTTGCATGGTGAAGAAGCAGCCAGTGGAACCAATTTGCACAGAAAGGTTCTGTGACAGAAAAAACCACACAAATCACAGTTTTAGGTTTCAAGTATTTATTTACAGTGACAAGATAGGTATGGAGACAAAAACCAAAAGCAAACTGATCTACATAAAGAATAAAGCTTTGTTTTTTTCTAAGACTTGTGATTGTAGTCAGACCATGGCCAGTTTATATATCATGCTAGCTTCAAAAGCAGTTAGCTTAAAGATATTTTATTTGTTAAGGAAGCTTCACAGCACTATGCTGTACTACATGATGCACCACATGAGCATTCATTTTGTGAATTGTAACATTATTTAAAAGCATTATAAAAAGATCAACTGCCTCCTTTTGTTCTCTCTTGACTGGTAATTTTGTACTGTCTGCTGAAATGGCAGCATTGGTGGCTGATTACAATGCTCATGTCGAAGAAAGAGATGTCAAAGAGATGCTGCATCCTGTAAAAATGCTACCTTCATTACATATCTGTTTGGTCATGTATATTGCAAATTCTTCCCATGCATTAAATAAATCCACATGGTGTTGTCCAAAAATTGTGGGGTTTTTTTCATTTAGTGAATTTTCTCCAGTCATTTTTTCTTGTACAAAATGACCAAAATTTTTCAATGTTAACAATAATAACAACCACTTGATTCACAAAAACATTGTTATTCCGGTCTCTCAATAGTGAGTGAATTATGCTGATCTTGAACCGGAAGCAACAATATAGGTATATTACTATTATTCTCTTACCTTTGTTCTTAAGCAACCACTGAAATGACCTCAGAGTTTCAAGGGTCACATATTTTATTTAACACTTTATCAGCCTTGAAAATATTAAACCAATAGAAATATTGTGAAATGTCGCTTCCTTATCTAATATAACTCTGTTGCACATGGTAATTCTGTCCTGATTATGGAAATTTAACTAAGCTCACCCATCCTCCAGTGGTGAATATAATTAACATCATCTGAATAAAATAAAATTGTTGAAATATTCAAAGACAATATAAAATTATTTTGGCAGAAAGAAAGAAAAATAGGAACACTTCAATATTTTTGCCTTTTTAGATAATTCCTATATTTTGAAGAAGTATTTTAAAAAAGAATAATTTTAACTACAGATGTAGATCCTCCGAAGGTGCTTTATGCTACATGTTGTTTGGAGATTGTTAGTCTACAGACCTATGAGTTTAAAAATATTTAAGAAGGTGTATGCGGATGCAGGAGTGAGAATAAACAGATACTTAGGGCAAAATAGATCATTTGCACATGTTGCTGCAGCAGAACTAAAACCTCTATCCTGACTTTCTTTTTTTAATCAATTGTGTAGCCATTTTCATAATTAGGTAATTAAAGAAAGCTAACACTTTTCTAAGGTACACTGCATGCCTCATCATAGGTAATTAATGGCTGATATTTTCCTCACAGTGGCTTTCAATCATTTCCATGACACATCTGTTCCCACAAAACAAGCAAACAAACCAACAAAAAAAAAGAAAAAAACCTCACAACTACAAGCCTCACAAACACATCTAATACTATATTAAATTTTATTTGTGAGTTTCATCATAATTACCATTAGTGGAAAAAATGGTAATTTTTTACTGTCTGCATATTATAAATTATTTTTCTTATTTGGAGGCGAGGCAAAGATGTGAGGCAACAGATGGAATACAGCAATTTGTCCATTTGTGGGTGCCCACAACTGTACCATAACTTTTAATTAATGTTATTGATACAACTAACATGTTGAAGTAGAACAAAAAAAAAAGAAAAGAAAAAAAAACCAAGAAAAAAAACTATACCCATGCAGATAAAGAAAAAAAGAGAGATAATAAATAATCCCTGTCCAGTCATTCATATACAGAGATATTTTAGATAATAAGAGATGATTCCAATGTTTTAAGTTTATTCAGGACAAAAGTAAATGCATTTTCTCTAGGTCTTTATTTTTAAAGTACCATTGATCCATCTCTGAAATATGCACAATTCTAATATGTGTCAAATTTGTTAACTGCCAATTTCAGTAAGAATGCATTGTCTACCAAAATCCATTGAAACTAATGGTGAAAACCCCATGACTGTATCGAGGATAGCTTTTCTATCATCAACACTACTTTGACCAAAGTAAATGATGTCATCTTTTGTCATTCAAAACAAAGAGCATATGCAGTTGTGTTTTCCCATTTCTGTTTTGAAATACTGGCTGCTGAGAGCTCAGCTGAGGTCTAAACACAAACGTTTATCCCCCCCTCCCTTCCCCTATATACACACACCCAATTTCCTACACCTCCTATTTACCACCCAGAGAGAAGGATCGCATTTCCACTCCTCCTCTGCTCAGAGAGTATTTTAGAAACTTTTTGAAAAACTCTTGACCTCACACATATGTACTGTTACCACAGAAAGCTATGTTAGTTTTCTTCTGATATGTACTTTTGGGTAATCTCATACAGAACTATGATTAAGATGAATAAAGAATGCTGTCCTTAGAGAGCTATTATTTTTCTTAATATATTCTTTGAATTATTATTAATAAAAGTTTTAAGTAAAGTACACTCCCTCCATGCTTTATAGGTGCTCTGATCTTCACTCATCTGAGATATCTTGCTTCTCCACAGTAGCCAGGCTGTTTCGGACAGCATAAGCACTCCATGAACGCTTTGTATTGTGACCGCAGTCAGTTTTTTAAGGATGTGTGTGTTTTGGGGCTACTCATGAGCTATTAGGTCATCTGGAGGACATTGGTGATAGAAGGACCTCCAGCACTGCAAATACCTGACATTGCTGGAAGTTACCCCTATATTCAGGGTAGAAGGCATCCATAACCCCAGGTGGACCACTGGTCTTGAGAGGCTAATGCATACCAGTTCTGCAACAACAGCACACTAGAGAGCAATGTAGCTAGCAACAAAGTCCAGCTGTGTGCAACTGTCCAGACCTAGGTGGTTTAGAAACTGTTTTAAATGTTGCATGTAAGCACTGAAGTGATAGGTTGAGAATTGTTTTTTACAAGGTGGATGCATTATTGCACAGCAGAACAACACCAACACCCAAGCTAGCAGTTTCTTCCACTTCTGACCCTTTATGCATAAAAGTATTTTCTCTAGTCCCCCATATTCTCTACAGGAGTACCCGATTCCTTTTCCTCCTGAGCTTATGCTTTCTGGATTTTGGGGCAAGTTTTGGGACGAAATCTATTCAACTTAATGGGCATATTCCTTTGCATTATTCAAAATGAAATATTCCTTATCTGACAAGGCCCAAAGAGTAATTCCTTTTAGAGAGGATGTGGGCAAGCGTTTTCCTTCATCAAAATGGCTGTAGCTTCCTATTCTCAATAGGTCCAAGGCTTCAGGCTGCCCTCAGAGAAGATGGTGACCTCTGTTTCAACATGGTCACCTCACTTCTTATCCTCAGTGCTCGCCATGGAGAGAGCCTGACAGCCCTGATCTAGGTGGAATTTCCACTAAGCTTCTCAAAGCCTATATACTTCCAGGATGCTGAACGACAACACACTCATCTGCCTACACACAGAACTGAGGCATTACAGCATTGGACAACTCTGATTGATTGAATAGACCCTGAGGGCAGGACCCTATTACCAAGCCAATGCTCAGAACTGATTAACCCCTTAGCCAGTGTCAAATACAGTACATTGCTGTAAGAAGACTATAAATCATAGGATAACTGTAGGGTCAGGCCTACTGTGGCCCTCTTATATGTCTTGCCTAAAGCCTACTGTTGATTTTTCTAAAAAGGGTATGTTAGTGCTATTCTGGCAGAAGGAAAACAGTGCATGAGTTTCCCATCTAGGTTTTTATTAATCAGAACACTTTGTAGCCTGTTCCCTTTTTCCTCCTATTTCTACTGATCACAGAGGGAATTGCATTGTGTGTAAGCAAAGTGTATTTACATTTTGGGACAGTTGTAGGAGAGGTTTTCAAATGGTTCCAATACTCTAGTACTTTTGAAAAGTTGTTGCCTGCACCCCAGCAGTGATAGCCATTTAGCTTAACTTCATTTTAGGATTATCTTGAGAATTCTTAATCCCCATGTTTCTTTCTCTGAGTCTGGTCACTTTTCAAAAGGGCAACAGTGCTACTTAGTGTCTAACAAATTAATTCAACAATGGACTTTGCTATTTGAAAGCAAAGCACAATGCCAGTGATGCCCACATACTGTCTTGTTGAGTGGAGACCAGAGTTCCATGTTTGGCACTTACATGCCTTGTGAGGACTGTGGTAACATTCCCATGCCCTCAGAATGGGAGTCAAAAAGTCAACTAAATTAGCAAGGAGACACCCGAAGTTAGCAACAGCTGACAGGAGAAAATTATCTTGTGTAAAGCATATGTTTTTACCTGTCCTCAAGGGTTAGGAGCCTTGCTCAGATCTCCTTCTTAGAATTAATTGATTGTTATACTCTCCTGAAAACAGGTGTTCAGACTCTTTCAGAGAAAGAGCAGGATCTGCACATGTGGAACAAGGAGCAGAGATGGTCCCTGTGACTTCCCTAGTGCTGGTGGTAGTTCTCTTTTGGAGAGCAGCCCAATGCCTAAGGCACTACCCTGGTAGCTGTTGGTAGCTGGTAGAACACCTGCTCCCACATCCACAGCTATATTTGTCATACTATATCAATTGCATAGATGAGGAATGAACTGAGGAAAGGCCCAGGACCCATGTTGTCTCTTTCTCCAAGTGTGTGCCATTATTTTGCTTGTTTTATCTCTGGCCCAGTGAATCTTGAATTCTCTTTTTTTTTTTTTTTTTTTTCTTCTTCATGATGGGGCAGCTGTGCAAAAGAGAGAGGATAATGCACCCTCTCCTGAATAGTGTAGAATGTAGCTTAGCATAGAGTACTGCTTAGGGCATCCTCTTGGGAGGCAGAAGATGTAATTAGAATAGCCACAGACAGAGGAGAGGGCTGATTCCAAGTCATCCACTTCCTGGATGAATGCTTAAAGACAAGTGCCTGCATTATCACCTCCTTATGAAGGAAAATGAAAATGGCCCCTCATCTAACTGCACCTATCTTTATCAAGAGAGACATAAAGGGCAAATTTTTCAAAAATGGGTTAGGCCCAGGTCCTCAAAGACATTTAGGCGTTTGATTTTCTTTGATTGTAGGGGGAATTAGCTTCCAAAGTGCCTTTGAGGATCTGGACCTCAGAGATTTAAGATACTCAATGTCATTTATCAAATGTGGAATCAGTAGGAGTCGGGCATCTAACGAGAACCCCACGGTCTATATGTTTCTAAATTATGTATGTGCTTTGAAAATGCTGGTCCTTTATCATGCAGGAAATCAGAGTAGATGACTGATGATCCTTTCTCATCTTAACATCTCTTGTAAATCTGGCTAAGATCATGTGCGCAAAATGATGGACACATCACAGTCATATATATGTCACGTAACCTGAGATATTTTATATCTATATATACTTCTGATGGGCAGTCAGTTTCCTTCCAATATGGCACAACTTACGATAGGCTGCATTTTAATTATTTAAATTATTTCTGGATTTTCTCTTGCTCAGATGCTTAAACTACATACATTTTGTTTTAAAAAGAAAATTCTGTGTATCTTTACATTGATTGCCTATGTTTTCTTAAAGTGTGGTATCCCAGTATTGATTTATCTTAGCAGAACCAATTTTGTGAATAGTGTCTATATAGTTTATTGAAAAGAGGGTTTGTGCTGTTTACCATGAGTTTAATTTCTTAAGGCTGATATATAACTTCCTGTTTCTGACTTTGTTGTGTGGGGCTTTTCTTGGACCAGTAGTAATAACAAAATCCCTTCTGGCCTTTTGACTATGTAGCTTTTAAAATAATCTCCAAACTTTATGGGCTTTATGTTGAACATTTACCTCCTCCCACTTATTTTACCTCCTCTCTCACTTACACAGTTCAGGAAGAAAGCTAACGACTGTAATTATGTCCTTTGTATTTTCAGAAAGGATAGGTTTTTTTTTTTAGTTTTAGGTTTGTTTGGTTTGGGTTTTTTTTTGGGTTTTTGTGTGTGTGTGTGTATGTGTGTGTGTTGGGGGGGTGTTTTGATTTGTTTTCTGTTAGATTATATTTTAGTTAAAGTGTTATTAGAATTTCATTTTAATTTGGGAATTTCTTGAGATCCTTTGCTCTAAACAAAGTCCTATTAAGTCCTATTCTATTTAGGTACAAAAACCTAAAACATTCTTGTATAGGCAATATACATTTACATTTGTAACTGAAAGTCAAAAAAGACACTGAAAATTTAAGTTAGTATATGTAGAATATGATTATTAGTGAATTACACTTGTATAATGGAGAACAATGTGAAATTTATTGGATTTGGGAAAAAATGAGTCAAAGCACAGACATTGGATACAGTCTTCTCAGAATTATGAGGAAAGAATAAAAACTGATGATTATAGCTTACAGAAATGATTTGATTCTAAACATATTTGGAGGGCATGCAGATGGCAATAACTTTGCTAAAACTGGATATACTAAATAAAGAATTATTCTTAAATCTTTGTTGTAATAGAAATAGAATGTAGTACCAATTTGGAGCAATTCTCCTCTCAGTTCCAATTAGTATTCAGCCAAAGGATTCTTAAAACATAGAGGGTAACACAGTTCAGGAATCACTTAATGGAAGAAATTAAGAAATCTGTTTAAATCTTTAATCGGCATTTACTTCCCCCTAATTGCTTCTTCCTCAGTAAAAATTTTCAGTGACTAAAACATAAGTACACGAACAGGCCCATGGTTGTTCTCTAGTAAAGAAAAAAGGACAGAATTGTTCAACCACAACCTGCAGGGCTTGATATTCACTCTGATGTTGTGCCATCTTTCAGAGCAGTTCATTTAAAGTATAACTTGATTAAGGATCAACTTAATTTGTATTTATATTCATGAAAGAAGAATGCAAGGAAGAAATGGTCTTACTTGTCATTTCTCTAAGGACACATCAATGGTATGAAACTTTTTTTTTCTGGAATGCAAATTTAGAAGAAGATATTCCCATATCTATGGGAAATACACAGAAAAAAATGAAGGCTGGGAAAAAAAAAA